>NW_004624828.1:3112670-3189175 GCF_000247695.1 Heterocephalus glaber
ACCGGGGATCAAACTGAGGTCCTTGCGCTTGCGCAGCAGGCGGCGAAACCACTGAGCTAAATCCCCGGCTGGTTTTTTGAGACAGGGTCTCATTGTGTAGCCCAGGCTGGGCTCGAACGCTCAGCAATCCACCTGCCTCAGCCTCCCAAGTGCTGGGATGACAGACTTGCGTGCGCCACCACACCCAGCTCCCAGCCTCTTTGATATTTCTGTAAACTCCAGGACTCAGCTGCACCTCTGGGCTTCTGTGAGAAGATGAATGTTTACATTTTTAAAAAATGTATTACAGGGCCGGGGATTTAGCTCAGCAGTTTCACTGCCTGCTGCGCAAGCGCAAGGACCCGAGTTTGATCCCCGGTACCAAAAAAAATAAATAAATAAAATAAATAAAAATGTATTACAAAGCGCAAGGACCTGAGTTCGCTCTCTGATACCAAAAAATAAATACAGAAAGAAAGAAAGAAAGAAAGACAAACAAACTTATTACAGGGGCCGGGGATTTAGTTCAGTGGTTCCAGCACCTGCCTTGAAAGTGCAAGGTCCCGAGTTCCATCCCCGGTACCAAAAAAAAAAGGTATTACAGTGAAAGACCTTGGCAGCCTGGCATGGTGGTACATGCCTGTTACCCCAGCACCTGGTGGGCTGAGGCAGGAGGATCACCACATGTCCAAGGCCAGCCTCAGCTAAGTAGTGCATTGGAGGCCAGCCTGAACTATACAGCGAGATCCTGTCTCGAAAAAAAAAGAAAGAAGGAAAGAAAGAAAGAAAGGGCCAGGGTGTAGCTCAATGGCGCTATGCTTGCCTGGCAAACACAAGGTCCTGAGTTCAGCTCCTGGTACAAAGAAAAAAAAAAACATGTTTCCATGAATGCCCCTCAAAATCCTCCCCCTCAAGGAAAATGTTTAAAGGGGAAGAGGAACAAGGAGGGAGGGAGAAAGGAGGGAAGGAACAAGAAAAAAAAAAGGTGACAATAGAAGGAAAAAATGAAAACAAAGCTTTTGTACATAAGGAGGGGAAGGGGCTTGAGGAGGGGAATGGAATGGAATTAAAATTAAATTTTTTTTTTTTTTGTACTGGGGATTGAACTCGGGTCCTTGTGCTTCCACAGCAGGTGGCGAAACCACTGAGCTAAATCCCCGGCCCAAATTTATTTTTTAAAAAAGAAATTAACCAAAAAATCCTAACACATTTCTAACACACTCATCCGGTCATTCTCCACTTTTGGAAGCAGTTCTGGAAGTCCTCTTTCCCGAGTGCCTTTAGTTGCACAGTTCTGGCTACCCGGACGTCCTGAATTGATTCAAATGCTTGCCCTTCACGGTTAGTTTGACTTTGGGAAGAGCCAGAAGTTGCACGGTGTCAGATCCAGTGAATAAAGGTGAGGGCACATGGTAATATTTATATTGCACAGAAATTGCCGTAAACATTTGGAATCAGTTCAGGTCATCCAGGTAGCCACGAAATGACCCTCACAGAAGAGGGCTTGCAGAACTGCTGCAGAAAGGGCCAAGAATGATGGGACAAGTGTGTTCCAACTTGGAGGCTTTTGAGGGGGATTCACAGTCATGTGTGTTTTTGGGAAATACATTTTTTTTTTTTGGTACCGGGGATCGAACTCGGGTCCTTGCCCCTGCGCAGCAGGCGGCAAAACCACTGAGCTAAATCCTCGGCCCCGTGAAATACATTTTTAAACAGTCTGCACATTCACTGTATTTTTGATCACACCTATCTTTGTAAGTATAATTCCTCTAGCTCCCTTTTAAAGGAGAGGGAACCAAGACAGAGGATGTGCCCTGTTTGCCTAGGGCATCGCGGCTGTGGATCCAGGGAACGAGGCCCCAAGCAAGTTTCTCCAAAGCCATTTCTAGGCCTCTCTGAGCCTGTTTCCTTCTCCGCTCCACGAAGGCACAGCTGAGGCAGAGACATCTGAGGGTGTTTTGGGCCCTGGAGCACTCGGGACAAGGAGCCAAGGGACTCTTCAGGGTGATAAGGTGGCTTCAGAGGTCCCCAGGCACAGGCTCTGCCCAGCTGCCTGGTGCCGGTGCCGCCCTGGTCCCTGCCAGACCCGACTGGTAAGGTTGACTCAGTGGGGCGGGGCTGGGGTGATCGAAGTGCTCAGACAGGGACTTTGGCCTCCTTGCTTCGGTCCTACAGCGCGTCCCTTCCTCCTCCTCCTCTCCCGCTCCTCCTTCTCCATTCTGCGTGGAAGCCGGGGACTTCAGGGCTTTGGCTGTGCTAGACAAATGCTCTACCCCAGCTCCAACCTTATTCCCTGTTTTGTCCCAGCCCCCAGCACAGGGCTATGCATGCAGTAGGTTAGCAATGAAAGAAGGGCTGAAGCTGGGCGTGGTGGCACGAACATGTCATCCCAGCACTCTGGAAGGCTGAGGCAGGAGGATTGCAAGTTTGAGCCCGGCCTGGCCCATTTGATCACTCAGCAAGACCTTCTCTCAAGATAAAAATGTGAAAAGGGGCTCTAGGGTTTTAGCTCAGTGGTGCCACCGCCTGTCTCAAAAGGGCAAGGTCCTGAGTTTGATCCCTGGTACCAAAAAAAAAAGTGAAAAGGGCAGGGGATGGAGCCCAGTGAGAAGGACTCCTATCCAACCCCCAGCACTGAGGTGGGGGGGTCTCAGTGCACTGGGTCTGTTGCGCCAGCAGGAATGGCAGGAGCTGAGACACCTGCCCTCTCCTGCCCATAGGGATCTCAGGTGCTACAAGGGAGCAGCGTGACATGCAAGGGACACTGCAGGTGCCCACTGATCCCAGGAGGCCACCGTCCCACAGGAACCCGGACCATGGCTGGACTGGGACCACATCCGTGGCCTTCCAGGAAATCTCTGCCACTTCTGAAGATGAATTCTGGCAATTTGGTCAGACACTTGATGAATGAATGAATGTGTGTCTTGCATTTATTCTTTTTTGGTTTTTGACACAGGTTCTCATTATGTAGCCCAGGCTGGCCTCGAACTCATAACAATCCTCCTGCCTCAGCCTCCTGAGTGGTGGGACGACAGGTGTGTGCCACAAGGCCTGGCTTTCTTGTATTCATTCTTGGCATGCAGAGATTCTAGTTTTTAAGATCCAGAGTGGCCACAGACAGACTTTGTGATCTTAGCCTCAGTTTCCCTATCTGTGAATTGGTCATGGAGTGACCTCAATGCTGAACCCACAGGGCCATTGCCTCCACCAGTGAGGAGCAGCCGGGAGGAACCTAGGCCCAGGCATCACTCCTGTCACATTGCTCTTCCTGCTGTTCCTGGAGCCAGGGAAGGAAGCCGGAAGCCCTATGTCCAGGGCCTGGCAGTTAAAGTCACAAAGAGAGGCCCAAGGGACAGGCTGCTGGCTTCCTGTTTTTCTTTGAACAGATGGCCCGGCCACCAGGCTTGTCTGTTGGATACTCAGGCCTAGTTCCTGCAGCTCACTTTTTTCCCCACTGAGCTCCATCCCCAGCTGTTTTTATTTCTTATTTTGAGACAGAGGGTTTAACTTGCAATCCTCCTGCCTCAGCTTCCCAGAGTGCTAGAACAACAGGCATGCACCACCACACCTGACTGTACACTTGCATTGAATTGGCTCATTTTCCAGTTACTCTTATCCCATCCCAAGGTCCAGGGCCCCCAACATCCAAGGATTCTGTAAATAGAATTCAGGGGTGTCCATGAACTTGCAGGGGCAAACTTGCATCTTTATTTTCACTGATGTCTGGGATTGAGCTGTTCCTTTCTTTCAAAATGTGAGGGGCCGGGTATGATGGTGCACGCCTATCATCCCAGCACTGGAGAGGCTGAGGCAGGAGGATCCCGGTGAGTCCAAGGCCAGCCTGGGCTACATAGTGAGACCCTGATTCCAAACACAAAAAAACCCAAACAAACAAGAAAAGTGAGTGAGGCTGTGGAGTGCAGGGCAGTGGTGAACGCTTGCCTGGGTTCCACCAGCTGCATCACAAACAAAGCAAAACAAAACAAAAGCTCTGCAGGGAAAAGCAGGTGTCACCACAGGGCATGTGGGCACCTGGACTGCTGGGCTTGCATCCTGCATCCCGTGGCTGCTTTAAGGCTTTTGCTTCCTGACTCTTCAGATAGCTAAAGGAAAAACATCAACAATACCGAGCGCCCAGGAGTGCAAGGCCAGCCCTGTTTATTTTGTATTTTGAGATAGGATCTCAGTAGGTCACTAAGTTGCCCAGGCTGGGCTCAAACTTGGGATCCTTATGACAGATTCTTTCTTTTTTCTTCAAAACAAGGTCTTATTATGTTGCCCAGGCTGCCCTGAACTTCTAGGCTTAAGGTAACCTCCTGCCTCAGCCTCCTCAGTAGTTAGAGTTGCAGATATACACCACTGTGCTAGGCTTCCTAATGGTCTTCCTTCCTTCCTTTCTTTTTTTTTTTTTGGTACCGGGGATTGAACTCAGGACCTTGCCCTTGCAAGGCAGGTGCCAGAACAACTGAGCTAAATCCCCTGCCCTCTTTCTTTCTTTTTTTGAGACAGGGTCTCACTATGTAGTCCAGGCTAACCTTGAACTCATGAGGATTATCTTGCCTCAGCCTCTTGAGTGCTGAGATCAGAGGCATGGGCCACCACACTCAGCATGGCTTTGTGGTTCTTAACTGCCAACCATGGAACTATCTGAGAACCCAGCAAACTTATCCCTGAATATTTTCATAAGAGGAGTGAAAACTTATATTCATATAAAACCATTACATAAGTGTCAATAGTAGCTTCATTCATAACCACAAATGGCTCGAATCAACCCGATTGTGAACGTAAAACAAACCGGAGTCCCTCAGCACAATGAAGTATTCTTTCAAAAAAGAGAACCACCCATTGATCCAGGCGACAACTGGAGTGTATCTCCGAAGCCTACACTGCGCGGTCGAGGCTGGACTCAAAGGCCACGCATTGTGGGGAGCACGTGTGCGACATTCTGCCAAAGACGGAGCCCAGTGTGGCTGATGGGGCTGGGGGAGGAGTGGGCACATAGGAAACACGGGGATGGGGTGGGGGTGGGGTGGCCACCAGCCTGCATCCTGATGGTGCCCATAGGCCCATTGGTCTGTACCCACGTGAAAAGTCCCAGAAACGAGTGTGGCGGTGTGCGCCTGTAGCCCTAGCTGCTTGGAAGGCTGAGGCAGGAGGATCACTTGAACCCAAGGGTTCAAGGCCAGCTGGGGCAACATAGTGAGAGCCCAACTCAAAAACCAAGTAAATACAAAATAAATTAATTCAAACTCAATAAATAAATAAAATTTGCTGGGTATGGTGGCACATGTCTGTAATTGCAGCACTCAGGAGGCTGAGGCAGGAGGATTGCTTCAAGTTCAAGTGGGCTACATAGTGAGACCCTGTCTCAAAAACAAAAAATCAGGCTGGGATGTAGCTCAGTGGCACCTCGCCTGCCTGGCAAGCGTAAGGTCCTGAGTTTGATCCCCAGTATCAAAAAAAAAAAAAAAAACAAAGACCCTAATTTCATCTGTACTGAACACAGACAGACATTTTCTTGTCATTGTCCCCATGTGGTATGACAGCTATGTGCACAGCATCGACACAGTATCAGGAGTTCCAAGTGACCCAGAGATAACGCATAGCCTACAGGAGGACATTCTGCCCAGACACTACATTCTTCTTTCTTTTTGTTTTGTTTTTGTTTTTTTGAGACAGAATCTCACTATGTAGTCCAGGCTGGCCTTGAACTCACTATGGAGCCCAGGTTGGGTTTGAACTTGAGATCCTCTTGCCTCAGCCTCCTGAATGCTGGGATTCCAGGACTGTGCCACAGCGACTGGCTTGTGACTCCATTTTTTTTTTTTTCGGTACCGGGGATTGAACTCAGGACCTTGGACTTGCCAGGCAGGCCACAGAACCACTGAGCTAAATCCTTGGCTTGACTCCATTTCTATACTCAGAACTTGTGCAGCAGCTGCCTCTGAGGGTGGGCATGAGGATTCTTGTCATGGACTCAGGCTCTAAGAAAATCCTACCCTGAGCTTCCTGCATCTTGTCAAAGAACCAGAGCAAGCACCCTGATCACTAGGAAAATTCCAGGGCTGGGCAGGATTGTTTTCCATGACCCTGAGCATCTGGCTCAAGTTCCAGGGTTCCAGGTCAGGGATGTTTGCTTTGTTTCCCCAAATTATTTCTGCCTGGCTTAATCCAAGGTGTGGTCCCCATTCCCAGAGTGGTTCCCCGCCCCCCTCAGGATCAGCAAGGAAGCCTGGGGAGGGGCGGAGCCTCCCGGAGTAGCAGGGCCTGTTGAGGGACAGCAGGGAGCTCACCCGGTCTCCAGCCCTGGCAGCCTTTCTAAAACAATCCCATCCCTCCGTTTCTTTCTTTTTCTTTTCTTTTTTGTTTTGGTTTTTTGAGACAGGTCTCACTGTGTAGTCCAGGCTGGCTTCAAACTTGGGGTGATCTTCCTGTCTCAGCCTCCTGAGTGCTAGGATGACAGGTGTGTGCCAGGCCTGGCTAGGATATGTACTCTACTGTCTGTCAGGTTATGGTGCAAGCCATCTACCTGTTTGAAGATGAGATCTGCTGCCCACCGATATTGCTGCCTTCTTAGGGCATGGAGGAAGCACAATTTAGAGGTGAAAAGGACAGGTCTAGAGCCTGGATTTACAGGGTTACTGTAAAAGGATTTCTTTCTTTCTTTTTTTGTTTTTCTTTTGAGTGAGTTTCTTGGAAGGGAAAAAGGGTTGTCTTGAAGCTGCAGTTTTTCTTAAAAGTACAATTTAAAAAATCTCCGATTCTGCCAGGCACGGTGGGGCCTGCCTATCAACCCAGCAGCATTCCGGAGACAGAGGCAGGAGGATCACTGCGACTTCCAGCTTGAATTACATAGTGAGACTCTGTCTCAAAAACATGAAAACAAACAAACCAACCAAAAATCCAACAATGAATATTTGTTACTTTTACACACAAACAACCCCACACAGAAGAGAACTAAGCAGAAGGAACCTGTGGACATAGCTTGAAAATTCTAAGCCTTTCTAAAGAACCTTTCAGGTACTTAAGAGCAGATACCACATTGGTCCTGCAAAATTCTCAGCCAAAGATGCAGCTCAGGGGTGGAGTGGTTGCCCAGGGTGCAGTGAGAGTAAAAGGCGGAGAGGAAGGAGAAAAAGAGGAAAAGCCGGAGGTTGAGGGGGAGAAGGAGGAGCAGGAAGGGAAGAGGAGAAGAGGAAAAAGAAGAGGAGAAAGAGAAAGGAAGAAGAAAAAAGAAAAGAAGAAAACAAGTCCCCAATCACTGATGTGGTGGCACACACCTGTAATCCCAGCTACTTAGGAGGCTGAGGCAGGAGGATCCCAAGTTCAAGGTCAGCCTGGGTAACTTAGTGGGAAGAGCACAGGGCTAGAATTGGTGAAGGCCATGGGTTCTACCCCAGTGCTGGAAAACAGTCAAAAAAAACCCTGCCCAGTGCGGAAGTGCACTTAGATAAACAAACCGTGATTTATGTATAAAAAGGAAAAATGGAAAACAAACTTCTGGTGCTCACTAGTGGGCCTCGGTGGCTGAAGAATTTGAGGCTCCTTCTTAGAACTGTGAAATCCCTGAGATCTTTTGTTCTGGGGTTGTTGTCTGGGGAGCACAGGGTCCCCCACATGCCGGGCAAGTGATCGTCAGTCTCTTGTGGTCTTGTACAAGAGCTCAGGGCTGGTGCCTCAGCATGAAAATGATGCATTCTCAAACAAGAGAGCAGCAACCTGTCTCACAGCTCTGTACGGAGAGGTCTGAAATGATTCCCGCACAGTGACACCAGCCTGGCCCAGGGCAGAGAAAGGGAGGACGGGCAAGGGCCGGCCTTGCAGGGCAGGAGTACAACTTTCTCTTCCACTCTACTCCTCTCTGCTTTCAATTTTCTTTCCTTGTAACAGGAAGGTTTTGTTTTTCAGCACTGGAGACTGAACCCAGGGCTGCTCTGCCCCAGCGCTGCACCTCCAGCCCTCTTTACTTTTTTTAAAAAATTATTTATTTATTTATTTTTGGTACCAGGGATCAAACTCAGGTCCTTGCACTTGCAAGGCAGGCACCAGAACCTCTGAGCTAAATCCCCAGCCCTTTACTTTTTATTTTGAGAGAGGCTCTCTCTCAGTTGCCCAATCTGGTCTGAGCTTGTAGTCCTCCTGCCTCAGCCTCAGAAGCTGCTGGAATGACAACCATGCACTACCACTTTCTGCGAAAATATATGTTTTACAAAAACAAGGTCATCATTGGGCCGGGGATTCAAGGTCATCATAAATATTGTCTTTCTTTAATCTTTTTTTTTTTTTCCCTTTAGTACCAGGGATTGAAGTCCGGTCCTTGTGCTTCCGAGGCAGGAGGCAGAACCACTGAGCTAAATCCCCTGCCCAATATTGCCTTTCTGACACAGGGCCAGTAGACTTTGGGCACTTTCTTTCTGACAGAACAAAAGGATCCAAACTTATTTTGAACTTTCCTTCCTGGTCCAGGATTCCAACCATTTCTTCAAGAAGCTTTGGTTCCTTTAAGAGAAGGATAACATTTATTTATTTAATTTTGAGACAGGGATTCATGTAGTCCAAACTGGGTGTGAACTCACTATGTAGCCCAGCCTGGGCTCAAACTCATGGCAATCCTCCCGGCTCAGCCTCCAAATGCTGGGATGACAGGTGTGAGATACTAACCACGCCTGCCTATCACTCTATCGAAGGAAAGTCCTCTACCACTGAGCTCCACCCCCAGCCTTAGAAATCAAGAACCGGACCAAGAGTTGGCTGGTTCCTCCACGCTCTCAGTGCTGGGGAGGGTGTGCGTGTGCGTGTGCGTGTGTGTGTTGGGTCTGGGGGTGGAGCTCAGTGGGGGGGGCTTGCCTAACATGTGCAAGGCCCTGGCTCCCATCCTCAGAACCACAGAAAGACAATACTGACCTGCGTGCTGACTTAGGCAGAAGGATTGCTCATCTGACCCTCGTGATGGGGGCTGCAGCCCTGGGAAGCCCCCAGGAGTCGCCATCGATACGGTTTTCTATGCGCGCAGCGCCCTCTAGAGTTTATCGGGGAGATAGCTGCAGACTCGAAACTACGTTATTGGTTTAATCCAGCACAATTCCACACTTTAAATTCACAAAGAGGACACCCTCCTTTTTTGAGATACTATGAATTCAACAGCAGTGCAGATTTCAATAGCCCATCATTCTATGTTGAAAGTAAAAGTAGATCCTTCTACCTTCTGCAGGTCAGAGACAAGTCTTCAGAAATTGATAAAAAATTGATATAAAAATACCTTGATCCCAGTGATACATGCCTATAATCCCAGCACTCTGGAAGACTGAGGGAGGAGGATCTCAAATTTGAGCCCAGCCTGGGCAATTTAGCTTGAATTTGAGATCTTGAAATTGAATTTGAGATCCTCCTGCCTCAGCCTCTCCCATGCTGTGATTACAGGCATGCACCACCGTTTAACGAGTTCTTTTTGAAGGATATTTAGGTTATTTCCAAACATTCACCAACTCAAACCAAGCTTAAGAGTTAGTGTTGGGAGAACAATATCCTGCTGTCTTTGTATATTAAAAATGTTAGGACCAGGGATTTAGCTCAGTGGTTTCACCACCTGTTGCGCAAGCACAAGGACCCGGTTTGATCCCCGGTACAAAAAAAAAGTTATATTATAAATTTTTCATTGCAACATAGCCCTGCCTTTACATTCACATATTTTTATTCTCACTATGTAGTTGAGGCGTTAAACTCACTATAGCCCAGGCTGGCCTCAAACTCACAGGGATCCTCCTGCCTCAGTCTCCCTAGTGCTGTGATGACAGGCGTGTGCCTCCACGCCCGGCTCATTTATATTTTTTTATAACTACACTGGCAGAAACCAAACAGAGATGGTAGGCTCTGCAAAGCCCAAATATTTACACCCTGGCACTTTCTAGAAAGTGTACCAACTCTGGCTAATATGCCTTTGAATAAATCTGCAGTAGAAATTCCTAGAAAGAGAAACTTTTGCCCACAAGTTTTAAAAGATCCTATTTGCTGGTTAGACACAGTGTAGTAACCTTAGTTACTTAGGAGACTGAGGGAGGAGGATTTCTTGAATCTAAGAATTTTAGACCTGCCTGGGCAACATAGTGAAAACTCATCTTAAAAAATAAAATAAGCCAGGTATGGTGGCCCTTGCCTGTAATCCCAGGTACTCAGAAGACTGAATCAGAAGGATTGAAGGGCTGGGGATTTGGCTCAGTGGTTCTGGCGCCTGCCTTGCAAGTGTAAGGTCCCGAGTTCAATCCCCAGTACCAAAAACAAAAACAACAACAAAAAAAGAAGGATTGAAAATTCCAGCACAGTTTGGGCAATTTAGTGAAACTTTGTTTCAAGATCAATAAATGCCAGGTGTGGGGTGGGGGATTTAGCGAAGTGGTTTCGCCGCTTGCTGCACAAGCTCAAGGACCCGAGTTCGATCCCCAGTACCCCCCCCAATGCCAGGTGTAGTGATGCGTGTCTGTAATCCTAGCACTCAAGAGGCTGAGGCAGGAGGGTCTCTATGAGTTCTCAGCAAGCCTGAGCTACATAGTGAGTTCAAGACCACGTAGTGAGAACCTGTCTCAAGTCCCCCCCCCCCCACAAAGACAGGAAATTCTAACCTGAGATCCACAGGCTAAGGAGCAGAAGCCCCTCAAGGACTGTCACCCTCACCCACTGCGCTGGTGGCCACTTGGTGCCACCTGGACCCTTATTTGGACCCTTCTCTCAGCCTCTGGTCCTTCTAGCCCTACAGGATCGGCCCCCTGCTGCCCTCTGCTCCTCCTGGCTCAAGACTGCCTGGACAGGACTTAAACATGACTGAGGATTTTTGTTTCATTGGTTTGGATTTTTTGGACAGGATCTCGCTTTGTAGTGGCAGTGTCTGGCCTTGAACTCACAGCAGCCTCTGGAGTGCTGGGATGACAGGCGTGCTCCGCCACCCCTGGCCTGCCCGCTGCTGCCTCCTGGTGTTCCAGGCAGATGCCTGTTAGAGTTCCGCCGATGCCTGGGCAATCTGTATGCTCCTGAGTGTGCGGGGCGGGGGCGGGGAGCGCCGTCTCTGTTCCACTTACTCACGCTGACGGCCAAGCAGCGGGTCTTTGGTCCCGGGCACATTTGAATGCGGCTGGCAGTCTCTGGGATGGGCTCACAGGAGGGCCCAGTGACCCCAGGCAGGACTGCGCTTCCGCTGATCGCCACCAGGGGGCGCACGAGGCTATGCCCGAAGCCAGGCTGCGAAGGGGCGGGGCCGGAGGGCCCTCTGGAGAGGGGCGGTGCTTCAGAGGGAGGAATTGTCAAGGGGGCGATGTCATTCAGAGGGCGGGACTCCTGGGGGCGGGGTCGAAAGGAAGCGGGCTGGCGAGGGGGCGGGGGATGGGAGTGGTCTAGGGAGGTGGGCGGGGCCGTAGGGGTAAGGTTCCCATGTAGTCTCTGACCCCTGCCTCCCGCCTGCTCATCCTGTCCTCTGTGCTCCACTCACTCACGCGTCCCCCGCGTCCCCACGCTCCTTTGCACCGCACTCTCCATCTCCTACTGTCCTTCTTGTGCTCCTGCTCTCCAGCCTCGTTTACATCCACTTGACCCAGATTTCACAACCTTCCTTTGTACCCCATGTGCCTTTGCATCCCCATTTTCAAGCCCTGAGTTCTCTGGCTCAGGCTCCTCATTTCAAAAGAGGCCCTTCTTTTGTTTTGTCTGTTTGGTTTTTTTTTTTGGTACCGGGGATCGAACTCGGGATCTTGCGCTTGCGAGGCAGGCGCCGGAACCACTGAGCTAAATCCTCAGCCCTTGTTTTGTCTGTTTTTTGAGACAGGGTCTCACTGTGTAGTTCAGGGTGACCTTGAACTCACTATGTAACCCAGGCTGGCCTGGAGCTCACTGGGATCCTCCTGCTTCATCCTCCTGAGTACTAGGATTACAGGTGAGCACCATCACACCCTGGAAAAAAGGCCATTTATTTACTTTTGGAGACAGGGTCTCACTAAGTCGCTAAATTGTCCAGGCTGGACTCAGACTTGCGATCCTCCTGCATCAGCCTCCCAGAGTACTGGGATGACAGGAGTGCACCACCACACTCGGCTACAACATGCCTTTTCTCCATCCCCAGTGGAGCCTGCGTGGAGGATGAGGGGCAACAACAGGGGACAGTGTGGGACACTTGTCTTGCTGGCGTCAGATTGTGATGTGACAAAGGCTGTGCCTGGGGCAGCCCCCGAGGTGAGGGAGCCAGAGGGGCACAGCCGGCCAGTCAGCTTGTGCCCCCCATAGAGCCAGGCCCCTTGGGAAACAGCAGCCGAGGCCAGGAAGATGCTGACCTAGTCGTGTGTCCTGGCAGGCTGGCATGGCGGAGCCGCAGGCGCACAGGCCCTACTCCTTGAGGAGGTTGCTGTCACTCCTCAACAGCCTGGTGGCTGTAAGTGTGTCACACCCAGGCCGGCTCCGCTCCCGGGAAGACAGAAATAAGTCGGTCCAGATTGGCCTGCGGATGTGTGGTCACCAGGGAGCCAGGCATGTAGGGCAGGCGGCCTGGTGTGGTGGAGGTGGGGAAGCCGACCCAAACGCTGGCCACCCTGGGACCCTGGGGCAGCCCAGGGGTGCTCCGCATCCCGTGCTGTGCAAGTCAAGTTACATGGGAGCCCAGGAAGATGTGATTTAAAAAATCAATCCTTCCCTCCATCTGTTGTTCCTCCCTTCCTTCTCCCTTTTTATTTTGTGCTGGGGATGGAACCCAGGGCCTCCTCAAATGTGTTAAGCACACGCTCTGCCACTAAGCCTTCCCCAGACCTGTATTTTCTTGATTTTTACATTTTTCAAAAATATTTTTCATAGTATAAAATTAATTCCAAATATGCATTGCTGAAGAACTAATTGTTTTCATTTTAGAATATAAAGATCCTGGTGTGGTGGTGCACACCTGTCATCCCAGCAGTCGGGAGGCTGAGGTGGGAGGATCACAGTTCGAAGCCAGCCCCGGCTACGCAGTGAGTTCAAGCCCAGCCTGAGCTACATAACAAGACCGAGTCTCAAAAAAAAATTAAAAATAGGGGCCGGGGATTTAGCTCAGTGGTTCCACTGCTTGCCTCGAAGTTCGATCCTTGGTACCAAAAAAAACCCAACTTATTTTCAGTGCTGAGGATTCCCCATTTTTTATTTTTAGTCTTTTAAAGTTTTAGATAGGATCTCATTAATCTGCCCAGGCTGTCCTTGAACTTGGCATCTTCCTGCCTCAGCCTTCTGGGTAGCAAGTATTACACCTGTGCGCCATCATAACAGGCAGATTCTTTATGGTTTTAAATACAAATTTCAAAGTGTCCTCTTAACTCACGCCCCCAAAATTGTTGCCTGGCAGCAATTATGAGAATGTTCCTACATCACACCAACTCCAGTATTACCATTTCTTAACATTTTTGCTGAATTTATCAGCTTTTGCTTCTCTTTACCCAGGGAGAGTTTGTTGTTGTTGTTGTTGTTATTTTGAGACAGAATCTTGCTATGTAGTCCAGGCTGGCCTTGAACTCACTACATAGCCCAGACTGGCCTCGATATTTGTGATGATCCTCCTGCCTCAGCCTCCTGAGTGCTAGGATGATAGGTATGCGCCACCACGCCTGGCGAGAGAGTTATTTGTATACAGCACATTTTTCTTTTCTGATTTTTGTTCTGGAGGCATCCGGTGTGATCCTCATTGGCCTGGGCGTTGGTATCAAGTATGGAGAGGCTGCCCTGACCAGGGTCCTGGGGCCGGCATCCACATATCACCTGCACATCAGCCACCTGTGCCTGGGCTTGGGCTGCCTCGCAGTACTGCTGGCCCTGGTTGGGTGGTGCATCGCGAAGAAAGAAAGCCGAGGTAGCCTCTTGTTTGTAAGTCAGATTCACACATTGGCCCTCAAACTGCCCTGGCACGACCAAATCCTTCCTCGATTCTTACAAACTCCTTTGGGCTATGTCTTCTTCTACTTTGTGTTCATGGTATCTCACTTTATGGTAGCAGATGTGCTCTGCAAAATGTTTTTGAGTCTACGTTTGCCATACGAAATGGTCACATTCATCGTAGGGAATTGGTGCATGGACATAACCTGTCTTCATTCCTTTTACTCTTCCTTCTTCCTTCCATCTCTTGGTTTTCTTCCCACTTGGAAAAAAAAAATCTATCTCCCTCTTTTCTTTCTTTCTTTTTTTTTTTTTTTTTGGTACCGGGGATCGAACTCAGAACCTTGTGCTTGCAAGGCAGGCGGCGGAACCACTGAGCTAAATCCCTCGCCCCTCCCTCTTTTCTATTATCTTTTATTTTGGTCTTTAAATTATTTAGACTTTAGAGCCAGGTATGCTGGTAATCCCAACACTCGAGAAGCTGAGGCAGGGGGATCACCATAGATGTGAGGGCAGCCCGGGGTACATGGTTAGTTCAAGACCAGCCTGAACTACATAGGTGGCCCTTGGCTCAAAGAGGCAAAAATGAATAAATAAATAATTTATACTTTGAGTGGCTCATGTAAGAGAAACCATGTAACATTGAAGAGTGTGTGTCTGATTTATTTCTCTTAGCCTTATGGTCTCAAGGTGAAGCCATTTTCCTACAGATGACTCAAGTTTACCCTTCTTTAGAACAGTGTAGTACTCCATTGTGTGTAAATACCACCCATTCATCTACTGATGGACATGTAGGCTGCATCCGAGATTTAGCTATTATGAACTGTGCTGCTATCAACACAGGTGTGCATGGATCACTGTGGTCTGATGTCTTTAATACTTTTGGGAAGATACGTAGATGGGGAATAGCTGGGTCGAATGGAATTTCTGGTTTTCGTTTCTTGAGGAATCTACACATGATCTCCATGGGGGTCATACCAGTTCACATTCCCAACAGTGTAGAGGGTTCCTTTCTCCCGCAGCCTCACCAGCATTTGTTATGATTTGATTTCTTCATGATGCCCATTCTTTCTGGGGCAAGATGGAGGCTCAGTGTGGTTTTAATTTGCAAATGTATCCTTTCCCCCTTTATGATGCATCCTGTTTCGAATCCTCCCCTCCCCAAGTTTGTACATGATCTTCTCCTAGGCATAAGTCTCGTTTCCTGCTTTGGCTCCTTAGCCTCTGGCAGCTGCCTGTGCGGTGTGAGGTAGGGATCAGGTGCCCTGCCTTCCCCCTTTGGGTGACAAACTGTCCCATGTGTTGCAGGGCCCATCCGGTCTTCCTCTGTCACACGAGGTGCCGCACTACTTGGCTCTGTCCTGGGCACACTTTTCGGTCCCGCTGGCCCATGTGTCTGTCCTCTGCAGACCCAGCACTGTTGTAACTGCCACACACATGCAGGACATAGCACACAGAAGTTCAGCGGTGACGCTCGTGTACCCATGTGTAGAGCACATGTACCCATGAGAGCTAAATCTTGGAAGTGGCCTGTGTGTCCACTGACGGGCGAATGGATAAGGAGGATGTGGTGTTTATACGCCACTCTGCCACAGAGAAGAACACGTTTGAACCATTTGTAGGAAAATGGATGCACCGTGAGACCATAATGCTAACTGAAGTAAATCAGACACACAGGCTTAAATAGTGAACAATTTCTTTTATATGAGACACCCAAAGTATAAATAATTTAAAGAGCAAAATGAAGATAGAGAATAGGAATCAGGGATATAGATCTTTGCCACCAAGACAGGGAGGGAGAGGGGCAGGAGGGGATGAAGAAAGAATGAAGATGTGTTTGTCCACACACCAACTCCCCACAATGATGTGCTCAGTGTGTGCTACAAAGGTGGATGAATTTTAAAAAGCAGCTGAGTGTGTGGCGCACACCTGTGATCCCAGCACTCAGAAGCCTGAGGTAGGAGGATCTCTGTGAGTTCAAGGCCAGCACAATGTGAATGCACTTCACGCCTGAAATTGTGAGATGTAACAGTTTGATGATCCATTTTATGTGTGTTTCACCACATTAAATTCTTAAAAAAAAACCAAAATGGAGAGAGAGAGAGAGTGGTGGCCATGACAAGGAGTAGACATAGCTATTAACTTTAGAAAAAGAAAATTCCAAGCAGGATCCTGCAGGTAGTATGGTGCAGTTTCCATGCCTTGCTTATTCTCAAGCAATCCTGACCTCACCTCTCCCCAGCAGCTGGCTCTGTTTCTCCCTCTCCACTGGGGCTCTGATGCTCAGGTCCCTTACGGTGTGGTCTGAATGGGTTGTTGCACCCTAGGTTTAATCCATCCCTGGTTTTTCTTTTTTTCTTTCTTTCTTTCTTTCTTTTTTTTTTTTTGAAAGAAAGGGTCTCAGGCTGGCCTTAAAGTCACTATGTAGCCCAGGCTGGCCTTGAACTTGCAGGGATCTTCCTGCCTCAGCCTCCCAAGTGCTGGGATTACAGGGATGCAGCACCACACTTGGCTTCTTAGGTTTCTTTTTAACCTTCCAAAATAGGCATCCAGCCCCAGATCTCCCAGGGACCCCATCCTGGCACCCTCGACCAGTCCGTGTATACGGGAAGCCACTTGGGGGAAATGAAACCCAGCAGCCTCCTGCCTCTCCTGGGTATGAGGTCTTCCAAACTGGAGAAGCCAAGAGGGGTGAGGTGCAGGGACCTGGCTGCCAGTTCTCTGTGTCCCTGTGTGTCTTGCAGTTCCTCGTGACCATGGCTGTCATTCTCGTGGTGGAGATCACGGTGGCCTCGGTGGTCCTAGCTTTCTTCCCGGTGGTGAGTCTGGAGCTGCTGCCAAGCAGCAATGGAAAGGAATGGGAGCCAGGTGAGATGGTGCACGCCTGTCATCCCAGCACTTGGGAGGCTGAGGCAGGAGGATCTCAAGTTCAAGCCCAACCTGGGCAACTTAGTGAGACTCTGTCTCAAAATAAAATTAAAAGGGATGGGGTTGGAGCTCAGTGATTCCAGAGTTCAATCCACAGTAAGAGGGGGGAGAAAAGAAGAAAGAAAGAGAAATGACAGCCCCCAGAGGCACCTGCTACTCTTGTCAGAAGAGCCAGATGCAGAACAATGCAAGAAAAGAACGAAAATATCCTTGGCTTTGACACATATCCAGTCTCTCTTTGGGGACACAGGAAACAGAAATAGTCATCAGCGTGAAGTGGGAGGAGGTTTTCGGCTGGGAGAGAGAGGTGGGAGGGAGAGATTTTCATGGTCTACCCTGCTAGATTCTGTGGATTTTGAAGACGGGACAGCAGCACCTCAGCAGGAAAAAAAACATTGTTTAAAACCTTTCTTTAGGGGTGGGATGTAGCTCAGTGACACTGTGCCTACCTGGTAAGTACAAGGACCTGAGGTGGATCCCCTCTACTGGAAAAAAAATAAAACTTTTCTTTAAAAAATAAAATATTTTTGGGCCGGGGATTTAGCTCAGTGGTTCCGCTGCCTGGTTTGCAAGTGCAAGGTCCCAAGTTCAATCCAAAATAAAAAAATATATATATATATTTTTTTTAAATTAAAATATTTGGGCTGGAGATTTAGCTTAGTGGTTCTGCCACTGGGCAAAGTCCTGAGTTTGATCCTCAGTACCCAAATAAACAAAAAAACAAAACAATAAAATATTAGAAGCTGGGCGTGGTGGTGTGCACCTTTCACCCTAGCACCTGGGAGGCTGAGGCAGGAGGATACCCACGAGTTCAAGGCCAGCCTAGGCAGAGCCTGTCTCAAAAAACCAAACCAAAACAAAACAAATTAAATGGGCCCCTTGTGTACATAGAGAAATTCAGTTGCTGGGAGAGAGAATCTGATTCTTTAATCGGGTTGCAGCCAAACCGTGGGTGGGAGGCTGTGGGAACCGGAAAGAGCAGGTGGTTCAAGTTTGCTAGTGATGGGAACAGCCGGGCGCCTGGCTGGCAGACCATGCTCCTCCCCGTGCCCCTCCTAGCAGGCGACACGGCACCCTGAATGTGGCCCAGCCCCTTTCTTTTACAGCCCTGAGGATTGAACCCAGCACCTTCACCCTGAGCTACACCCCCAGACCTTTTTTACTTTGAGATAGCCTAAGTCACTAGGTTACCCAGGCTGGACTCACCACGCCTGGTGAATGCGTCCCTTTCTAACACAGACCCATGAGATGGAGGTAGGAAAAATTTAGAATGTGACAGGAAAGCCCTCCTTCCCTCTGTCTCCCCCAAGAATCCTCCACCCATGGGTCTCCATGGCTATTTGGGTGCTGCTGGCTTCCCGTCTCCTCTGGAAGGTTCGCAATATGGGGCTGGAGCACAACATCGTCACCCTGAGGAGGGGCTACAGAGGCTACACAACGAGCTGAGCTGGATGATTTCTCTGCACAGTGGAACTCAGTCATGGAGAAGGTGAGCTCTGCTTTGTAAAAAGTTGTGCTAAAATAAGAAAAGTAAATAAATAAAAGTAAAATATACATAACGTGGGGCTACTCACTTGGGACCCCTCCTGGCCTTCAGGAGCTTTCCTATCAATAAATATCTTTCTACTTAAAAAAAAAAAAATATATATATATATATACACACACACACACACACACACACACGTAACGCGAAATTTACCGTTTTAACTATTTTTGATCGTACAACTCTGTGACATTAAACACTGGACGTCACCATCATCCATCTCCAGAACTTTTCTTTTCTTTTTTTTTTGAGACAGCGTCTGGCTATGTAGCCCAGGCTGGTCTTGAATTCGTGGCGATATTCCTGCCTCAGCCTCCCTAGCGCTGGGATCATAGGTGTGTGCCTTCACGCCTGACTTTCCAGAGCTTTTCCGTTCCCCTAAACATCACCCCATGTCTTCGCCACGCCCCAGCCCCACCCCCTCCTTCCTGTCTGTGTGGCCTGGCCCCAGGATCCCAGGGCCCTGTGAGTTGCAGAACCTGCAGGGCTGGTCCCTGGTGAAGGCCCATCTCACGGAGCAGCGCGGGCTTGAGATACTTCTGCTTCCCCTGTGACAACTGGGGTCAGAATTAGCTTCCTTTTTGAGGCTGAATCCCAGTCCACCGTCAGGACACATCCATTTGTTTATCTGTTTAGCCGTCGAGGACATCTTCGATACTTCTGCCTCTTGGGTGTTGTGTATAATGCTGTGCACATGTGTGTGTAAGCGTCTTTGCAAGGCCCTGGGATCCATCTCCAACTCCACAAAAAATATATTGGGCGGCTGGGCCAGGGATTTGGCTCAGTGGTTTCGCCGCCTGCTGCGCAAGCGCAAGGACCCGAGTTCGAACCCCGGTACCAAAAAATAAATAAATAAATAAATAAATAAATAAATAAAAAGGGCTGGGGATGAACTCAGTGGCAGAGCACACCTGGGTTTGACCCTCAGCACCAGGGAAAAAACTTCAATGCTGAAAAATGTAAACATTCAGCTGAGCTTTGAAAAAAATGGAGCCCATAGGCCTGGTCAGTGTTAGGATGCTATAAACATTCGATTTGAAGGGAGAAAAAGGCACTATCTGTGAAGTGAAATAAAGTGAGTACAGTAAAAAGAGGTAATTTAAAGAATCTAGAGATGATTTAAATACAGGAGGAGGGAGGTGTGGGGATGCACACCTGTCATCCCAGCACCCTGGGAGGCTGTGGGAGGAGGATCACAAGTTCACACCTACCCTGGACAATTTAGCAACACCATCTCTAAATGAATGAATGAGTAAATAAATAAAGGGCTGGGGCTGTAGCACAGTGTGAAGACCCTGGGTTCCATCTTCAGTTCTGCAAAACAAACAAAAATAAAAAGGAAAAGAAATGACTGTGGTCAGCCTGGCTGATTCCAGGGCTTGTGGGTAATTTTAAGAATGGGGTCAGAACAGGCCTTTCTGAAGAGGGATCTTGGAGCAGAGACTCGAGTGAGGTGAGAGAGTGGGTCAGGCAGACGTTGAAGGAAGAGCATTTCCAAAGGCAGGAGCAGGTTGTACAAAGGTCCTGAGGCTCACACTTGCTAAATGTCTCGGCAGAATAATGAAGAAATTGGCATGGATGGAGCTGAGAGAACACAGAAGAGTGTCATGGGAGGCCAGGGCAGGAGGTAGGTGACAGGTAGAATGTGCAGGGACTTATGGGTCACAGCAGGAGCTCAGCTTTTGTGTTAAGTAGTTTGGGAGCTGTGGAAGGTTGGTGTTTTTGTTGTTTTTTGAGACAAGGTCTCGTTAAGTAGCCCAAGCTGGCCTCAAATTCACAGCAATCCTCCTGCCTCAGCCTCTCCAGTGCTGAGATGACAGGTGTGTGTCACCAGGCCCGGCCATAGGATGGTGGTTTTTTGTTTTATTTTGTTTGTTTGTTTTTTGTTTTGAGACAGGGTCTCTTGATATGGATCAGGTTGACCTTGAACTCACTATGTAGCCCAGGCTAGCCTAGAACTCATGGTGATCCTCCTGCCTCAGCCTCCTGAGTGCTAGGATTACGGGCATGCACCACCATGCCTGGCTTTAGGGTGGAGTTTGAAGGCAGACTGGAATATTGTCTCTGCTGAGACAGTAGCCATGGTGACCATAATTTCTATTCTCATTTGTATGAAGCTATTTCTATTTTTCTTCTTCTTCTTTTTTTTTTTTTTTAAAAAACCCGCTCTCCATGTTTGCTCTCTCTGCAGCTAAAGTGCTCTGGGGTGAACAACTACACAGATTTTCCCAGCTCTTCCTTCTCGATGGTGACAGGCCACTCCTACCCCAGGGGCTGCTGTAAATCCCTGGGTGCTATGGCCTGCGATGGGCACAACGTGTCATCCAGTGTCATTCACCAGGCGGTAACTGGAGATTTTGCCATGCGCAACCTCAACAGACCCTAAGTGTTGGTGACTTTTCTAAAATATTGCTCATTTTGGGGACCCCAGCAAAGGGTCCTGGGGAAGAGAGAAATCAATGCTAGTTCAGCTCCTTTGATAACT
Organism: Heterocephalus glaber; assembly: GCF_000247695.1. Next base: position 3,133,475 of record NW_004624828.1, read on the forward strand.
TATCCTCTGGAGAATGTGAGTCAGCTTTCCACTACTGTGACAAATATCTGAGGTCACCAACTTAAAAAGAGGAAAGGTTTATTTTGGTTCACCATGTCAGAGGTTTCAGTCCACAGCTGCTTGGCACTCAGGAGGCTGAGGCAGGAGGATCACTGCAAGTTCAAGGGCAGCCTGGGCTACATAGTGAGAACCTGGCTCAAAACAAACAAAAAATTAAAAAAAAATTAAAGTAAGAAATCCAACTGTGATCATATTTGTAATATGGGCCAGCACCCTTCTGGGCTGACAGGTGTGTGCCACCATGCCAGGCTCATTGATCCCATTTCTAGCCAGGCCAGCAGAGGTCCAGAGAGGTGGGATGGCTTTTCCAGGGTCACACAGGTCGCTTAAACAGGGGAGCTCAGTGCGGTGGAACAAGGTGCTGAACAGTGTGCTCTGGTGGGAGTGGAGGTCCCCGAGGGGTGGGGGAGATCAGGGGCACCGCTGAGCAGCCCCTGCCTGCCTTGCTGTCTGCACCCCCAGGGCTGCTTCCACAGGCTCCTGAAAATCACCAAGACACAGAGCTACACCCTGAACTGGGTCTCCTTGGGGATGGCATTGATGCAGGTGAGTCGCCCCTCTGGCCACTCTTTCTTGGCAAACTTGTGGAGCTGGGTGTGATGACCCATGCCTGAGATCGTGGCATTCGGGGAGGCTGAGGCAGGAGGATCTCAAGTTGGAGCCCAGTCTGGGCAACTTAGCGACTGGGAGAGAGCCTGTTCCAAAATAAATAAATACATAAATAAATAAATAATAAAAAATAAGTAAAGGGCTGGGGTGTAACTCAGTGTGAAGGCCCTGGGTTCCATCTCCAGTATGGAGAAGGGGGGAAAAGGCATAGCAAGGGGCTGGGGATTTAGCTCAGAGGTTCCACCACCTGCCTCACAAGCTCAAGGTCCTGAGTTCCTTCCCCAGTACCAAACAAAACAAAAACAAAAAAAGCCATATCCAGAGTCTTGTCCAGGAATCCCCAGGGAAGAAAGAACTAGCATAATAAAAGGAAGTCTTTTTCAGTTCATCCAGTCTTAATTTTTTATACTATTCCGACATGCAAAAATAGAATAAAATAAGCTATCCCATGAGCAGAAGGGATGAAGCATAAATATGGGCAGAATATTATGCAACTTTAGTATGAGTACCAGTATTAGTATTAGTATTATTTTGAGACAAGGTCCCACTATGTAGCCCAGGCTGGTCTGGAAATTGCAACGATCTTCCTGCCTCTGCCTCCTGATGCTGGTATTGTAGCAATGTGCCACTACACCCAGCTCACCCAACTTTAAAAAGTAAAAACACATCGGCCGGGGTTTTAGTTCAGTGGCACAGCACCTGCCTCGAAAGCGCAAGGTCCTGAGTTTGATCAATCCTTGGTACTACAAAAAATTCAAAAAACAGAACAAAACCAAACCACACAGGCCTCCTTTTTGAAAAAGAAGATTCCTCATTTCAACCATTCAGGTAACCAAGTGACGAATTCAGTGGCCACACACAAAGAAGAACACAGACTTGAGAGAATTAATCCCCAGTTCTCATTAAATGAACAGACAATGGCGGAAACAACAACACAAAATAGAAACATAAAAGAACTGAAGGGAAAGGGAAATTTGATTTCCAGAATTGGACAGTGTAGTATGTAAAATGTCCGATATTCAGCCGGGTATGGTGGCACATACCTGTAATCCCAGATACTGGGAAGGCTGAGGCAGGAAGACTGCTTGAGCCAGGGCGTTAAAGGTCAGCCTGGACTCCATAATGGGTTCAAGGCCAGCCTGAATTGCATAGTGAGACCTTGTCTCAAAAGACAGAAAAGAAAAAGACAAAACAAAACAAAACAAAAAAGAAATGGTATGAATTTGTATGACCATAATGGCACAAAAGAGAGTGGAGAGAATAAGGCTATGTAGGTACACAGTGTTTGTATGTGATTAAAATTAATTTGGAGCTGTGCATGGTGGCTCACGCCTGTAATCCTGAATTCTGGAAGGCTGAGGCAGGAGGATTGCAAATTTGAGCCTAGCCTGGGCAGCTTAGTGATTTAGCAAGCCACTGTTTCCAAAACAAAACAAAAAAAGACAAAAAAACAAACGAAAAGAGTAGATTGCTAAATTTTAAGATATGAATTGTAATCCCTAAAGCTACCACTGAAAAGTAATTCTTGTTTTTTGGGGTTTGTTTTTTTCTTTTTTTTATTTTTGGTACCGGGGGTTGAACTCTGCAGTCCTTGTGCTTGCGGGGCAGGTGGCAGAAGCACTGAGCTAAATCCCCAGCCCTGTTTTGTTTTGTTTTTTGAGACAGGGATTCACTATGTACTCCAGGATGGCCTTGAACCTGGAGCAATCCTCCCATCTCCTGCCTCAGCCTCCTGAGTGCGGGGATTACAGATTTACACCACCATGTCTGGCTAAGTAATTCTTAAAATATAGTAAAATAAGGAAAATAAAATGGTATACAAGAAAATATAAAATATAAAAGAACTCCATGAGGAAAGAACAGGATCAGCAACATAAACACAAATAGCAAAATGGCAGATCCATATCCAATTCTATCAGATGTAAAGGAATCAAACACTGGTCAAAAGACAGAGATCAGGGGCCAGGGATTTAGCTCAGTGGTGCTGCTGCCTGCCTCACAAGTGCAAGGTCCTGATTTCAATCCCTGGTTACCACCCTCCCCCCAAAAAAGACAGAGATCAGAAGGATGGATTGAAAAACATGACTGAACAATGTTCAATCTACAAGAAGTACACATTAGATTGAAAGAAACAAATGAATCTGAAACTTAAAAGAATGGGGAAAGGTATACCATGCCAACAGTAGCCAACAGAAAGCAGTAGTCCCTAAATTAATAGCAGATCAAAAATTGTAACCAGAGAGGAACATTTTATCATGATAAACACATCAATCCATCAGGAAGTCAAAACAATTACAAACATATAGTGTATACCTATAAATGTAAAATGTAAACAAGCCAAGTGTGGTGCCACACATCTGTAATCCCAGCAGTTGAGAGACTGAGGCAGGAGGACTGCTTGGAGTTTGATGCCGGGTTGGGCTACATAGTGAGTTTGAGGATTGCCTGGTGTACATAGCAAGACCTTGCCTCAAACAAACGAACAAACAACAACAAAAACACAAAACACAATTTGAAATGTAAAGAAATGTAAGCATATATGCATTTAAAAATAAAACTCCAAAATAAAGGAGGAAAAATTACAAAATAAATTAGGAAAAACTGATGGAATCGTAGGGAGGATAGACAATTCAATGATAATTGTCAGAGAGTTTAATACCGCACTGTCAATAATAGAACAACTAAGCAGATGATCAACAAGAAAGAAGTGCCATCTGCCTACAACTGTGGGTATGGAGAGCTCAGGAGGGGCACAAGGGAGGGAGTGTGAAGAATTATCCAACCTCTCCTTTTGGTCTGCCCATTTCTCCAGTTGGTGATTCCTATTGGTCAAACCTTACAGGAAGTCAGAAGGCCTAGGCTTCCTATTGGCCCAAATTAAGAGGCAGTTAGAGGGCATGGGCTTCCTATTGGCCAAACATATCAGGAAATAGGAGGGCATAGGATGCCGGGAAATGTTCTCAGGGCTCATGGGAATGCAGAAAAGTTTGATTCGACATCGACTATCTCTAACAATGGGTAAGTTTTCTTTCTCTCCCATTTCAGTTGCCAGGTGTTCTTGCCACCTTGCTGCTGTACATTAAGCTGGGCTGACTCGAAGGCTTGGGAAGGATGAAACACTGGAGCCCATCTGGCTGCTAGAGATTGGATCTTACTTTTATTTCTCTGTGGCACTTAAGAGTTTCTGGAAGGAGGATCAATAATAATAATAATAATAATAATAATAATAAATCAAGAAGCACCTGTCCACCCTGACTCCTTTCTCCTTGATTTTATTTCTGACACCAGTTGGCAATGGTTGTAGCTCAAATACCTAAAGCAATGATGTTTAAACCCTTTATTTGTTACTATAATGAAAAGCCGGAGTCTGGGTACATGTGAAGAAAAGGTTTATTTAGCTCAGTTTGGGAGCATGAAAGTCAAACAGCATAGCTCCTGACACCTCATGACCTATGGCACCTCAATGGCAGGAGCTGAGTGCAGGAGGGACAGAGGACCAGATGTCCCGGTAGGGGTGGGGCCAGCACTGGCACCTCCCACTTGGTCCCATCTTTTAAAGGTTCCACTACTGCTCAACACTGCGTTTGGTGACTGAGGTCCCCACTCAGGAACTTTTGGGTACAAACCACATCCAAACTATAGCAGATGGCCTCTCCTCTGCCAACTTTCCTATTTTGTAAATGACTTTTTAGGAAAATCTAGACTATTCACAGAAGCCAAGAGACTCTATCCAAAGAACCCCTCAAAGACAAATCACCCAGAATCAACAATACCATCATTTTTCCATAGCTGTTGTAGCTATTCTGTTTTTCCATGGATAAAATTTTTCTTTTATTATTGTTTTTAATCAACAAATCATAAGTGTACATATCTATACGATGAAATAAAAATCCAATGAGTGATTTATATATATTTGGGGGGGGTTGAGACAGGCCCTCCCTATGTAGCCTAGGCTCGCCTTGAACTCACTATGTAACCCAAGCTGGCCCTGAACTCACTGCAACTTCCTGCCTCAGCCTCCTGAATGCTGGGATTATAGGCATGTGCCACCAGACCTGGTTAAATTTTTTTTTTAAGTTATTACAGTAAGAGACACGTTTCCTTTAATCCTCCTCCTCACTTCAAACACATATCCCATCATTCTTACCACTTTCTGAAGCAGCTCTGGAAGTGCTCTTTTGTGAGTGTCTTTAGTTGCTCTGTCATGGCTGCCTTCATGGCCTGAATTGATTCAAAACATTTGTCTTTCACGGTCATTTTGACTTTGAGGAAGAGTCAGAAGTCTCCTGGTGCCAGATCTGTAAGGTGAATGGGGACAGGGTAATATTTTGACAGAAATTATTATAAATATTTTGAATTAATTCTAGTAATTGAGGTAACCATGAAAAGACTTTTTTTTTTTTTTGAGACAGACTCTTGCTATATAGTTCAGGCTGGACTTGAACTCACTATGTAGCCCAGGCAGGCCTCAAATTTGTGGCAATTCTCCTGCCTCAGCCTCCCGAATGCTGGGATTACAGGCAGGTGCCACCATGGCTGGTGAAAAGAGAGGACTTCCAGAACTGCTTCAGAAAGGAGCAGGAATGATGGGGTAAGTGTGTTGATAGCAAGCGGAAGGACTTTGAGGAAGATTAATGGCAATATGTCTTTTATTATAATAAAATTTTTAAATTGAAATATTCATGGTGTTTTGTGATAAAACCGCACATGAAGGACAGTGGTGTGATGTTCTGATATGAGAAGTGTGAAATGATTAAATCAAGCTAATTAACAGACGTATCACCTCCCTTCCAAAGTATTTTTTATCTAATTTTTTGTTTTTGTTTTTGTTTGGTACTGGGGATCGCACTCAGGACCTTGGGCTTGCAAGGCAAGTAGTGGAACCACTGAGCTAAATCTCTGGCCCTCCAAACTATTTTTTGTGGTGAGGCATTTGATGAACTATATTGAAACAAATCCTGCAAAGTATTGTTTCCCCTTCATACATCAATACACATCTCTAAAATTGCAGTAACTTGTGTTCACAACTATAATGTCATTATCACACCTATAATTAACCTGATAATTAACAGCCACTTGTTGGCATCACTTAATACCTATATTATCAACAAAAATTTCCTGATTGGCTGAAAAAAAATTTTTTTTGAGCCAAGGTCTCTCTATATAGTTGAGGCTGGCCTTGAACTCACTAGTCCAGGCTGGCCTCAAACTCCTGGTGATCCTCCTGCCTCAGCCTGTTGAGTGCCTTGATTACAGGTGTGTACCACCATGCTTGGCTCTGCCTTTCCCTCTGACTGGGGATTCATCACCTCAAAATCCCTACAGTAGCTGCTTATCCTAAAGCATCATTAGGAGAATCTGAATGTTCCCCCAGGTCTCCTGTGTGTGGCAGGTGATTGGATCATGGGGCGCTGTACTTATCAGCGGATTCCTGCATTGATGCGTTCATGGCTCGCTATGCTGTCAGGAGGTAACGCCTGCTTAGCAGTGGTTACCGTGGTGTAACCCAGAAGGGTACATTCTTGTGCCCTTCTCTCTCTGTTTCCTGGCTGCTGTGGGTTGGAAAAAAAAAATGGCAAAATGAGCCGGGCATGGTGATGCACCCCTGTAATCCCAGCACTCAGGAGGCTGAGACAGGAGAATCACCTAAGGCTCAGGGCTAGCCTGGGGTACAAAGGGAGACCCTGTCTCAAAGATAAATAAATAGGCTGGCGATTTAGCTCAGTGGTTTCACCGTCTGCTGCGCAAGCGCAAGGACGGAGTTCGATCCCCCATACCAAATAAATAAAGAAAGAAAGAAAGAAAGAAAGAAAGAAAGCTACAGGGCCCCTCCCTTATGACCTCATCCAATCCTGCTGGAGGCCCCCCAAAGGCCCCAACTTCAAATACCATTAACAAAGGATTGGGGAATTAAGTTCTTGGGGATGCACGCCATCCTAGTCATCCACATTTCTGTCCACTCTGGTTATAAAGTGGGGTTCACAAGGTCTTCTGTTTCTGTGAAGCGAGGTACCATGGTAGCATGACTCAGGGTTTCTGCAGTGAGAAAGCGGTTTCCTCACCACACCTGGTTTGTGATAAAGGACATGACTCAGGGACAGCACATAGGGAAGAAAGCCTGAGGCAAATCAGGGGACCGTGCGTCATGTGTCCTTTCCTGGCCACCGTTCTCCCAGCATCTTCGTGAGCTCACGAACGCACAAGCACTCCGGAGTCCCATCCCTTAGGGTTGTTTTGGTTTGCTTGTTTGACAGTCTTGGAGTTTGAACTCAGAGCCTTGACACTGAGTTCCAGTCTCAGCCCTTTATTTTATTCATTTTTAAGCAAAACATTTACTGGTACATTTTAGATATACACAGGATCATAATCATCATAGGGAATTTGTGCCTGTACATGACATATCTGGCTTCTTTCCCCCCCATCCCCCGTGACCCCTCTTCCCCTCCTTGTATACAAACGCTTTGTTTCCATTTCCCCCTTCTATTCTTTTTTCCCTCGTCCCTCCCTTGTTTCCCTTCTCATTTGAACATTCCGATGTCTGTTATACATTTTGGTCCTTATTTCCCACCCAGTTTCTCACGCCAGAGAAACAATGCAGGATTTAACCACGTGTGATAGATTTATTTCGCTTAAGAGTATGGCTGGGGATTTAGCTCAGTGGTGCCGCACTTGCCTGGAAAGTGCAAGGTCCTGAGTTTGATCCCTGGTACAAAAAAAAAAAAAAGAAAAAGTATGCTCTCAAGGTGCATCCATTAAGCTAGAAATGTCTCAAGCTCATCCTTCTTTACGGCAGACTAGTACTCTGCTATATAAAAAACCACAGCTTCTTTATCTATTCATCAATTGTTGGACGTTTGGGCTGTTTCCAAGCTTTAGGTATTACAAACTGTGCCGCTATAAACATGGGTGCAGATGGGCTGGGGACTTAGCTCCACCGCCTGCCTCGCAAGCTTAAGGACCCGAGTTTGATCCCCAGTACCAAAAAAAAAGAAAAAAGAAAAAGAAAACATGGGTGGACATATATCACTGTGGTATGATTCTTTTAATTCTTTGGGGAAGATACCCAGTAGGGGAATAGCTGGGTCAAATGGAACCTCTAAATTTAGCTTTTTTTTTTTGGTATCAGGGATTGAACTCAGGTCCTTCCGCTTGGGAGGCAGGCAGTGGAACCACTGAGCTAAATCTCTGGCCCTAATTTAACTTTTTGAGGAATCTCCACGCTGATTTCCACACTGGTCACACCAGTCTACACTCCCAACCATAGAGAAGGGTTCCTTTTCCCCCACAGCCTCTCCAGCATTTGTTGTTGGTTGACTTTTTGTTAACAGCCTTTCTTTCAGGAGTGAGATGGAATCTAAACTTTTATTTTGAGACAATGTCTCTCTAAGTCACCAAATTGCCCAGGCTGGACGTGAACTTGTGACCCTCCTGCCTTAGCCTCCCAGAGTGCTGGGATGACAGGTGTGCGCCACCATGGCTGTCATCACTTAAGGGTTTTATGGAGGTCTCATCACAAGGAAACCATTGATTCACTGATTGGCTTACTGTGCTGTCCCTCTGTCCCCCAAGAGGTGGCAGGGGAGGTGGGGATGGGAGGGGGGATGGCTGGCCCTAAAGTCTTCCTGGTGACCAGCTCCCTCCTAAGCTCTCCAGGGCCCCCTATTCACAGTCATCATCTCAGTGACATGCAAAAGATGTCAGGGCTTTAGGAGCTGTGTGCCAGGAACCACTGGGGACAAAAGCCAAATATTTATTTAAAAAAAATTTTTGAGCCTCTCACTATGTATTCCAGACTGGCCAGGAGTAGCTATTATTGCAGCTACTCAGGAGGCTGAGGCAGTGGGACTGCAAGTTCAAGACCAACCTGGGCAACTTAGCGAGATCCTGTCTCCAAATAAAAATTAAAAAAGGACTAGGGGGCCAGGGATTTAGCTCAATTGTTCTACCACCTGCTTCGCAAGCACAAGGTCCAGAGTTTGATCCCCGGTACCAAAAACAAAACAAAACAAAAAAACCCATGGACTCGAGTAGGCCAAGCAAGTGCTCTGCTACTGCACTGCACCCCAAGCCCTTTCAAGGTTTTATTTTGAGACTGTCTCTTGAAGTTGCCCGGGGCTGCCTCAAGCTCTTGATCCTCCTGTCTCAGCCTTCTGAGGTGAGATGGTAGCTATGCAGAGCCATGGTGAGGGCCAGTACAGCTAGGGTCAGCCTCGGGCTTCCTGAGGGGCCGCAGCAGACCTTCTACCGCCCTGTGAACAACACCCCCTTTCTTTTTGAAGCAAAACATACAATGGTATTTTAGAATTACATAATGATCACTTTCATCATAGGGAATTTGCACCTGTACATGATATCTCTTGCTGCTGCTTCTTTTCCCGTTCTCCTCTCTTCCTTCAATCCCTCTTCCCCTCCTTATATACAAAAGCTTTGTTTCCATTTTTCCTTCTGTTCTTTTTTCTTGTCCCTTCTTTCCTTTCTCCCTCCCTCCTCCCTTACTCCCCTTCACATTTGAACACTTTCTTCCCATTTCCCAGTATCTATTATACATTTTAGTCCTTATTTCCACTTTCAGTTTCCGACACCAGAGAAACAGTGCGGTATTTAAACATGTGTGATCGATTTCACTTAAGAGTATGGTCTCCAGGTCCATCCATTGAGCTAGAAATGTCTCAAGCTCATCCTTCTTTATGGCAGAGTAGTACTCCATTGTATAAAAACCACATCTTTATCCACTCGTTGGTTGCTGGGCATTCGGAACAGCCCCTTTCCTGGAAGCTGCCATTCACTACAGGAAATAAAAGAACAACTGCACTTTGGCATAACTTCTTTATTTTTTCTTATGTGGAGAAAATGCACGTTTTTCCCTATGGATATCAAGGAATTGCGTATGTAGCACCTCACGGAGGGTGTACACGGCCCGCTGTGGTCAGAGTAGTGTGTCTCAGAATCGCTAGGGGCCGCTACGGAGCAGAATCGTCATTGCAAGACCAGGACTGGATTTTATCCTTTACTTGCTTTTCTAAGCAGAGGAAGAAATGGTCCTGGGGGGGAGGGGCCGGGCGCTAAGGCACAGGTGCGCGCTCTTCCGCGGGAGCTTTTCCAGGGCCTGGTGATTTCCATCTATGAACTTAACCCTCCCTCCCCCTCAGCGACCTCCGAGGCCCCCCGTTTTAGTTCCCTAGTGACCATCATGAGGGGAGCCTCCCTCTCTAATCACACCATGGGAAACCTGATTTATTTTTAGAAGAAACAAACATGGGCCGGGGATTTAGCTCAGTGGTTCGGCCCCCTGCCTCGCAAGCGCAAGGTCCTGAGTTCAATCCCTGGTACAAAGAAAAAAAGAAGAAACAAACACAATTTTTCCTATATTATTTCCACTCTTGAGCGAACCTCAAAGCAGATCTCTCTGCTGCTACTTGAAGCTGAACTCTAGAAGACTTTTTTTTTTTTTTTAGAGACAGGGTCTGCAAGTGTAGCCCAGGCTGAACTTGAACTCAGGGCAATCTTCCTGCCTCAGCCTCCCAAGTGCTGGGAATTACAGGTGTGTGGCACCATGCCGGGTAATCATTCAATTTCTGGGTGTGCAAAAATCTCCTCGCTGTAAAGTTCTACGGGCAGCTCCTGGTGTGGGGTACACGGAGCTCCCTAGAAATAAATGTGAACTTAAACGAGCCTTTAGCACTCAGATACCCCTGGGGGAGAGAGGCACAAAGGCTACAGGAAGTCACTTTGGCAACAGGAACTTGGGGGATGGAGTCGGGGGAGCTGGGGACACAAGCCATCTCCTCAGACCGTCGGCACAGTGCGGTCCTGTTATGGGGTTCTGGTTGGTGTTGAGGGCCAGAAGCAGGTGCCATGCCACCAGAAGTGGGCTTGGGTGTGCTCTGGACCAGGGTCCCAGGACTCCCTGACACTGCTCACAGCCCATCCCGCATTAGCACGAGGACCTGCCTCTCCTCGGCTGCATCCACAGAATGCAGGTGACAAAAGCAAGCTGCATAACCCGCCCTCTCACCGCCCCGCCTGACCCCCGCAGAGGCCCTCAGAGGGGACTTCTCCGTCAGCATGAATGTCACAGCCCTGGACCCAAGGATGCCACAGCTCCGGAAACGGACACCGGATCCTCCAGCTGAAGAAGCCTGAGTCCTGACATCAGAAAGTCACAGGCAGCCCTGGAGTGGCAGTGTTCACCCAGATTCCCAGCTACCAGGGAGGCTGAGGTGGGAGGATCACAAGTTTGAGGCCAGCCTAACAACTTAACAACACCTCCTGTCAAAATTAAAAAGGAGCAGGGAATGGAGCTCAGAGGTAGAGGACCGGCTTAGCCTGGATGAGGCGATGGGCTCCATCCCCAGGACCACACAGAGGAGGAAGGAAGGAAGGAAGGAAAAAAGGAAGAAAGTCCTAGGCAAGCATGGGCGGTGGGAATATTGCTCAAGTTCCTTTTCGAGCAGGATGTGAGATTTGGAAAGATGTTGCTTAAAATACAACCAGCCAGATGGTGCCTGGGCGGGAGGGTCTGGGCTCCGGCTCTGAGGTTAACGCCAGGCAAAAAGGAAACACTAAGGTGCAGCTGATTCCCGGCCTCCCCGAAATACCCCAAAGTCCAGTATTCAATCCAGGATCAACCCAAGCATGAGGGGTCAGGAGTGATGTGGACGGCTTGAAGCATGGAAGGCACTTTTGGAGTTTCTGTGCCAGGGGCAGCTGAACTTCCTGTCCCTTCTTTTGGAGACAATGTCTTGCTATGTCGCCCAGGCTGCCCTGGAACTCTCAGCAATCCTCCTGCCTCAGTCTCCTGAGTGCTGGAATGACAGGTGTGCACCACTACACCCAGGTCCCCATCCCTTCTATAACAGGAAAATGGGCTTTAGTATTCAATCTGCCAGCCAGAGGGAGGGGTCTGTGGGGCCTTGAATCGTGATCTCATGCTAAAGCCTTGGCATTTGGGGGGTCACATGGAAGGCGCAAGGCTAAGCTGGGGGTCCTGAGAAAGAGAGGCTGCCTCTGCCTCTTCAGAGAGAACCTGCATCATGACACTTTCCGCAGACTCCTACACACCAGGCAATGCCCAGCACAGAATGTCCCCAGAAAGTGTTTCTATCCTAGAAGGCACTATAGAGGCCTCTTTCCCAGGCATGGTGGGACATGCTCCAGCAGCCACCCCACTAAAAGGCCTTGGAAAGCAGCAAGCTTGTGTATGACAATGTCCCCAGGCTGCTGCCTGCAATGCTGAGCCGAGCCCCTGGGGTTAAGCATGGTGGTGACACAGGAAGTCAGCCATTCCAGGCTGGGGAGTAGTAGATGGGAGAGAAGAAGGGGCCCTGAGCTTGGGAACAGCTCTTGTGGCTCATGCCTGGGTCACAGTCCCTGAGGCGGCAGATGAGGCAGGTGGGGGCCAAGGCTGCCCCTAACAGCCACAGCTGCTGGGCTGGGGTGGCACAGGGTCCCCTAGGGCTGGGCCTTTCCCATTGCTGCCTGGGCTGGAGCTGGCTTCCAAGGATTCGTTCATCTTCTCGCAGATGACATCCACCAGGCGCTCAAACACCTGCTTCACGTTGATGTTCTCCTTGGCACTGGCCTCAAAGAACTCGAACCCTGGAGGGAGACAAGGTAGGAATACGTGTGAGACCCCTGGGCCAGGGTCCAGGCCGTGGCATCCCTCACATTTGGGTTCCCCAGTCTGCCCTTTATACTGCTGTGCAACCTGGGCTGAGTGTCTTAGCCTCTCTGAACTTCAGTCTGCTCATCTGTAAAATGGGAACAGTGGTGTTGGTGTGACTGATGCTGATAAAGATCTGCAGCGGCAGCCCTGGTCTGGAGAATCTCAAGAATCTCTGTCACAACTCGGTGGCTACAAGTGTCCAGGTAGCAGTTTGTAGCCAGGTACGGTGGCACCAGCCTGTAGTTCCAGCTACTCAGGAGGCTGAGGCAGGAGAATTGCTAGAGCCTGTGTATTGAAGTCCTGCCTCGGCAACATAGCAAGACCCCATCTCAAAAAAAAGAAAGAAAGAAAGAAAGAAAGAAAGAAAGAAAACAAAAGAAAAAGAAAAGGGAAAGAGGATGATTGTAGATTTCAGCTGAAAGATCAGCAAATTTTCCCTGCAAACGGCCAAATAATGAAGACTTTAGGCTCTGTGGCCCATACAGTCTTATTTATTTATTTATTTATTTATTTATTTATTTATTTATTGGTACCAGGGATCAAACTGGGGTCCTTGTGCTTGTGAGGCAGGCGGCGGAACCACTGAGCTAAATCCCTGGCCCTATTTTTAATTTTTATTTTTTGGATGAAACCTTTTTTTTTTTGGTACTGGGGATTGAACTCAGGACTTTGGGCTTTCGAGGCAGGCGGTGGAACCACTGAGCTAAATCCCCAGCACACATAGTCTGTTTTAACTACAAGGCCCTGCTAATGCAGCACAGACATTGCCACAAACAGTACATAAATGGGTTTGTGTGTGGCTGTGTCCCAGGGAAACTTCACTTACGCACAGAAATTTGGGAGGCTGAGGCAGGAGGATTGCTGAGTTCGAGGCCAGACTGAACTAACTACAGAGTGAGACCCCCATCTCAAATAACCAAAAAAAACCCCAAAAACTTCTGAAATAGAGAAGGTGGCACACCCGTGGATATATTTCTGGACAGATCCTCAAAGGATTGATAATGGTTGTTGGACCTGGAACTTGAGGATAGGAATAAGATTTGATTGTGAGAAACCCATGTCCTGCAGCCCAGGTTTCGAACTAACCAAGGTCATTGGCGAGTCTCCAGCCGTCCTCCGTAGGCACAACCCGCTCGTCCTCCAGGTCACATTTGTTTCCCACCAGGATGACCTGAGCATTGTCCCAGGAGTAGGTCTTGATCTGTGTGGCCCTGTGCAGTTGTGGGTCATGAGCAAGGGCAGTAGTGGGTCAGGGGGAGAGGGCAAAGGTCAGATGTCAGGGTTCAGGAGTCAGGAAGACTCACCAGTCCTGCACGGCGGCAAAGGACTCCTGGTTGGAGATGTCATACATGAGCAGGAAGCCCATGGCTCCGCGGTAGTAGGCTGTGGTGATGGTCCTGTAGCGCTCCTGGCCTGCCGTGTCCTGCCAAACAGCAGCTGTTAGGCAGCCGGAAGCCATGCTGCTGCTGATACAAGGATCCAAGCCCTCCCTCGGGCCGTGATGGACACAGTGCCCTGCTCACAGCCCAGTCTGATGGGGAAGGCACCAACCTGTTTTCATGGCCTCCGGGGTCACTAGCAATCCAAATGCACCTGGGGTAGGGACCCCGCCCACCACCCTAAGCCCCAGCCCTTGCGACTCCCAGACCCAGGCCCGATGCCCGGCCCACCCAGATCTGCAGCTTGATCCTCTTGTCGTGGCGGTAGACGGTCTTGACCTTGAAGTCGATGCCCACAGTGCTGACAAAGGCGGGGGTGAAGGAGTCGTCAGCGTATCGGAAGAGGAAAGATGTCTTGCCCACGCTGCTGTTGCCAATCAGCAGGAGCTTGAACATGTAGTCGAAATTCTGGTCAGCGGCATCCCGAGGGCCCGCAGTGGGGTCTCCGGCTGATGCCATCTTGCCAGGGACCTCGGGGAGCTGGGGAAGACAGAAGCCCTGCAGGGGGAACCGAATACTCTTAAGGGCCCCAATGGATCCACTTGGCCTGGGTTCAAATCCCGGCTCTGCCAGTTGGAGGCCAAGGAACCCTGGCTGAACACCCTCTTTTGGAAAACGGGATGTTTGTCATAATCCCAACCTGAAAAACCACATGATTGGGAGCCTAAAATGAGTTTCTTTAGTCATTCAACAAACATGTACTGAGTGCAGTTCTGTGCCAGGCCTTGCTCACCGCAGTGACATAGCTGCAAATAAGACAGGACAAAACCCACCCTGGGGCATCACATGCCTTCCAGTGGGAGGTTATTAATTCACTTAATGGGCATAAAACAGTGCCAGGGATATAGCTGACACTCAATTCCTGCTTAATCTTCATGCAAAGGTGAAACTGAGCTTTTTGTTTGCTTGTTTGTTTGTTTTTGAGATGGGGTCTCACTAGGGAGCCCAGGCTGGCCTCAAACTCACAGCGATCCTCCTGCTTCAGCCTCCTGAGTGCTGGGATTACAAGTAGCCACCATCATGCCCAGCTTGGAGGGGGCTCCTGTTTTGAACCCCAAAGCTCTGGCAAAGGGCTCAAATACGGGGCCGGGGTGTGTGTGTGAGGGGGACAGGCATCTCTAGCGGCCACCAAGGAAGTCTTCGGAGGCCAAATGGACTTTGCCCCCGGGTGAGCAGCTGGTGCAGCCCAGGTGTGAGCTGGCGCAGGGGGACCCTGGCAGCTGCTGCAGCACCCTCAGGCCTGAGTGTTGACTTTGGCGGGTGCCCGCCCTGCCCCCACCCCAGCCCAGCTTAGCCTTTTCCCCCTCCCCAGGGCCAGGGGGGCTCTGCGGACACGGCCCCGAGTTTAGAGCCCTGCTCTCCGCGCCAGTGGGAACCTGCGGGTTCTGTTTGTCCAAGGGGCAGGGAGGCAGGAGCCAGAGTCCTCGGATCCAAGGAAATGATCGCAGCCACCTGATCACCACCAGGCCCACACTGCGACCACAGTTTCCCACTCCTGGTCCTGCTGCCTCCCAGGGCCCCAGGCGCCCCCTCGACCCTCATCCCCTCCGCAGGCCTCAGTCTCCCTGGCCGTCGCTGCCTGGACAGCACAGAACGGCCTGCACCGACACAGAGCAAGCTCAGGCCAAGCCGTTTCTCAATCGCCTTTGAGGCTTTTTTTTTTTTTTTCCATTTTAAACGAGGACCCAATGGGCCCCACCCGTGTTCCGGGAGAACGAGTTTGAGGAGGGGCAGCGGTGACGCCCGCTGGGCAGGGCCACCAGGCTGGGGTCCCCGCCCACCCCACAGCACCTCTTCGGGTCGCAGCGCCCCCTCCTCCGGTCCGACCCTCTGCCGACCCTCCTCACGCAGGCCAGGCTGCCAGGGTCCTGCGGGCGCGATCTGTCCCCGTTCACTGCTCTGGGGCCCCCCAGGGGTGCAGGGGCGCTCAGCCTCCTCCCCCATCACCATATGGTCCATCGTGGGGCCCCATCTGGGCACCTGTCCGGCCCGCGCCCCACTCCCGCGGCTCGAGGAGCCCAGCTGGGAGCGGGCGAGGAAGGGGCGCCGCGCAGCCCCCCTCTGCTCCTCAGACCGCCTTCCCGCACCCCGACTTCCTTCCCCAGCCCCCACGCTCGGTGGACGGACCTGCTGGAACGCGCAGGCGCCGAGCGAGGTGCGCTCCCGCCCGGGGTCACGAGGCGACAGGGCGCTGCCCGCGGGAATCCGGCTCCGAACTCACTGCCTCCGCCACGACCCCCGCCCCGCAGCCGCGGCCCGTCTCCAGCAGCCACCCGGATCCCGCGCGGGCTCCGCCCAGGCGGAGGGGCGGGGCCACCGGTGGGCGGGGGATAGAGGGCGGGGTTTGTCGATAACGGGCGGGAGGGGCGGGAAGCGGTCCGGACGCCCAGAGGCAGCCCGGCCCAAGCAGCAACAGCTCCTTCTTCCTGGCGCTTGCTTTCTTTCTCTTTCTTCTTTTTTCTTCCTTCCTTTCTCGCTCCTCTCTCTCTCTTTCTTGTTTCTTTTTTGCAGTGCTTGGAATGAAACCCAGGGCCTCAAGAATGCTATCCACAAGGTCAGGGGAGCAGCATCACCAGCAAGAGTTCCTATTACCGTATGTGTACAGCAGTTAAGAGCATAGATTCTACCTTGGCATTGGTAGTGCATACCTGTAACACACTTTGGGAGGCTGAAGCAGGAGAATCGCCTTGAGTTCAAGGTCAGCGTGCACTCCACAGCAAGCCTGTGTCTCATTTAAAAAAAAAAAAGGCTCAGATTCCAGAGCCAGTTTTGAATCCTAGATCTATCACTTTGTAGTTTTGTGACTTTGGACGTTACTTAACCGCTCTGGGACTGTTTCCACATCTGTCCCAAAGCAACAGGTCCCCCTCATAGGGTTGGTGAGGATGCAGCTCTGAGTCTGTGCGATGCCAGGCTCAAAAGTGGGCTAAACACCTTTGTTCAATACTCTTTTTCTTTTTTCTTTTTTTTTGGCACCGGGGATCGAACTCGGGTCCTTGCACTTGCACAGCAGGCGGCAAAACCACTGAGCCAAATCCCCGGCCCTGCTCAGTACTCTTAAGGGCGCTTAGTTAAGAGCTCTTTTCACAGTAATTTCAGCACTCGGGAGGCTGAGGCAAGAGGATCACTATGAGCCAGCCTGAACTACATAGAGAGACCCTGTCTCTAAAAATCCATGACAACAATAACAATGATGATAATGATAGAAAAGAAAATAATAATACACAGTACTGCAATGGTCAACACCATGCCTGGCATAAAGAAGGTGCTGAATAAATGAGCAATATATATTTTTTCAGTACAGGGGATCAAACTCAGGACCTTGCGCTTGCAAGGCAGGCAGGGCGCCACTGAGCTACATCCCCGGCTCTATGATAGGAGGCTTAGGGGCTACAACCACTAACGCTAATCATGACACCACAGGAATGGAGAAATTGAGGCTCTCAGCATTACCCTTGCACACGCACACGCACACACACACACACACACACCCCACCCCTTCTCAGGTAGGGAGAAACAGCTGCAGCAGCCATTTCCAAGGAAGCCTTTATTGATGTGCAGGGCCCTTGCTAGAGGCTTCGGAGGCCCAGGGCCAGGCCGGCGAGGCAGAGACCATTGCTCAGGACACAGCCCAGGTTGCAGATTGAGGAGAGGCCATGGTAGTGGAAGAAGTTCTGGCGGAGAGCACTGTACTTCGGGTCCTTGTCCCGCAGCTGGCGGTAGGGGTCGGGGCCCTGGAGGCTGCCTGGCACCTCCCCACCCAGACCCCGTTCCTTCTCCACACTCTGCAGAGCCCACATAGCAGCCGTGGTGCGAGGCTCTAGCCAGCGGGCGTTGATGGCAGTCAGCACGAGGCTCAGAAGCAGGAGGCAGCACTGTGGGGTGGTGGAGGGGAATTCAGCAGCGATCCTCCAGCCTCAGCCTCCAAGTGCTGGGATGACAGGCGTGGGCCACCACGCAGGGCCAGAGATTATTCCTGAAATACCTATCTTACCTCACTGCCCACATCTGAGGAATACAGGGGCCAGAGGGAGAGCAAGGTAGAGAAATCCCAGACACAGAGATGGTTCCTTGCCTTGTAGCTGGGAAAATGTGTGGGTAGGGAAGAGAACCCTAAATTCCCAGTCAGGCTGTTTTTTAAACAATGAGCTGGGGTCAGAGCTCCAGCATAGCTGAGTCACTACAGCCTGGCAGCAGGCCCAGCCATGGGAAGGAGAGGGATTAGCAGCCAATGGAGAGATATCAGGAGATAGACAGGGCTGCTGGGGACAGTTGTGCAGGCTGTGCACTGCTCAAGGATACCCAATCCCCAGCTTTGTCTCCACCAGGAAGAGGGGCACTCATTTTTCAGCACAAAGATACCACCGCTGGTGCTCACTGGGGTCTTGGAAACAAGTCTCCAGAGGAGAGTAGCACTCCAGTTCACATACCTGGCTGGCCTCCCAGAATGTAAGCTGAACCCAGGCACACTGGGAAACTGCGATGCAGAGGTTGCTAAAGGCACAGGCCATAGAGATGTGGAAGTAGAAAGGGAAGAGTTTGCTTTGCACTAGGCCGAAGGTGTGCCGGGGAAGGTTTCGGAAAAGCAGGAAGCCTATGACACAGGGGACCGTGCAACTGTTAGGACTTGTCCAGGTCCCCCTCCCATTTCTGTCCCCACCCTGGAAGGCCAGGCCAAGGGTCCCTACCTGAGGCGAAGGTCACCCACATTTGCATGCCCCAGGCACCAGACAGGACCAGCAGATGGACCACCTTCACCAGGCCTCCTGGGTCTCTGCCTTCCTCCATGGCTGCGCCCTGCGGGGAGGGATCAGGCAATCTGGGCTCTACCTTTGCCCTGTGAGTCCTCTCAGTCCAGGGACCCGGTCGCTATCGATCCTTGAGAGACCCAGGAAAAACAGCCCAAGGCTGGGAGTGGGAGACATCCCGACCCCAACCCACCAGGTGTCAGCGCCCAGGACCTCGAGCTCTGTGGACTCCAAAGTCCAAGCCACCTCGGAGACCCCCCCCCCCAATTTCAGCCCCAGCCCTCCAGTTCGCAGCCCTAGTGATTGATCTTCAGAGACCGCTCACCCGTGATCCCCAAATATCGCCCTAAGGATCCAGCTCTAACGGCCGAGACCCCCACCTCACCACACGACCCATGACGACCCCAAAACTCCTTCCAGTCACGGGAAACCTCAAATCTCATCCCTAGGACACAGAGGCCCCGTTGGGAACCCGGAACTCAACCCGGAGCACCCAGAATCGGTTACTACTGGCTCTGGCACCAGACCTCAAGCGGCAGACGGCTGAGTCCTGTACCTCACTTCCACGCTCGCGAGTCGAACGCGAACCTCCGGGGCCTCTAGTCTTGGGTCAGCTCAAACCGACATTTCGTCCCGCCTCCCCCCTAGAGGCTGGGACCAATCGGGATAGCACATCTGTGGCCTCTTGTCCCGCCCTCTTAGATATTGACTAATAGGCTAGCAGGCCCCAGCCTGAAATCCCGCCTCCTCGTCAAGCTTTTATCCAACTAAACAGCCTCTAGCAAAGCACCAATGAAACCGTCCCATCCAACAAGAGGGCGGGGATAAAACGTCTGCCACACCCCTCTCTGTGACTGCCTTCAGTGTCTGTGCTTTAATGTGATGGAGTCCCAACGGGATCAAATTTCAGCTTCATAGCTAGAGACTAACTTCGCGGTCCCGCATGGGAGAGCAAGAACAGGTGCTATGTGGCAGGTGGGAGTAGGAGGGGGTCGGGAGTCTGGCGGGCGCCGGGTTCATGGCCCGGGGGCGGAGCTTAGTCTGATGGTACCGCCCCCTCCCGAAAGAATTCTCCCAGGAGAGGCAGCCGAAGCATCAGTGGCCAAGACCGTAGTGGGAGACAGGATACAGGCTTGGGGACCTGCCTTCAGTTGACACTCCAAAACGCTTTTACCTTTTCCTTCTCCAAGCCTCTAAGGGCTCCCATGGTCCCCAGCCTTTCAGCATGATACTCAAGAACAAACACTGGCCGGGTGTGGTGATGCATGTCTATAATCCCAGCACTCTGGAGGCTGAGGCAGGAGGATCTCTGTGAGTTCGAGGCCAGCCTGGGCTACATAAGGAGTTGAAGGCCAGCCTGGACTACAGAGAGAGATACTGTCTCAGGAAAAAAAAAGATTAAGAAAGATTTTACAGAGAACATGCTGGGTAGGGTTTTGAAGGGTATATGAGTCCTCTAGGGAGACTGAGTCAGGGGAAGAACACCCAGTCAGCGGGCCCAGCAATAGCAACAGAAAAGTCTAGAAGGTTTGGAGGACCTGGATGAGTGTGACCCAGTACAAGGATCCCTTCACCTGGAAGTTTTTCTGGCAAACCTGCCCTGAGTCAAGGTTTTGCTAAGTTCCCCAGACTGGGCTCAAACTTGCAATCCTCCTTCCTCAGCCTCCTAGAGCACTCTGCAAGGGCCTCATTTATTTCTGTGGTATCTTCTTGGTCCTTCTCACTGTCCAACTCAACCAGGGGTCTGATGTCATCCCTTATCCAGCCCCAGCTCCTGCCACCACAGAGAAGCTGAGCAGTCAAGGTGGAGGCCTCTGGAGGGTTTGGGGAGAATCTGGGAGTGCTGGAACACAGGGCTGGCCTCAAAGCAGCCCCCATCTGCCCTCTTCACAGCGACTCCCTTTTGACCGGCCTGCCCCGGGACCCTTACTACTTGATACCCTGTCGCTCTTTCCCTCCCTTGCCCTCCAGCATGTGTTCATCGGATGACAGCAGGACATGTGACAAGTACCAAGGTCTGACATGGAGCCGCCCTGGGGCTGGAGGGCTGGGAGGGGCTGGGATGCAGGACCTGCTCTGGGCTGTCCCTCACCGCTAGGGTCTCCCTCAGACAAGGCTTTGGACTGCCTGACTCATTGGTCCAGGACCCCACAGCCTGAGACTGGAGCAGCCCCCTGTTTGGAAAGCAGTATGAGGAGCTGGGACTGAAAGCTGGAGGTTGGCTCCGGGCTGCAGGTGCACATGGCTCCCTCTTTTGCCGACCTGGACCTCCAGAAGGAGGCCCATCAGGACCACAACCTCCTGAAGTGGCACTGTGACACAGCCAAGGTCACCTCCATCTAGGAAACCCCTTCCATCCAGACAACCACTGCCATCCATCATTGTGGGGCTTAGGGAAGGGACAGTAGGATGGGGCAACTGTCAACCAATGTCACACTGTGTGCCTTCAGTACCTAGAACAGTGGCCTGTGGGATCTCCCCTGTGGAAGGGAGGAATGGAAGAAATGCGCAGTTGTGTCTTTGCTTTGTTTGAGGCAGGGTCTCACTACGTAGCCCAGGCTGGGCTTGAGCTTACAGCAGTCTTCCTGCCTCAGCCTCCTGAGTGCTGAGACTACAGGTGTGGGCCACTGCGGCTGGTTTCAATGGGTCTTTTCCATGGTGGCCTCTGGGTGTGACTCCACTGTATGCATGAGTGGCTGCGCTTGTGTCTGAGGTGCGTGTGGCCTTGTGGGTTAGTGTGCGTGGCTGTTTCTTTGTGGCTCAGGTTCCAGTTTGGCCACTGTGGGCCCAGTGCTGTGATGTCCACAGTAGACATCATTTGCCCCTAAAGCGAGAGACAGGGCTGGCATCTGCCATCAGGGGCAACCCACAGGCCCACAAGCATGGGGCGTGTACTGAAGTGGACTTCTGAGCATGCGCAGGCCATGCGAGGCGTGGGGTGCATGAGTGGACCAGAGGCAGCTTTGCCTGCACTCATGGCTTGGGACACGCCGAACTTTTGTCCAATCCTCTGATCTGGGTCACTGTGAGCACCGCAGGGGCAAACTTCTACTCCCCTCTTGTCCTCGTTCCCTAGAAACCCTCAGAGACCAGGAATCCCACGGCCAAAGGTAGGGGGACCAACGAGGCTGTGCGGGGGGTGGGGGGGCAGCCTAGCTCCCACCTGGCCCTCCGCCCTGGCCTCCATAACCCCATCATTGCCCACTCGCCGTCCCCGCGGGGCTCAGTGGGCCACTGCCTGTCCCCTCTCGGAGCCCTGCTGACCGCCCTCAGGCCAGTCCACCAGGATGATTCCCGACTCGCAGAAGCTCTTGTGGTGTGAACTGGAGTCACTCAGGAGCCAGCTACAAACTCAGACCAAGGTGCAGCACCGTGCTCGGCCCCAGCAGCCTCTGTTCCACTCCCCTCCCCGCTTCCTTCCTTACCGTCCCAGGCCTGGCCTCTTCCACCCAGGCCTTTGAGTTCCTGAACCACTCGGTGACCATGTTGGAGAAGGAAAGCTGCCTGCAACAGATCAAGATCCAGCAGCTTGAAGGTGAGCGCTGGGCGGATGGAAGTCAAGGTCAGGCTGGAAGCTGATGCTGCCAAGGTCATCAGTTTCAGGCCAGGCTCAGAGTTGGGGGAGTCTGAGGTCAAGGTCAAGGTCAGGCCAAGGTTAGGGCAAGCTGAGTTCAAAGCTGCCTCGGGGAGCCACGTGTGGTGTTGCAAATTTGTAATTCCAGCACTCAGGAGGCTGAGGCAGGAAGATCACTGAGAGTTTGAGGTCAGCCTGGGCTACACAGTGAGTTCAAGGCCAGCCTGCACTACATAGCAAGACCCTGTCTCAAAAAAATAACAAAAAGTTGCCCAGGGTTCCATCAGGGTCCCACCTTCTCCGAAGAGGTGCTGAACCCCAAGGGGCGCCAGGGCAAGACCGATGGGCACAAACGGGGCACAGAGCAGGGTCAGCAGGAGCTGTACGGGGCCCTGGCGCAAGGCCTGCGGGGATTGCAAAGGACCCTGCGAGATGGCGAGGAGCTGCGGTGGTCGCACACCACTAGCTGCCTGCAGCTGCTGGCCCAGGAGATCCGGGACAGGTGGGTGCTGGCGGGAGGCCAGGGTGGAGAACAGGAGAGGGCCATGGACGGGTCCAGATCAGAGCCACCTTGGGGGGGATGTGGAAGGCTTGGGGGACAGCAGGAAGGGGTAGGAGGCCTGGGGGAGACAGGCGGCTGTGGAGAGGGTGTGGGGGGACTGGAGGACAGAAGGCAGGGAAGACAGGAGGCTGGGGGTGGGATGGGAAGGAAGCCAGGGGAGCTGGAGGTGGGGGTGCCGGTGGGGGAGGGCCCGGAGGTGGGGCGCTGAAGGCCGGGCAAGGGGTGGCTAGGCTGGAGGCCCTGAGGAGGGGACAGGGCCGGGGAGGGGGGTGGTAGTGGGAGGGGGACAGAGCCTGGGTGGTTGGACAGATGGGGACCCAGGAGCGGAGGAGGCTTGGAATGGGCAGGGGTGGCCTCACAGCCCATCCCCTCAGCAAGAAGTTCCTGTGGGAGGAGCTGGAGCTGGCGCGGGAGGAGGTGACCTTCATCTACCAGAAGCTCCGTGAGTGCCCAGACCCCAAAACCCACAGGGGGGCTGTTCTGCCACCCCCGTCCCCCCGAGCCCCATCCCCCCACAGAGGCCCAGGAGGATGAGATCGCAGAGAATCTCTCCAACATCAAGAAGCTGCAGAGAACACAGGTGAAGTGTCGCAAGGTGAGTGACAGAGGTGGGGTAGTGGAGGAAGGGGGACCCTGCAGGAGGTGCGGGTGTGTGGGAGTCTGACTGGAGGCTGGGTTCAACTCCCAGCTCTGCCACTTACGCTGTGTGACCATGGGCAAATCACGTTGCCTCTCTGGCCCTCAGTGCGTTTGTCTGTGTAATGGGTATAATAGCAATGCTCCCTTCCTGATTGGGCAGCTTGCTTAACTGAGGGCTTGAATGCAGCCTGGTGTATAGTAAAGGCTACATACAATGGTTACTGTTCACCATCATCATTCTTGTGGCTGATTTCTCTTCCCACTGGGCCCTGACAAAGATGAAGCAGCAGCAGCAGCAGCAGCAGCAGCAGCAGCAGGGATATGAGGCATCTGCCTGTCCTGAGAGAGAGGAGGCAGTGCTGGGTAGCAATGACTGGAAGGATGACCTCCAGAAAGAACTAAGTGACATAGGGTGATGCCTGGCCCCAGTCTGATCTTGACCCCTGACCCCCGACCCTCATCTCATCTGCTCCACTCCAGCTCCAACTTCTGGAATCTGGACTTTCCTCTCCTCCCAGTACTCGCCCTACAATGGCTCCCCTGGCCTCAGCCCTGCTGCTGTCCCCACCCTGAGCAGTCAGGGGTCCCCTGAGTGGCTCCATCTCTTGGTCTTCCCACAGGTCTGCTGTCCATGGGCTGCAGAATTCCATCGATGGTCTTGCCATGTACTCAGAGGCCCCCTGCAGGACCTCCAGCCTCAGGGGTGAGGAGCTGAGCATCAGCTTCATTTACGGGGGGTTGGGTCCAGAGGTGCTACTGGGGTGGGGGGTCCCACCTTTCCAGTCATATTAAGTAACGTTCTGGGGTTACAATAATGTGTTACTGAAGATTTCATCCAGAGGTCTCTCAAAGTCACATTCAGGGTCCCTCTGATCTTTTTAAAGAGTCAAGGCCATCCTGGGCTACATAGTGAGTTTAGGGCCAGCCTGGACTACCCAGCGAGACCCTGTCTCAAAAAAAAGGTTAATGAGGGTACCCTGAAGTCATCATGTGGGGTCACTTTGGGTCATATTCAAGGGATATAGGAGCCATGATCATGGATCACTGTGGCTTTTTTCTTCAATTTTTATTTTTCATTAGCACACGTTTGCAGTGCATAGTGACTGCATGCCTGTGTGGAGTTGGTGTGTGTACCTAACACATCTGAATTCTTTTTTCATCCCATTCTCCCCTCCCTCCATCTCTTGGTCTCCTTCCCATTTCCTATTATCCTACTTCCCATTACCTGTCTTTTATTTTGTTCTTTATATTTTGGATTTCTCATATAAGAGAAACCATGCGATATATAAACTTGTGTGTCTGATTTACTTCACTTAGCATTATGGTCTCAAAGTGCATCCATCTTCCTACAGATGACTGACTCACGTTTATCCTTCTTTATGGCAGAGTAGTACTCCACCATGTGTGAATAACACACTCTCTTTGTTCACCCATCTATTCGTGGACACATAGGCTGCTTCCAAGATTTAGCTGTTATGAATTGTGCTGCTATAAACCTGGGTATGCATAGATCACTGTGATATAATGTCTTTAACTCTTTCAGGAAGACCCCTAGAAGGGGAATAGCTGGGTTAAATGAGGTTTCTAGTTTTAGTCCTTTGAGGAATCTCCACACTGATTTCCATAATGGTTCCACTGTGGTATAACCTCCAGGGACACCGGGGCCACGTTCTGAGATTACTAAGAGCTTCACATTCAGGATTCCTGCGTGAGCCTCCAGAATTACACCCATCTCTCCCACAGGACACAGGGGACACCGGTGCCTGAGCCCTGGGCTCCCTTCCTGGGACACAGAATCCCACTGGGACCCACCGCCTTTTGGCAAGAGCAGAGCCTTCCCTTCTGGTGGGGTTCCTCGCTGGCCCCCACGACCCTTCCCCTCCAGGCCTGCCCTGCCTGAGCATCTTGGGGTCCCCTGGATCAGGCCAGGCCCTGACCACCTTCTCTCTCCACAGCTTGAAGAGCCGGGGACTGCTCTTCCTGAAGAGCCCTCCAGAGAGAAAATAAACTAGCCGAGACCCTCCTCACCCCGGACTCCTGCTCCTGCTGCTTCCATGCTGGGAACCTCCCCTCACCCCTAAGTTACTCCTGGGAGTCAGGGCAGGTGCAGAGACCCCAGAGATCGTTTGGGTCAGGAGACAGCATGAGGACAAGGTCCAGGGCCAGTCTGTCCAGGAAGGAGTGGCCTGACAGGCTTTTCCACATGGTCCTTTCTGGTGGGGGAGGGTGCCCTGGGGATCTGACTCTGGCTACCAATACCAAGTAGGAAAACTAGGGCCCAGAGGGGAGCCCTCCCTTCCCATCCTAGTGTCCTCCTCGCCCTCCATTCTCCGTTCTCACAGAATCTGTGCTAACTCGCCCCGCCTCCAAGAAAAGAGGCTCCACCCAGGCATGCTAATGAGCGCCCTGAATCCCCGCCCCACTGGTTTATGCAAATAAGGCGCCCAGAGGACCCGCCCCTTCCCGCCTAGGAGTCTGCGCCGCGCGGCAGGGCCCGGCGGATCTTGTCCCCAGCCCCGCGTCCGCCAGCTGGGCCACTGGTCCGTCGGTCCTGCTGCGCCAGGTCGTCTAGGTGGAGTGGGCTCAGGCAGCGGCGGGGACGGAGAGACGGGGCGGGGGAGGGGCTTGGGGCGCCCCCTCCCCCTCCTGGGGGCGTCCTACCCTCGATCTGCCTGTCCCGGTGGGGACATCGGTTCCTGCGATCGGATCTTTTCGGGTACAGCGCGAAGAGGGGGAGGGGAGGCGACCAGCTGGGGCGTCGCATGGGGCTGGGGGAGGGGAGCTTGGCGAGGACCCTGGCCCTGAGGAGCTGAGCAGCGATGGTGAGGATGACTGTGGGTGACTGTGACCGTGTGGCTCCCTCCGGGTGTGTCCACGAGTGTGTGGCTGTCTCCTGCGATTGTCGTCGTGTGGCTGCTGTGGTGGGTATCACGCTCTGCTGTGCGTGTGGTTGTGATGTTGTGGCTTCCTTGGGTTGCCGTGTGACTGCTTTCACAGCGTGGCTGGCGTGGTGTCAGGACGGCTGTGTGCGTTTGACTGTCATGGTGTGGCTGCTGTTGTGTGTTCATTCTGAGGGTGGCTGATTCTGCATGCCGGCATGTGTGCCTTTCTTGTGTGGCTGTGTGTGTGTGTGTGTCACGCTGCATGTATGTGCCCTTGTGTAACCATGTGGCTGTGACTGTGGATGGCACCATGTGTCTCCCATGACTGTCAGCCCAGATGAGAGACTGTTAATGTGTGTGGCTGTCATTGAGTGCTGGTAGCTGGGGGTGTGACTCTGTGACCGGTTCAGTGACTCCCCTTGTGTGAGGTGACTCTGCTGTGACTCAAGTGTGTCGGCAGCCTCGAGTCCGTGGCAGGGTGAGGGTTTGGGGCTGTGCGTTGGGTCTCTGCCTGTATGTTTATGTGGGGGAACATGTTTGATCCGTGTGGGTGTCCATGACAGGCGTTGTGTATGTGTGTGTGAGTGTGGTGGTGAGTGATGTGGGTGTTGGGGACCTGTGTGAATGAGCTGGGCCTGTCTTGTGCACTGCAAGGCAGGTGCCCAGCACAGGATGCCTGGTTATTGTGATGGACGCCATGTCGTGGTGTGTGTGTGTGTGTGTGTGTGTGTGGTGTGTGTGGTGTCTGGGATGAAAATCTAGCTAAGTTGCATGCACACGGGCAGCCCCAGCATTGGTGACTCTGGGCATCTGACCCTCCATGTTACCCTACAGAGTAACCTGTGGATGAAGCGCCGAACGCAGAGTGGCTACCCTCTCCTCCCTGGGTCTCAGCTTCCCCACCTGCATGATGGAGGTGACCATCCCCGCCCTGCTGGCTGCCGGCAGCGGCTGTGAATCTGTGGTGGTGGGGGCAGCCTGTAGGAAGCCCTAGGGCGCCTTCACAGGTGAGATCCAGGGGAACAATGGGGGTCAGAAGGTGTGACTCTGTTGCCCCTAAAGTGCTGGGGCATGAGGATGCACCAGGGGAGGGTTGAGTTGAGCAAGAGGGGGGAGGCAAGGGGGCTAGAAGGAGGGGGAGGATGGGGAGGAAGCTGGGAGAGAAGGAGGCCCTGGCTATCAGCCCGCACCAGACCCCAGGCCTGAGAGGACAGCGGAGGGGCTGAGGGGAAGGGGTCTCCACCTGGCTGCTGGAATCCCTTGCCAAGGCTGAGGGGGAGGGGTCCTCCTAAGATGCCTGGGTCCCAGTCTCTGTTCTGGCCACAGAGGCAGGGGGCCACTATAGCATCTCTGGAGTCCAGAGGAGGCTGGGCAGGTGGTGTCAGGAAGGGGGTCCCAGCAGGGGCCAACGGGGCAGGACCCGGATTGCAGAGGCATGGCCACAAGGCTCGAGGATGTGGAGCCAGAGTTCCTGGCGGCCACAAGGCTCAGAGATGGGGCCAGGGTCCCTGTGGTCCGCCTGGAGCGCCCACCCCTCTGCGCCTTCACAGGCCCAGCCTTCAACCATGGCGGGAGGGAGACCGCACCTGAAAAGGAGCTTCTCCATCATTCCCTGCTTTGTCTTTGTGGAGGTGAGGACCTCAGGACCCTTCCCAGAGGGGACACACCTGTCTTCCCGACTGCCCAACCCTAGGCCCTCCTCACCAGGCCACCCCTGTACCATTTTCCACCTCCTCCCTGTCACCCCGGGCTCTCCACTGCTGTCCTCTTTCTCTTGAGAAGTGGCTTGGGCTCAGAAGTGTCCTTGTCTGCCCCATCCACCCATACTGAAGGGCTCTAGGTACCTGGGCCTCAGTTTCTCCCATGTCCACCTTTCCTCTCTCTATTCCCTTCCCTTCCTTTCCTTCCTTCTTCTCTCTTCTCTTTTTTGCCTCTTCTCCTGACTTGTATTTCTATCTCCATCTCCCCCAAGTCCTTCTCTAACTTTCCCTCCTACCTCTCTCCCCTCATTGTCTCTCTCACTCCTCTTTGTCTTGGTCTCTGTCCACTTTATTTATTTATTTATTTATTTATTTTTGAGGCAAGGTCTCACTATGAAGTTCAGGCTGACTTCGATCTCACTATGTAGCCCAGGCTAGCCTTGAGCTCATGGCGATCCTCCTGCCTCAGCCTCCCGAGTGCTAGCATGACAGGCAGGCACCACCATGCCCGGGTGGTCTCCGTCTGTCTTCCAGGGTCTCTCTCTCCCTCCATTTCTGTGTCTCTGTCTCCTGGCTTCCACGCCTCTGACCATCTCTTCTCTCTCCCTGTCTGCCTCTTCCTGCCCTGGCTGGGCACAGTCTGTTCTTCTGGGCATTGTGGTCCTGCTTGCTTACCGCCTGGAGTTCACAGACACCTTCCCGGTGCACACCCAGGGCTTCTTCTGCTATGACAGTACCTATGCCAAGCCTTACCCAGGGCCTGAGGCCAGCAGCCGAGCACCTCCTGCCCTCATCTATGCCCTGGTCACTGCTGGGCCCACCCTCACGGTGAGATGGTGGTGGTCGCCTCCCAGGAGGTGGGAAGGGAAGGTGGGGGCTGGTGGCCATCTGGGTTTGAAAGCCAGGAAGTCCCCACCTCGGTGTTGTCCACAGATCCTGCTGGGTGAGTTGGCGCGGGCCTTCTTTCCCACACCACCCTCAGCCAGCCCTGTCGTTGGGGAGAGCACCATTGTATCAGGGGCCTGCTGTCGCTTCAGCCCCCCGCTGCGGAGGCTGGTCCGCTTCCTGGGTGAGCGGCAAGTCTGGGGCCGGCCCTGTGGTGATGGGGGCGGGGCAGGCGTAGAGGTGAAGGGCTACGAACAGCTCAGTCATGTTGAGAATTGCAAGTGGGAAGGAAGAAGTCCTAAAATTGCCATGCTGGGGTCTTCAGGGGGCAGAGGGACCCGGGCTCAGACCAGACATAAGGGAGATTCCAGGGACATTAGAGGTGTCTACCCCACCCAACTGGAGGACGGGGTGTCAACTGGAGGATGGGGACCCCCAAAATGAGACCAGGGCAGTCTCATGGAAAAGGAGGGACATGGTGGTGGCCAAGCAAAATGGTGTATGGGGCAGGGAGATGAGACTCCCAGTCACATTCAGTGGAGCCCTTGTCACACTTGGTCACAGCATGAGGAGCAGAGTTGATCCCAAGTGGTTGCCCCAGGGAGTCCCATCCCTGGCTCATGTGGGGCCACAGGGGGAGAGGGGTCCACTCGGTAAGAGCTGGTGCAGTGGCAGGTATCGGGGCCCCAGAAATGTTATCAGAGTCTTCCCAGGAAGTCCAGACATGGACCCGGTCCTATTGGGCTGGTTGGTGTTGAGGGGTCCCAGCCCAGCTCTAGCTATAGGTTCCTGACATGGGGTAGCCCCAGAGGGATGAGATCAGATGTACCAAAGGGAGCGGAGCCATCATGGTGGTCCCAAAGGAAGGGACACCTTAGCCGAGGGATAACAGGGTCCCAGGTGTGCTTCTATGGTGGTCAAGGAAACAAGTGGCTCAATGGAGCCACAAGGAGGTTCTCAAGAGGAAGGGCTAGAAGCTCCGGGCCCTTGCGGTGACCCCCTCCGTACCCCTCCACCAGGAGTGTACTCCTTCGGCCTCTTCACCACGACCATCTTTGCCAACGCGGGACAGGTGGTGACTGGCAACCCCACGCCACACTTTCTGTCCGTGTGCCGCCCCAACTACACGGCCCTGGGCTGCCCTCCGCCCTCTCCTGACCGGCCAGGGCCGGACCGCTTTGTCACCGACCAGGGCGCCTGCGCGGGGAGCCCCAGCCTGGTGGCCGCCGCACGCCGCGCCTTCCCCTGCAAGGACGCGGCCCTCTGCGCCTACGCGGTCACCTACACGGCGGTGAGCACCCTGGAGAGCTCCTCCTACCTCTGTGAAGCTCCGCCTATGCTGTGGCCCAGCCCAGGGGCGGAGCCTACCCAGCGGGGGGGGGGGCGCCTCTGACTCCGCCCCCATTCAGCCCACGCCCTTGAGCTTGAGTTTGTCCTGTCTGGCCACGCCCCCTGCCCCCAGCAATGCCACGCCCAAGAGACTATTGACTCCGCTCTTTGGCTCTTTGAGGCTACAGGTCCTGAGTAAGACTGGCTGCCTGAGCGGTGGGTTTTCACTCCGCCCCCCAGAGCCCTGCCCACGCCCCTGACTCTTGACAGCGTTAGGACTTCTAACTGTCCTCTGCTTTTGCTTTGACTCTGTTGCTTTGACTCCTTTTTCTGGTCCCTGAAGCTTCTAGCCCTGCCAGTGGTCCCCTGGGCTCAGGATGCCACCTTCTGGGGTTCCTGAACCTGCTCCTTTGGCCCTGACGCCTCTCCCTTGGTTCTCTGGCCACGCCCTAACCCAAGGAGCTTCTTTCCCATATTATGACTCCGTCTTGGGGAGCACCTGAGCCCCAGATCCTGACCTCTCCACGAAAGCCCCACCCCTGGCCACGCCCCCAGCCAGAAAGGTCCCCTCGGATCAGCGACCTCTCCTGCGCCTGTCCCTGACTAGCGTGGCCCCCACAGATGTACGTGACCCTAGTGTTCCGCGTGAAGGGCTCCCGCCTGGTTAAGCCCTCCCTCTGCCTGGCCCTGCTGTGCCCTGCCTTCCTGGTGGGCGTGGTCCGCGTGGCTGAGTACCGCAACCACTGGTCTGACGTGCTGGCCGGCTTCCTAACCGGGGCGGCCATCGCCACCTTTCTGGTGAGTTCCCGCCCACCCAGTTTTGCATGGGAGACACCCCAGCCCTGACCCTTCTAGCCCAAGGCAGGCCTGCATGATGGTGGAAAGTGTAGACCCTGCCAGCCCAGGCGAGTCCTTTAACCTGCCCCTGCATGGATGGTCGCATCCGTAAAGTGAGACAATAATAACATCAAGATCAGGGTGAGGCACTCCCCCCAGTGCCAAATTTAAGGGGGTGAACGCCAAAACACTCAGCGCAAGATAAATATTTTAATGAAATATTTAGAAAATCAAAATTCTTGCTGTGTATGGTGGCTTATGCCTGTAATCCCAAGCACTTGGGAGGCTGAGTCAGGAGGATGGAAAGTTCAAACTTAGCCTGGGCAATTTAGCAAATTAGTGAGATTCTGTCGCAAATAAACATGGTTGAGAGTGTAGCTCAATGTGAAGGCCTTGGGTTCTAGTACAAACAAACAAAGCTGGGCAAGGGGGTGTATGGCTATAATCTGCAATGGTGTAAGGCGGGAGGCTTGCCACAACTTTAAGGCCAGCCTGAAGTACATATCAAGATGCTGTCTTGGGCTGGGGATTTAGCTCAGTGGTTCTGCTGCCTGCCTCGCAAGCGCAAGGACCCGAGTTCAATCCCCAGTACCAAAAAAAAAAAGATAGATAGAAAGATACTGTCTCAAAAAGGAAAAAAAAAAATCTGCCTAAAAAAATTTTTTTAAAAATTCATGGTGGGCTTGGTGCCACATACATGTAATCTCAGCAAGTTCAAGGCCAGCCCGGACAACTTAGTGAGAACGTGTCTCACATTTTAAAAGATGAAAAAGTGCTGGTGATGTAGTTCAGTGCTCCCTGGGTTCATTCTTCATTTCGGGTTGAAGGGTGTCAAAATTCATGCCAAACATTTTTTTGTTTTGTTTTGTTTTTTGAGACAGGGTCTCCCTATATAGTCCAGACTGGCTTTGCACTCAGCTAGCCTCAAATTTGTGGTGACTGTGCCGGGGATTTAGATCAGTGCTTCCACCACCTGCCTCACAAACAGACCCAAGTTTGATCCCTGGTACCAAACCCCCCCCAAAAAACTTGTGGTAATCCTCCTGCCTCAGTTTCTTGAGTGCTGGGATGACAGGCATGCACAGCACACCAACCCCGGCTAAAATATCAAACATTTAAATGAGGCTAAACCGGGCATAGTAGCAAGCACCTATAATCCCAGGACCATGGAAGCTGAGGCCGGCATGAACTACATAGTGAAACCCTGTCTCAAAAACCAAACAAGCCAGGGATTTAGCTCAGTGGTGCCGCACCTGCCTGACAAGCACAAGGTCCTGAGTTTGATCCCCTGGTACCAATAAAAAATGTTTTTAAAAACCAAACAAAAACACCTCCCAAAAAACATGACACAGGGTTGTAGCTGAAGAGTAAAGTGTTTGCCTAGTATGTGTGAAGCCCTGCAACCACAAAAACTTAAATGAATACAGGTTGAAACCTGACCTTGGAAAACACAGCCTTATTAGTCCTGGCCCTGTGGGGTAAATAATGACACTACCGACCTTTCAGTAAGGTGGAAAGAGTGGTTCTTGACTCTCAGTAAGTGCCATGAAAATGTTACCTGTTCTTGAAAACCTGAGCCTCAGTTTCTTTATCTGAAAG
Source organism: Heterocephalus glaber (assembly GCF_000247695.1). The sequence continues at coordinate 3,166,003 of NW_004624828.1, forward strand.
ATAGGGCTGGTGTTTCTGTAACTCCTACATTTCTAGCCTCAGGCCTCCCCTCTTCTGTCCAAGGTCACCTGTGTCGTCCACAATTTCCAGAGCCGGCCACCCTCTGGCCGAAGGCCCTCCCCCTGGGAGGACCTGGGCCCCACACCCACCATGGAGAGCCCCCTCGAAAAGTTAAGTGTGGCCCAGGTAAGGGGGGCCGGGGGCTGCTCCCGGCTGGAGAGGGTGGTGGGTGGAGGGCCAAGAGGCAGGAAGTCAGGCAAGAGGCGGGGGTGTCTGAGCCGGGGGAGGTGAGGGGTGTTTATCTGTGGGCCAGGTCCTGCGGCAGGGATGGCCCAGAGTGGAAGTGTGCCCTCCTCTCCTGTCCCTCCTGTTCCAAAGGGGCAGCACTTATCCATACGACTCTGTTTTGTCTTTTCCACGGGGCTCTGCCGGCTGAGCCTCTCTTGCCTCCGAAGGCGGGGTCCAGGGATCCTCTAGCCCCTTCCCTCTGCATCTCTGTCTCAGGAACCGGAGGCCTGCAGGCCGCATTCGACACCGGCGCGGCTCACCCCATCCAGTGAGTACCGAGGAAGTGTGTGTGTGGGATAAACAGTGGCAGTGGGACTTCCCCATGGGCAGCCACTGGCAAAAGATCCCCCTAAGCTTCCTTGGACGCCGCCCATGTTTTCTAATCCCCTGCTCTCTGTCTCCTGAACTCTAGAGCCGCAGAACTGCGCCCGCCGTGGCCACCTGATGCCCAGCTGCGTGTCCTCCAGGGCCCCAGCCATGTGTTCGTCGCCCCGTGTGCCCCGCCCTCGATTGAGGTCTGAGCCAACGCCCCTGCCCCTGCCCCTGCCCCTGCCCGCGCCGGCGCCAACCCCCAGCCAGGGGCCCTCGCCCTCCTCCCCTGGACCTGGGGGGCCGGGCGGGGGCGGGGGGCGTGGCCGGAAGCTGCTGCTGCCCACGCCCCTGCTGCGGGACCTGTACACCCTGAGTGGACTCTATCCCTCCCCCTTCCACCGGGACAACTTCAGCCCTTACCTGTTTGCCAGCCGCGACCACCTGCTGTGAGACCCCACCCCCACCCCGGAATCTGCCCTTGTCCCTGTTTCTCGCCCCCCCCCCACGCGTGTGTGTGCGTGTGCCATGAGAGTGCCAAAGCCCCCTGCCTCCCAACCCAGCCAGGTTCAGATATCAGGAGATGGCTGGAGGGGCAACTGCGAGAACCCCTGCCTCTGCCTTCTGGGACCTCTCTGTAGGTAGACTTGCAGATGGGCACTTTCCCTTAAGACTGCCCTTTAAAGGGCTAAAACTTGACCCTATTGGCTACTGCCCAGCCAATGAGTCTCCACTTCTCAGAATTCTCCCCAAAAAGAGTTTATTCCAGCCAATGGGAGTCTCCCTATCACTTCCTGGAATCCTCAGGCAATTTTGCAACTCCAGCCAGTGTTCAGTGTCTGAACACCCAATAGGAGCCCTTGGCTTTCAGAATTTCTAGAATGGGTGGGTATGATTCCAGTCAATGGGGGACCGCCCGTGTTTACTCGTGTGCACACAGGAGGAGGGCGGGGGGTCATCCTTTGTCACCAGGTCCTCTCTCAGAATCACAGAGCCCAGCTAGGGTGGGGGACAGGCTCCCCAATGGCAGGGTCCTGGGGTACCTTTTCCCCTCCCTCGTGTGTACCCTCTCATCCAGTCCCTCCCAATCCCTACTTAAGCAGGGCTTGCCCCAGTTGAGGTTTTGGGGTTCAGGGTGCTGTGTCTCCACTTGCCTGTGCCCAGGGCACTCCCCAAACCCTTCTCTTATTTATTAGGGCTGTGGGAAAGGACTTTTTTTTCTCGGAACCCACCTGTCCACCTTGCCCACTCTGCCTGGGCCTCACGCAGACGTGCCATCTTGGGGAGCATGGGGTAGAGCAGAGGGGCTCCCCTCCCGTGAGCAGCCAAAGGCAGTGGGCAGAGGAGGCACTGTCCCCCTTTTCTGCTCCCTCCTCATCTTTAATAAACACCTGGCTTCTCATCTTTAATAAAAACCTGTTTGTAGCAGAAGTCTGGCCTCTTGCCTGCCCCCCCCCGCCGTGGGGGTGAGGGGTGGGACAGGGAGGACTGCAGTCGGGGGTCTCAATGGCTGTGAAACTGGCTGTGGATGGCACAGTCTGTCTGAGGACAATTGTAGGGAGGCGTTGTGGGGCTATGGGAACTAGGGATTTGGGTCAAAATCCTGGCTCAGCAAATCCACAGTGAGGGACCTTGCATGCCTGTGTTTCCCAAGCAGCTGGTCCGCTGGTGACAACAGCTGGTGTTCAGAGGGCAGAAGGGACAGAGTGAGGGGACCCTGGGGGTCTTGAACATGCAGGGGGATATTAAGAGGCACTAGAAACCCCCACACTGAACACCTGGATGTGGGGGTGAGAACAGAACAGCTGTGAGCTGGTCCGAAGTCTTAACTGTTGAGAACCCCACAGAAGGGGTAGGGAACTACAGACACTGTGGCTGACAGGGGCTTCAGACAGACCACTGGGAACCAGAAAAGGGACATCCAGTTCCCTTTGCCTGGCACTGTCTGTCATTCTTCAACAAACATTGTAGATACCTACCATATCTCAAGCTGTCTTAGTCTCCTCTGGCAGTTACAACAAAATACCATAGACTTGGTGGTTTACACACAACAGAAGTTTCCTGCGGTTCTGGAGGCCAGGAAGTCCAGGATTACAGCATGGGCAGATTTGGTGTCTAGTGAGGACACAGGAGGAAGGGTGGACTGGCTCTCTGGCTTATAAGGGCACTAATCCCATTCTTGAGGGCACCACCCTCATGACCGAATCACCTACCAAAGGCCCCACCTTCCAATACAAGCACCTGTGAGATTAGGATTGCAGTACATGAATTTTGTAGAGGGAGGGACACAAATATTCAGTTCTCATCACAGGAACCATGGCCATGAGCAGACACAAATCCCTGCCCACATTAGCTTGTACTCTTTTTCCCCCAAAGAAAACTTTATTTTTTAAAAACAGGTAGTTTTAAAATTTATAAACTGTGTTTTTTCATTGGTACATTTTAGATATACACAATCTTCACATTCATCATAGGAAATTTGAACCTGTACATGATGTATCTTTTTTCTTCTTTTCCCATTTCCCTCCTCTCCCTTTTACTTCTCTTCCCATTCTTAGTTACAAAGGTTTTTTTCCATTCTTTTCCTTTTATTCTTTTTTTCTTGTCCCTTCCTTCCTTTCCCTTCCCCTCTCCTTTGTTCCCCTTCTCCTTTGAACATTTTCTTCCCATTTCCAAATATTTATTATATAATTTGGTCCTTATTTCCACTTCCAGTTTTTCACACCAGAGAAAGAATGAAATATTTAAATGTGTGTTGAATTTATTTCACTTGAGTACAGTCTCAAGGTGTATCCATTTAGCTAGAAATGTCTCAAGCTTATCCATCTTTAGGGCAGAGTAGTACTCCATGAATAAAAAATCACATCTTATTTATCCATTTATCAGTTGATGGGAAATTGGGCTGTTTATGAAATTTAGCTATTACAAACTGTGCCACTATAAACATGGGTGTGGATATATTACTGTGGTATGATGCTTTTAAATCTTTTGGGAAGATATCAATAAGGAGAATAGCTGGGTCAAATGGAACCTCTAGTTTTAGCTTTTAAAGTAATCTCTATACTGATTTCCATAGTGGTTGCTCCAGTCTACACTCCCACCAACAGTGGAGAAGGTTTTCTTTTTCCCCACAGCCTCACCAGCATTTTGTTTTTGTTGTTTGTTTTAGCATTTGTTATTGGTTGATTTCTTGATAATAGCCATTCTTTCTGGACTGAGATGGAATCGCAGCATTGTTTTAATTTGCATCTCTTGAATGACCAGTGATGTTGAACATTTCTTCATTTGCTATTTCTGCTTCTTCAACTAAGAAGTGTGTATTCATCTCAGATGCCCATTTTTGGATTGGGTCTTTAAATTTGGGGTGTCTGATTTTTTTGAGTTCTTTATATATTCTACATGTTAGCCCTTTGAGAAACACCTGGCAAAAAATTTTTCCCACATTGTGGGTTGTCTCTTCGCTCTATTGGTGGTTTCTTTTGCTGGGAAAAAGCTTTTTAATAAGATGAGATCACAGTTGTTGAGTCTTTATGATATTTGCTGTGCTAGTGGGGTTTTGTTCATAACGTCTTTGCCTACACCAATGTCTTCAAGGGTTCTATCCTGTTTTCCAGATGATTTAGTGTTTCTGTTTTAATATTTAGATTTCTGATCCATTTTGATTTTAGTTTAGTGTGTGGTGAAAGATATGGGTCTAGTTTTAATCTTCAGCATGTGGACAGCCACCTTTTCCAGCACCATTTATTAAAGAGGCTTTCTTCCAGTGAGGATGTTTGGCTCCTTTGTCAAAGATAAGATGATTGAGTATGTCTGGAGTTATTTCTGCATCTTTTAATCTGTTCCACTGATCCTCAGGTCTGTTTTTTTGCAGGTACCATGCTGGTGTTTTTTGTTGTTGTTTGTTTTGAGACAAGGTCTCGCTATGTAGTTTAGACTGTCCTTGAAATCACTATGCACCCTAGGCTGGTCTCAAACTCACAGCAATACTCCTGCCTCAGCCTCCCGAGTGCTGGAATTATAGGCATGCACCACCATGCCTGGCTGTTTTTGTCACAGTAGCATTGTAGTATAACTTTAAGTTAAGGATTGTGATGCCCCTGCCTTGCCTTTGTTGCCCAGGATTGTTTTTGCTTTCTTCTGGTTCCAAATGAATTTTAGGATGGTTTTTCTAATTATGCGAGATATGCTGTTGGGATTTTGATTGGGATTGCAATAATAATAAATAATAGTAAATTATTAAGAATAATAAATCTGTATAACAATTTTGGAAATGTGGCCATTTTCACTATATTAGTTCTTCCTACCCAAGAACAAGGGAGATCTTTCCATTTTTTGATATCCTCTTTTTTTTTTTTTTTGGTACTGGGCATTGAACTCGGGTCCTTGAGCTTGCACAGCGGGCGGTAAAACCACTGAGCTAAATCCCCAGCCCTTGATATCCTCTTCAATGTCCTTTTTCAGAGTATTGTAGTTTTCCATGTAAAGGTCTTTTAATTCCTTTGTTAGATTGATACCTAGTATTTCATTTTGAGGGATCCTATTGTGAAAGGTGTTACTTTCCTAATTTCTCTCTCAGTGAGTTTGTTATTTATGTACAGGAATGCTATTGATTTGTGAGGGTTGACTTTGTATCCAGCTACACTACTGAATTTGGTTATTAAGGCTACAAGTGTTTTGATGTTTGGGGGTCTTCTATGTAGAGTATCCTGTCATCCACAAATAATGACAATTGAACTTCTTCCTTTCCTATCCTTATTTTTCTTTTATTTCTTTCTCTTGTCTAATTGCTCTGGCTAGTGTTTTCAAAACTATATATATATATATATATTTTTCCCAAAACTATGTTGAACAGGAGTGGTGATAGTGGGTATCCTTGTCTTGTTCCAAATTTTAGCGTGAAAGCTTTGTCCGTTCAGTATGATGTTGGCTGTCAGTTTGTCATAGATGGCTTTTGTCAGATTGAGATAAAGACCATCAATTCAAAATTTCTGTACAGTTTTTATTATGAATGGGTGTTAGATTCTGTCAAGCACTTTTTCTGCACCTATTGAGAGGATCATATGGTTTTTGTCCTTGGCTCTATTGATATAGTGTATTACATTTATTGATTTGCATATGTTGAACCATCCCTACATCCCTGGGGCGAATCTTACTTGGTCTTGGTGTATAATCTTGATGATTTGCTGCATTCTGTTTGCCAGTATCTTATTGAGGATCTTTTCAACTATGTTCATTAGGGACATTGGCCTGTAGTCTTCTTTTTTTTTTTTTGGTACCAGGGATCGAACTCGGGTCTTTGCACCTCCATAGCAGGTGGTGAAACCAATGAGCTAAATCCCCGGCCCTGTAGTCTTCTTTTTTGGTTGGATCCTTCTCTGGTTTTGGTATCAGGGTAATGCTTGCTTCGAGGACTGACTTTGGGAATATTGCTTTCCTTTCAATTTCATTAAAGAGTTTGAGAAGTATTGGCACTAGGTCTCCTATAAATTTCTTGTAGAATTCAACAAGGAATCCATCAGAGCCTGGGCTTTTCTTTGTTGGTAGGTTTTTAAATTACATCTTCAACTCCATTGACTGATATTGATTTATTTAGAATTTTTATATCTTCATTCAGCTTTGATAATTTGTATGTATCTAGGAATCTGTCTATTTCTTCTGTGTTTTCCATCTTATTAAGATACAGGTTCTCTTGCCAGGTGTGGTCCTGCACAGCTCTAATCCCAGCACTTGGGAGGCTGAGGCAGGAGGATCTGAGAGTTCCAGGCCAGCCTGAACTGTATAGTGAGACCCTGTCTCAAAACAAACAAACAAATGGGTTCTCAAAGTAGGTATTGATGATCTTGATGATCTTCTTGATTTCTGCAGGATCTGTTGTGATTTCCCCCTTTTCATCCCTAATTGCATGGATTTGAGTCTTTTCTTTCCTTTATTGACAAGGTTGGCTAAAGGTTTGCCAATTTTATTTAATCTTTTAAAGAACCAATTTTATTTTTGGTACCAGGGATTGAACTTGGGACCTTGCACTTTGAAGGCAATGGCTGAACCACTGAGCTAAATCCCAGGCCCTAAAGAACCAATTCTTCAATAATTGTATACAGTAAATATGCGCTCAATACTCAGGGGAGAAAAATTTAAAAGGGTTAGGGGGAAAATAGAGAAATAGAAGAGGAAGAGATTAGAAGCAAGACTGCAGGACAAAGGAAGTATATGTGTACTTTGGGAAACTGGTAAAGAAGACAGGAGGGAAGAAGAAGGAAGAAATAAAAACAAGAACAGAACAGAACAACAAAACACTCACACTCAGAACAACAAAAAACTCACGCTCATATAAAAACAAGAACAAAGAATCAAGAAAAAACAAAACAAGAAAAAAGAAGTCCATTTCAGGGTGTGTCTCTACTGTCACTGATAAGTAGAATGGGCAGACAGAGTCCAGATCCTTGTTGATTAATCCCAGAAAGCCACCTGTAGATTTATAGCAGGATAGTGGATAATCCCAGCAAGCCTGCACCTTGCAAGCCTGCACCTTGCAAGCCTGCACCAGTCCAAGCCTGCACTGAAGTTCAGGCTGGTTTCTGGCTGTGAGGATGAAACCCTATCTGTTCAGCCTCCTGCTATCTTCAACTCAGCTCCCTGCTGGCTTCAATTTGGCTTCTTGACCTCCTGCCAACTTGAACTTGTTCCACCTCACCCTGACACTGGGAGGCACTAGATGGAGCCAGCTTGCAGCTGCTCTGAGTTCCCAGCTCAGTTGGCCTCTTCCCAAGATGGTTACCAGCCAATCACCCTCTCCTGGGGGAACATCTGAACCCAAATAACTCACCAGTCACTGCAGTGGGCTACATCCATCCACTGCTCCATTCCAGTAGTGTGTTTCTCCATGGAGGCCACTTGGGTTGTCAGTAGTCACCATGTGTCTGCAGGTTCAAGCTGCCCCTACTGTTCAGTGAGTCAGGGCTCAGGAGGAAAGCACCACTTGCACCTCCTTCTGCCTTGAGGTCTCTCTCTTTGCTCTCCTCATGGGCTTCAGTTCTCACTTTAAATCCTTGCTAGGTCCTAGGGACCCACTTCCCTCCTCCTCTTCCTCATGTTGGTATATTCCAGCGTCTGGATCCCAAATCTCAGAGAGGCTGTTTCTCTGCTGTTCACCACTTCCCCATCTTCTAGCTCATACTCTAATACCCGATAAAGCCCAGCATGGTGGTTCATGCCTGTAATCCTAGCACTCAGGAGGCTGAAGCAGGAGGATCTCTGTGAGTTTGAGGCCAGCCTGGGCTGTGCAGTGAGTTCAAAGCCTGCCTTAACTACAAAGTGAGACCTTGTCTTAAAAAAACCAAACAGGTAACAGACTGACAGTTTTGTTTGCATAATTATAATCAGCATTGTACATAGAAAGGATATGGCTACCTTTTGTTAAATCTACACTTTCTAAATATCAAAAAAAGGGAAATGGGGTATAAATAAAGTTTTGTATAATCTGTTTAAAATATGAATTTTATTTGCTTAATATTAGGGCTTTTGCCCCATTTCTGTAAGTCTCTTGGGACCCTATGCAGAAGCTGTTCTCATTAAACACTGAACAGTTGAGTCCATTCTCTGGTACTGGCTACAAATTCAGTTTCATATCCTACTTAACCATTTAAATAAACTGAAATATTTCTAAAAAAACAAACAAACAGATAGATAATAAAGATAAATAAGCTATATACAGATCCACACTCCCAAATTTTATAAAAATCTGAACCCCCAAAATATTTCCATAACTCCCTTATGGCAAAACATGATCTGAAGTGACATGAGGTTATGTAAAGCTCTTATGTACTTTGTTTGATGTGAATATTATTTTTTTCTGCTGCAGATACCATGTTCAAACTTGGGATGTTAAAAATGATGAGAAATGGAAAAAATGGAAATAAAGTCTTTGTAAATAGGGAAGGGTGGAGGGCGTGAAGGGAGGGCTAGGAATGGGAAAAGAAATGAGAACCAAGATGCATTATGTAAAGGTACAATTCCCAATGAGAATGTACCAATAAAAGAATTTAATTAAAAAAACCCCCAAACTTGGGATGTTACCTCAGATTCCTGTTGGGATGTTATGCAAGACATGATTTACACCCGATTACCTTTCAAAAATCTGAAAAATCTGGGGCCAGGGATTTAGCTCAGTGGTGCCACTGCCTGCCTCACAAGTGCAAGGTCCCAAGTTTGATTCCTGGTACCAAAAAAAAAAAAATCTGAAAAATCCAGAATTCCAAACTAGAGATCAAGAATTTAGGTAAGGGCTTAGAAGCTCTGATATGTGAGATGCTGATATGTGATCTGTAGAAAAGTCATGCTAGGAGAGAAGAGGTAAGATTGTGCAGTGGGGACCCGGTGAACACTTTAAAGAAGGTGGTCAGGGAGGCTCTCCACCAGGAGATGAGCTTGGAGGTAAGAGGTGAAGGGGGGAGGGACTGGGTCAAAATCCAATAGGGCTAGGGTGAGCAGCAGCACAGGCAAAGGGAACAGGAAATGCAAATGTCCTGAGTTAGGGTGTCTGCTTGTTGTTTTCAGGGAGCAGCAAAGAGGCCTGTGTGTCTTGAGTAGAACGAGCAAAAGGGAGACAGAGGGAGAGGAGGTGGGGAGATGTGGGGCCCATGGGCCCTGGGGGATGGGACAAGATGGAAGTGTGAGAGGCTGAAGACAGAGGATAAGCAAGATCATGGAGCCCTCCGCTTGACCTGGCAGGGCTCTGTTTCAGAATTCACACACGTGAGAGTCGAGGTCCCTCTTGAACTTGAAGCTGCGTCTTGTTAGGCCAGGAAAGAAGCAACACTTCAGCACCGCGGACAGAACCACGGGCGCCCGGTCTGGTGCTGTCCGCGGTTCTGATTTAAAGCCCAGACGACAAAGGGTAAATAAACTAGAGCCCGAGCCGCCCCCGCTTTGCTCTCTTTGCCAACCCGAGATGGGTATCTCAGGTGGAAATACAAAATAAAAGTACTCCATATCATGGGTCTCAAAACATCGTAAACCCAACTCAGCCAAAACAGAGCTCTGGTTCAGAAATCAGAACAGTGGGCTGGGGATGCAGCTCAGTGGTGTGGTGCCTGCCTGGCAGGTGCAAGGTCCTGAGTTCGATCCCCAGTATCAAAAAGCAAAACAAAACAAAAAACCCCCAAGAAATCAGAACACGATCGTCCTCTACTCCAACCCTTTATCTGGATTTCCATGGGACTCTAAGTAAAAGCCCACCGTGTCCCGATGCTCCAATGACATTGGCCCTGAAGGTGTACCTGCACATGTGCCTGACTTACCTCCTCGCCTCTCCATGCCTTTCTCAAATCTCACCTTCCTAGTGAGGCCAACACTGACCATTCTATCCAAAACTGCAAAAACAACCCCCCCCAAATTGTGTATCCTTGACATCCGCTCCTACTGTTGAAATTTCTCATTACGTTCCATGAACACTTTCTCTCTCACTTACTAGGATTGAAACTTCCCCCCACTAGGAAGTCGGTTTCACCAGAAGACTGTTATTTGGTGTTTTTTTTTTTTTTTTTTTGGTATTGGGGATCGAACTTGGGTCCTCACGCTTGCGCAGCAGGCAGCGAAACCACTGAGCTAAATCCCTGGCCCAGAAGACTTATTTGTTCGCAGCTAGGTCCTCAGTGCCCCAAGTTCTGATACACAGTAGGTGCTCAAAAAAGGCTTTTTTGGGCTGGAGGTGTAACTCAGTGGTAGAGCACATTGCTTAGAGTGTGCAAGGCCCTGGATTCAATCCCTAGCACTGCAAAATCAAATATTAAAAGCCGAATACAAAATAAAACATTTGTCAAGTGAATTAGTCTCTTGAGCACGCCAATAAACCAAGGATAGGTGCAGGCTCACCCTGAGCTTCTCACTTCCCTGTTCTGAGCCCTGGGCCCATCCCCACTTACAGGCAGATATTGCTCTCTATGGTTCTTTTCTTAAGTACTGGCAGCACGGTGGACTGACTCAGGACTTCAGGGAGTGAACCCAGAACTTTCTCACTGAGCCACATCCTCAGCCCGTATGTGTGCATGTATGTATTTTGAGACAGAGTCTTTCTAAATTACTAAGTTGCTCAGGCTGGGCTCAAACTCTCAAGCCTCCTGCCTCAGCTTCCCAGAGTGCTGGGATGATGGTGTGCACCGCCACACCCTGCTGAGCCTCTCTATCTTAAGCACACTTCTGTAAAGACATGAAGACAGAATTCTGAGAAGTGAGAGGAAGAACTGTCTTCTTGAGACATGTGGCACAAATCAGCATCGCTGCTGAAGGTCTCACTCAGCCTACAGTTTGAGCACCTAGTGGATGGCAGGTGCTGTGCCAGGAGCTAGGGACATGGCAGGGAATGAAACAGACAGAGAATTTATTCTTGTGGAGCCCATGTTCTACAGGGGAGAAATGCCATCAAATAATGTTGACATCAACGTTGACACTGATATTTGAAGAGAAATACAAATAAGTAGTTAAAGAGTGCAGGCTAAGTGGGGTGCTATGGTTCATGCCTGTAGTTCCAGCTACTCAGGAGGCAGAAGAATTGCTGGAGCCTAGGAGTTCAGCGCCAGCCCAGGCAACCTGGTGAGACTCTGTGTTGCAGCTTTGGCCATGAGGTGATGGAGAGTCTCTCTAAGTAGGTGACATTCCACCAGAGACCTAAGTGGGGTTTTAAAAAATAACCAAATGGTTATGTGCAAGCTGCCGGCTTAGGCAAAGGAACAGCGAGTGCAGAGGACCTGAGTTGGGGCTGTGTCGAGCATGGTCCTGTGCATGTAAGTGTGTGCTGTGTGTCACTCCTCGGTGCTTGTGCACGGGGGGAGTTGCAATGAAATACTGGACATCAGTTGGGGCGAGGCTATGTGTGACAGTGCAGTTTAAGTGTCTCACAGTGTGAGTGTGTAGTGGCAATGGCATAGTTGTATCACAGCATGTTCTAGTGTGTGTTTGTGCAAAGAAAAATGTAGGACAGTGTGTGAGGGTGCTTTGTGTCAGGGCAGGGTAGAGCTGCAAGAATGTTGATGATGGAAATTCTGGAGTGGAATAGAGAGAGATGCCATGACTTCGTGTGTGTGTGTGTGTGTGTGTGTGTGTGTAGGGGTCCCCAGCTGTGTGAGTGGGTGTATGCGGAATGTTGTTGAACAGTATTCTGGCCCCAGAGGGAGAGAGAAAGCCCAGGAAATCACAGTTCCGCCCTACCCCTGGGTCTCCAAGCAACAGCACCACTTTGAAGTTACCAGGAAACAAGGTTGCCAGGGCAACACAGGCGTGAGTGGCAGCTCAGGGGCGAGGTCTGGGATACCCAGCTAGTGATCATGATTATTCACCTTGTTTCTCCCTTTCTTACAGTTTCTCATCAATACTTCCTGGCTTCATTGATTTACTCAGAATGTGTTTTAGAAACTTCAATGTACCCGTTCTGAGTCCTGGGAAGACACAAGTAAATAAGGCAAAAAGGTCCATATTGTATTTGTCCTTCAGTCTTCCAGTCCCTTTTTGTCTCTCCTGCCTCCTTTTTTGGCTTCGGTTCTCCCTCCCTTTAGCACAAGTGAGACTCAAGCACCCCCCAGGCTATTTGCCCTAGCACTGAGGAGGCTGAGGCAGAAGGATCGTGAGTTCAAGGCCAGCCTGGGGTACATAGTGAGACCCTGTCTCAAAAAACCAACCAAGGGCCGAGGATGTAGCTTAGTGGTGCCACGCCTGCCTGGCAAGCGCAGGGTCCTAAGTCCTAAATTCATCCTTGGTTCCTCAAACAACAACAACAACAACAACAACACACACACACACACACAAACCCAGGTCAGTGACGGCGGGTCCTCTTGGAGCGGCCTTGGCGGGGGGGGGGCGGGGCGGGGGGGGGGGGGGGGGGGGGGCGCCCCACCCCACCCCACCTAAACCTGTGGCCTCAAACGCTTGTGCCATATTCAGATGTGTAGAACTCATCCACCTAACAAATGTCACTGGGTGACACCAGCAAAACCACACACAGACACATACCCGTTACAATACTGTTCTGAGCTCCCGTGAGTCTCACCTTACAGGCCAGCAAACTGAGGCTAGGAGACTTTACTAGGTCAATGATTTGGGCTTGTTCTCTCCAACACTCAACCCTTTAGCTGATTAGCTAACACTCAACCCGATTAGCTGATTAACTGACAAAAAGGAAGTATTCATACTGCTTCTGCCAGCACACTTCCTCAAAAGAAGCTCTTATCTCCCTCAATCACCCCCATTTCTGCGCGCACAGACTAAGGTTCTTTGCCTATTCACCAGGGAAGGAGACGGTGAGCTCTAATTTTGATGGACAGCTCCACTGACCAATAGAGAAGCTAAACCAACTGTAACCAATGAAGCCTCGGATTGGAGGGATTAAAACGGGGAACATGCCACCGATTGGACAGAGGTACGTTGCGAATGGCGGAGACACTGAGGCAAGTGCTAAACCGGGGTACCGCTGCCGGGACTGGAGAGGCGAACACGGCTGAGGCCGGACCGCCTTTGTTGTTACTAGGCGCTCCAGGTTCTGGAAAAACAACGCTGCTATTTGCGGCGGCCCTGGAAGCAGCAGGAGAGGGCCGAGGTCCTGTTCTCTTCATAACTCGGAGGCCTCTTCAAAGCCTGCCCCGTGGTATTGCACGGACACTCGACCCTTTGCGGCTCCAGGTATAACAGTGGGGTGGGACTAGAAGTAGCCTAGCCAGGGAAGAGGCGGATCAGGGTTTGAGCGACAGGCAGGTCGGCCAATGGCGGGGACGGTGGGAAGGCAAGTCTGAACAGTTTGACGGAGTGGCGTCGGGAATACGCGAGGGGCGGGACCGCGCGGAATTTACTTAAGATTGATTGAAACACCATCCAATCACGGGTGGGGTTAGGGAGGCGGTGCCCAAAGTTGAGTAAGGGGAGGTACTAAACATGGGTCTAGTCTGGGTTGGAGTGGGTTTCAGTGAAGCCATAGTCAAGGCTGGGGTCAGGTTTTCCTTGGAAAGGTTGCCCTATTTAGAGGGGGCGGGAAATAAGATTGGCCCTCAGTCTATACGCCACAGTCCTAAGTGCTGGAAAAATAGGTGAGAGTAGAATATTCACCGCTCTGAGCCACTATTTCCTCCTGAAGCCAGCTGTGTAGGGAGTCAGAGCCTAGTCCGGGAAAGTACGCAAAGAAGCAGGGCTTGAGCCGGGCCCGGTGGCCCAGGTCTGCAATCCCAACATTCTGGGAGGCTGAGGCCGAAGGATCGCAACTTCAAGCCCAGCCTGGGCAACTTAGTTACTTAGCGAGACCCTGACTCAGAATACAAAAATAAAAATGAGAAGAGCTGGGGATGGAGCTCATTGTAAAGGCCCTGGGTTTGAGCCCCAGTAGCGGTGTGGGAGGGAGTAGAAGCAGAGGTGCCATGTGGGCAGTCTAAGTCCTGTATTGAACCTGGCCTTTTTTTCTTTCTGAATCTTATAGAAGATTCGCTTCCAGTACCCACCCTCAACGAGAGAGCTGCTTCGGGTCCTATGCTCTGCCCATGAGGTCATGGGGCCGGTGCCCTCCCTTCTGCTGCTCGACTGCCTGGAGGAGTACCTAGCGGAAGACCCTGGATGCCAGGAGGCCACCTACCTGGCCGCCTTGCTTCTGGATACAGCTGCCCACTTCAGCCACCGAGCTGGTCCCAGCCGGCCCTGCGGGCTCATGGTGGCCCTGCAGACCCAGGAGCAAGCAGACAGCGGGGAGGCCCTGCAGCGGGCTTTGGTGCAGCGGTATTTCCCTGCGCAGTGCTGGCTGCAGGCAGACGCAGCAGGCCCGGGAGAGCATGGGTTCCAAGTCTGCCTGGAGCCAGGCGGCCCGGGCCCCAGGGAAGAGTGGCGGGTGACTTTCCAACCGGATGGAGAGATGACAATCACCCCCTGGCTTACCCACACGAAGGAGCCCAGCCAAGACAAGAGTTCAAGCTCTAGGGGTCAGCTCTGAGCTGCAGGGTGGCAGCCTCTCTCTGCCTGTTTCCCCTGGCTGGAATACTTCTTTCAGGGCCAGATGCAGAACCAAGACCTAAGGAACATAGAGTGCTTTTCTCCTCAAAAGCTAGCATTATAGGGGTTGGGGGTGCAGCTCAGGGGTGAGTGGTTGCCTAGCCAGTGTGAGGCTGTGGGTTCCATCCCCAGCACAACAAAAACAAAACTTGCATCATTGTATATAAATTATGGCCAAGCAACTTTTTTTTACTGTTTTGAACTATATAAAGAGTTTTGTTATAAATATGATCTTCTGAGGCTTCCTCCTTCCTTCTTTGCCGTTTGCATTATTACTAAGATTCAGCCAGTTTCTAGTTTATTGCTTTTTCCCTGTTGCGTATTATTCCCTGGGTGTTTACACCTCAATTTATTCACAGATTGGATTACTTACTGCTGTAAACATTCCTGCGCCCATGTCCTGGTCCATATATACTTTTAGGATATATACCTGGAAGTAGAATTGCTGTTGCATAAGGTGTACATGTGTTCTGCTTTCTTAGTTTATGCCAGACTTTTACAGAGTGGTTAAACCAGAACTGCCACCGAGTCATGTGATAATACTTGGTGTCAACACAGTGCTTTTTTTGAGACCAGGTCTCGCTATGCAGTTCAGGCTGGCCTTGAACTCACTATTCAGCCCAGGCTAGCCTTGAACTTGAAGTGATCCTCCTGCCTCAGCCTCCCAAGTGCTGGGATGACAGGCATATGCCACCATGCCCTCCTAAAATAGTGCTTGCTTAAACCACAGCCTGATTCATGATAAAGCCCTATGAGTTACTGTCATCATTAACAGCAGACCAGCTAGATGCTCGTTAAACAGCTTTCTACACCCTGAGTATTCAAGTAAACTATATTTCCCAGCATCTCTTAAGTCTAGGTGAGGTCACATGACTGTTTTTGGCCAATCAAATATGCAAGAAAGGATAGCGCTGCTTTTCCGGCCAAATCCCTAAAATGGTCCGTGGAGTTTCCTGCTGTTGCCCTTCATTGCATAACTAGCAGGATGCAGAGCCAACTAAGGACCTAAGGGAGGAAGAAGCTACATACCAGGAGAGTTTGGGCCTCAGGAGTCAGCTCAGGATGTCTGCCTACCTGCTTGAATTGAGATACTAGAGAGAAACCACTTAATGGGCTAAGTCATGAAGATATAAAGAGTTACTTGGTGTGGCAGCTCATATAACAGGTACTAATTTATTTTATTAGGGTTAGTATTCAGATTTTCAGGTCCAGAATTTCAGACTGTGGCTTGGGCACAGGGAAAGATGGGGCTTCTGGGGTGTTTGTAAAAGTCATGGTAGAAAAACTTCCATATAAATTTATATATATATATATATATATATATACACACACACAAAAGAAAAACTATACATATTTTCAGATACTGCAAGCTTGTGACTTTCTGGGCAGAATGGTTTGGGTCGATGGCCATGCTCATCAGCGCTCAGGGTGGGCTCCCCCTCCCTGTCCACAGTCTTGGGCTGGGGTCCTACGAGCAGGCCACGTAGCTGGGGGTGAGGGGCCCAGGGGTAGGGACAAGGCTGTTCTCATAGGAGTTCGAGTAGGTGTCATCGGATGGGACCCCCTGGGCTCCCTGGGAGCCCCCTGAGCTGTAATCAGTTGAGATCCCAGAGTCAGACACCACGAGGTACAGGTACTTCAGGTGGGGTGGGGTGGGGGGCAGCTCGGGACACAGCACCCGTGGGCGCAAGAGCTGGGAGCTGGGGTCCAGAATGGTGTATTCAAAGCTGGTTGCCAGGGCCTCCTCCGGCTCGGGCTTCAAGGCCAAAGCAGATGAGCAGGAAGACGCTTCGGAGTCTTTGTCCACAGCCACAATGTCAGTGCAGCCTCCAGGCCCTGGGAGGCCCTTGCCGTGCGGGCTCTGGGGCAACAGCCACTTGTCCAGCACCAGGTAGGAGTCCTGGGCATGCTCACGGCCCACCAGCTGCAGCAGGGGCCCCACATCATCTGCCCCCGGCTCAACTACCTGGGGCACCCCCCAGCAGCGCTCGGAGAGGACTTCCAGGCGGGTGGGCGGTTCCTCCGGAAAGGGGGTGCAGGGGTTCCACCACAGACAGCTGTCATGCTGTGACAGCCAGAGCTGGGGGAACAGTGGCAGCCTGCTCACAGCCCTGGGCTTCCGCTGCCAGAAGCAGGACAGGCCCAGCCCCCCAGGGACAGCCAAGCCACCTACCTGGAAGTTACCCTTATGGGTAGTGAAGAGGCCTTCAAACTCACTCTCGGGGCTTGGGATTCCAGGCCAGATCTTCTGCTTCAGAGTCCTATTGAAATCCATAGGAACAAGCCACTGAATATTCACCACTGCCCTCCCAGCACCCAGTCACAGAGGTACAAATATAAGCATCATGGAGGTAGAGGAGTCCATCCTGGCTGGGGAGCAGGGGCTTTGCCTGAAGCACAGCAAGGCCCTCCAGAAGGGTAAGCAGAACAGGGTTTTGAAGGATGCATAGGAGTTCAATATATACTGACTCATGCTCTGTCTAATCCTGGCCTAGGCTTTGCCTGGGGGTCTATGGGGTTAATTCCCTCATCACTCCTTCCCATGGTTCCCAATGTATTTGGAATAAAATCCAGGCCTGGGGGTGTAGCTCAGTGGTAAAGCACATGCTCAACACTCTCAAGGTCTTGTGTTTGATCCCCAGCACAAAACAAGCAAACAAACAAAATCCAAATTCCTCCCCACAGCCCTGCAGATCTCTGCCATCTCCTTCATGTCATCATTCACCACTTCCTCCTTGCACAGTTTCAGCCATATGGCTCTTCTTGCAGCTGCTTCAATGTCCCAAATCCATTTCCACCTCAGGGCCTTTGCACTTGCTGTTTCTTCTCCCTGATTTTTGTACAGCTGCTTCCTTCCCCCCTCCAGGCTTTTGCTGCTTCCCAGAGGCTTTCCCTGACTACCCTGTCATTTCTCCTGTGTTTGTTTCTATGACACCACTCATTTATAATCAGTTCTCTTTTGGTTTCCTTGTTTGTTTTGCTTGTCTGTCTCCTTGATTTGACTGAGATCCACCAGCTCAGGGACTTGTGGAGAGGGTCTACCTTGTTCTCTACTGTCTTTTTTTTTTTTTTTGGTATTGGGGATTGAACTCAGGTCCCTGTGCTTGCGCAGCAGGTGGTGAAACCACTGAGCTAAATCCCCGGCCCTCTCCACTGTCTTACCAGTGCCTCAGCCATAGCTGGCACTCAATTTGTATTCTCCAATCAAGTAAATGAACATAGGGCCAGAGGTTTAGCTCAGTGGTTCTGCCACCTGCCTCATAAGAGCAAGGGCCCGAGTTCGATCCCCAGTACCAAAAAGAAAAAAAAAGAGTTCATTCGAGTAAATGAACAGAGCCTCAAGAGAGAGAGAAGACTACCTAGTGGTGGAGGCAGAAGGAACTGTAGGTGCAAAGGCCTGGGGTATGGATCACCCTGAGTGTGCTTGGAATCACAACCATTTCGAAACAGCTCAGATCATAAAACACCTGACTGTGGGGGACTGGGAGGCTTTTAGGGGTTTAAATCTTTTTCTTTTTCTTTTCCCCCAGTACCGGGGATCGAATTCAGGACTTTGCACTTGCAAGGCAGGCGCAGTGCCACCGAGCTAAATCCCCAGCCCTTAAATCTTTCCACTAAGCCCAGCTGGTTGATTTGACAAAGGTGGTGGCACTGGGAAAACGGGTGATCCAAGAAGGGGCAGTCACTGAGGTAGATGGGAAACCAGGCGCAAGTGCCCAAGCATGACTCCTCGCTGTGTGACCTTGGGCAAGTGCTTGCCCCTCTCTGAGCCTAGTTTCCCCAGTGAACAGGGAGGTTCAAGGGCGGCTCACCGGCGGTGGGACAGCAGGGCAAGCACGGCCAGCAGCAGCACGATGAGCACGAGGATGAGGGACAGCGTCAGGATGAGGGGGTCCAGGTCTGGGGGGCGGGCAGGAGGTCACGTCGGCGGGTTTGCCAGGTGTTTCGCCCCAGCTCCTCCTACACCCCTCCTAGTGCCTCACCGCTAGCCGTCAGCAGCGACGCAGGCTCAGACCAGGCGCTCCAGAAGCCGCTGAAGCTGGGCTCGGCCATACGCGCTCGAACCGCAAAGGTGTAGCGCGTGGCGCCACGCAGGTTGCTGAGCACGCACTCAGTGCGGCCCTCCAGGATCTCCACCTGGGGGCGGGGCCGAGGGGAGGGGCGTCCAGAGGCACGCCTCTGGAGGGATGCAGCCAATCAGGGAGAGGAAGGACAGCACCAGGGACCAATGAGAGCAGGGAGCAGGACCCAAGAAAGCTCAAGGCCAATCAGAGCAAGGAGTCCCACAGCAAAGGGCGGGACCTGGGGTATATAAAGATGGGCCAGGCCCTTGTGGAGGAAGTTGGGATTGCAGGGTAAAAAAAGCAGGTTGGCGTTCAGGTGCATTGGAGCTGCACAGACGAAGCGGACGTGGCAGTGGGTGTGGAGTTGTCTCGGGCATGAAGGAAATAGGATGTGGGGCATCAGGGCCAAGGCCCTGGGGAAGGGACAGTAGGGTCAGGCCTCACTCTCTGCGCTCCCCCTGCACTGCTGCCCGCAGAGACGTCCACCTCGTAGCGGATGTGGGTTGTCATGGGTGCCCCAGGCGGCGGCAGCCAGCGAAGCATCACTTGGCCGCTCTCCTCCGCCCGCCGTGCCTGCAGCCCCGTGGGGGCGTCCAGGAGCACTGCAGATGGGGGCAGGTCAGGAGCGTGGAGGCCGAGATCCTCCTCCCACCCCACTCCTGCATGCCCCGCACACTCACCCACTTCGTTGATGTGGATGACCCGGTGATAACGCGGGGAGCCGGAGGAGGCCTCCGTGACGCGCAGCTCCAGGGGCACGAAACTCGACGTGTCGGCCGTGGGCAGCGAACACCAGAAGCGCACGGCACCCAGGGTGGTGGGCGCCTGGTGCAGGTGACAGGGCTTCCGAGGCTCGCCCCTGTGCATGCCGGGACCAGAAAGGGGAGGGAGCACATTGGGGGCAAGGGAGGGGCTGAGAAATTTGTGCAGCCCAGACCGTGGGAGCAGTTTTTTTTTTTTTTTTAAGACAGCGTCTCGCTATGTAGCCCAGGCTGTCCTCGAACTCCCTGCGATCCTCCTGCTTCAGCCTCCCCAGTAACAGGCATGCACCACCACGCCCGGTCGTGGGAGCATTTTGATTACTACCACGAGGGGGCGTCCCAGCTCTAATTAAGGACTCCCGAGCCCAGAGTTGAAGGGGGATTGTTCCAGCCTTGATGTTTGGGGTCGCCTCTCAGAAGCAATCAAGAAGCATTCCAGCCCCGGCCACTAGGGGGCTCGCCAGCCCGACCCTGTGGGGTTCCTACCACAGGAAGCGCCATCCAGACCCCGGACCCCAGGTGACATCTCAGGCTGCGACCACCGGGGAGCCCCCCCCCCATCCATCTTTGGGAAGCTGGCCTCTTGCAACTCACTCGAGCTGGTAGGAGAAGGTATAGTTGCTGGAGGTGACCCCGGAGCTTGCTTCTTCCTCCCAGAAACACACCAAGTCCTCCAGCCGCTCCGTGAAGCAGAGAAGCTCTTGGGGCCCTCGGGCCACCAGCAGGGCCGCTGGGGAGGTGGCCGTGGGAGAAGGGGGTCAGAGCTGCCCGGCCCTGCTCTCTGGCCCCAGCCCCCTTCCCCTCCCTCCCTCTGCCTGTGAGGACCTGATAAGAAAAAAGCCCCGCCCCGCCCTCTTCCCCCGCCGGGCCCTCCAGGGTCTGCAGAGGGGGCCCCCCTCGAATTCCCAAGCGCAGGTTGCTTCCCCCCTCCCCACGAACACGCGCGCACGCCGACCCCGTGCGGGCTGAGCTGCACGCAGCTTTGGAGACCTCAGGGCCCCGCTGCGCGCCCCGCCTCCGGCAGCCCAGGACCCGCAAGCCCACGGGTGGGTGTGGATGAGGCGGCCCCTATCGGCCCCCCGCAGGCTCCCTGCTGCCCGATAGCTCCAACCGTGTCCCCCGCCCCCTTCCTCCACCCGGAGGGACAAGGGACCTGGTGCCAGCCACAAACTGTGTTTACAGGCATCCAGGCGCCAAGGCCCTCTGGCTTGGACCGGGGCTCTGTCCTGTCCACCACTGGAGGGTCAGCGGGTCCCCTCCCTCCGGGGACTCAGACTTCGGGGAGATGACTCACCCCACCCCCACCCCCACCCCCGGCGCATTATCAGGGAGCAAGTGCCAGACTCCCTGAAAAGATGCGGCAAGGACCTTAGGCACCTCTGTGCCTCCTCCCCGAGGCCCCATTCCAGGGGCTCAGACCAGCAGCTTGTTTCATTAGGGTCCGGTTTAGGGGTTCAGGCATCAGCTTGGCCCCCAGGACCCAGCGTGGGAATCCAGGCCCCAGTATTGCCCTCGGGGGGGACCCAGTGTAAGGGCCCCCACAGGCATCGATCCTTACCTTTGCTCTCAAATTTGGGGTCTGGAGAGTTGGGTAGGGGCGCCCAGGCTGCCCCAGCCAGCAGGAGACAGAGGGGGCCAACTCGGGGCCAGAGGGGCGCCCCGAGGTGGTCCATGATGCCGCCTCCGCCCCCGGGGAACCCAGGGGTTCTGGCCCCCCCGGTCCCCCGCCCTTGGCACAGGGCACAGCTGGGTCAGCAGCTGCCTCCGCCGGACACAGCTGACCAGGCCTTTCCCAGCCCGGGGCCTCCAGCGGCCCCTCCCCAAGGGGCGTGGCCCGCAGCAGCCTGGCAGCGATAAGCTCCCGAGGGAGAGGGAGGGGGAGGGGGCGGGCGGGGGCGGGCGGGGGCGCCCCGGGCCCAGCGGCCCCCAGCGGGGTGGGAACAGATCCACCTGCAGCTTCACTTTTTTTTTTTTTTGGACACACTTTTCTTTTGCTATATGACCCTGGACGTGTGTCCTCCCTTATCAGAGCTTTAGTCTTCTCATCTGTAAAATCTAGCCCGGTGCATAGCAAGCATTTCAAAAATGTAAGCTACCGATAATATCCTGCTAATCAGCATCTCTCCCCAGCCAGGAAATAAAATAATAATCATGACTGTTTCAAAGTCACGAAATAGTTGTTGACTGTTTTTGCGCAGTGCACAGCCAAACTACCAGGAAGTGTACAATAGTTGATGGAAAGGTAGGGCAAATGCTTTAAATTAAAGAAATGACTTATTACAATGAAAGACTCACTGCCAGGAACAATGGAATAATAGTGTTCAAGGTGAGGGGAAGTATTGTAGTATTTTGAGGGAGGTTAATGGCCATGTGTATTTTACTATAACAAATTTTTAAATTTAAACATTCACTGTATTTTTATTAAATCTTTATGGCAATTTCTGTCAAAAACATGACTGTGTGTCTGTATCCACTTTATTGACCAGATCTGGCACCGTGCAACTTGAGGGTCTTCCCAAAAGGCAAAATGACCATGAAAGGAAGCAATTTGAATCAGTTCAGGACATCCAGGCAGTGAGGATAGCACAAAGAACACTTCCAGACCTGCTGCAGAAAGTGCCAAGGATGAGGGAGAAGTGTGCTCAAAACAAGAGGCAGCACTTTGAGGAAATTAATGACAATGTGTCTTTTACAGTAATAAAAAATTTTTAAATTTAAACAGTCACCATATATTTTGATCACGTCTCATAGTCCTTTGTTTTTTGTTTTGGTTTGAGTTTTTTTGGTACCGGGAATCGAACCTAGGATCTTGCGCTTGCCAGGCAGGGTGGCACCACTGAGCTACATCTCCAGCCCTCTATAGTCCTTTATTTGTGAAATTATACATACAGTATCTTGGATTGTGATGTTTCCCTTATGAAGTTTTGAAATAATTACTGCCTACAGTGTTTTTGTTTTGTTGTTTGAGACAGGGTTTCACTATGTAGCCCAAGCTGGCCTTGAACTAACAGTGATCCTCTTGCCTCAGCCTTCTGAGTGTTAGGATTACAGGTGTGCACCACCTTGCCTGGCTCCTGCCTATACTTTTTTTTTTTTTTTTGGTACCGGGGATCGAACTCAGGTCCTTGCGCTTGTGCAGCAGGCGGCATCCTGCCTATACTTTTATATGGTTGGTGTTTCATTTCATAATGTTTCAGAGATAAGGTCTCACTATGGTGCCCAGGCTGGTCTTGAACTTATGGCCTCAGGAGATCCTCTTGCCCCAGACTGTTGGAGTAGCTTGGACAACAGGAGCATGCCATCACATCCTGGTGTTGGTGTTTTATTTTATAAGAAGTGTGCAGTTCTTTTACTAATCCAGGAGACAATTATAAAAGAAGCCATAAAGCTGGGTATGGTGGTGCAGTCCTGTAATCCCAGCACTCTAGGAGGCTGAGGCAAGAAGATCAAGTCCTGCTTGAGCAATTTAGCAAAACCCCGTCTAAAAACGAAAAATGATAAGGGGCTGGAGGTGTGACTCAGTGTGAAGATCCTGGGTTCAATCCTCAGAAACAAAAATAAAAATTAGAAGGGCATAGTGCCACGTGCCTGTGATTTCAGCCCTGTGGAGACTCAGGCAGGAGGATCGCCCTAAATTAGAGGCCAACTTGGACTACATAGTGAGTCCAAGATATTCCAGGACTACACAGTGAGACTTTGTGTCAACAAACTGCAAGAAAGAGAGAGAGAGAGAGAGAG
>NW_004624828.1:3189435-3251606 GCF_000247695.1 Heterocephalus glaber
TCTATCCCCGGTACCAAAAAAAAAAAAAAAAGAAAAAAAAGAGAAAGAAAATAAAAATTAAAAGTGATTCTCTAGTCCAGAGCTTTTTAAACTGGTGTACACACCACCTGCCTTAGAGGGTAGTTACTCTGCTCTCTCGCATGCCACAGACTAGCCAATCAGAGCACGGCATTTCCTTGCACACAGTGATTGGTTCATGGTGTACATGGGACCCAAAGGAGCCAATGAACTTCTATCATGAGACTTTTTTTTATTTTTAGATAGGGTCTCACTATATCAGTGACGGTGAAATTTTTAGAGCTTTCAATGACACAAATAGCCCCTTCACCACATGTCATAGGTTCACCACCACTGCACTGTATAGTTCAGGCTGGCCTTGAATTCACTATGTAGCTCAGGCTCCTGTCAGACTCATGATCCTGCTGCCTCAGTTTCCCAAGGGCTGAGGTTACAGGTGTGTGCCACTGTGGCCTACCCAGCCTGAGACTTTCTCTTTTTTTGTTTTTTGAGACAGTCTTACTAAGCAGTTCTGGCTGGCCTTGAACTCACTATGTAGCCCAAACTGGCCTCAAACTCTTGATCTTCCTGCCTCAACCTCCTGAGCACTGAGATTATAGGTGTGCATCACCACACCCTGGCATCCTTTTTCTTTTTTCGGTACTGGGGATCGAACTCGGGTCCTTGCACTTGTGCAGCAGGCGGCAAAACCACTGAGCTAAATCCCCAGCTCCTGGCATCCTTTTTCTTTTTCACAGCTACTGTGCTTTTTGTCACCTGATTTTTTTCTTGGGGGTGTGGTATTGAACTCAGGTCCTGCCCAGTGAGCTTCAGCTACAGCCCCTTTTTAAAAATTTTCGGCAATAGATGAAAACAACACTGAGATTCCACCTCATCCTAGAAAGAATGGCTGCTATCAAGAAATCAACCAATAACAAATGCTGGCAGGGTTGTGGGGAGAAAGGAACCCCTCCTCATTGTTGGTGGGAGTGCAGACTGGTGCAACCACTGTGGAAATCAATGTGGAGCTACCTCAAACAACTAGGACTGGAAGTCCCATTCCACCCAGCTATTCCTCTACTGAATATCTTCCCAAAAGAATTAAGAGAATCATACCACAGTGATATATGTGCACCCATGTTTATAGCAGCACAGTTTGTAATAGCCAAAGCTTGGAAACAACCCAATTGCCCATCAACTAGAGACTGGATAAAGAAGATGTGGGTTTTTTTATAAAATGGAGTACTACTCAGCCATAAAGAATGAGAAACTAGAGACATTTATAGCTAAGTGGATGCACATTGAGGCAATACTCTGAAGTGAAATAAATAGGACACACATGTGTAAATACCGAATAGTTTCTCTGGTGTGAAAAACTAAAAATGTAAATAAGAATCAAAATGTATAATTGATATTGTGAAATAGGAAGAAAATGTTTAAAGGAATAGGGGAAGTAGGAGGGGAAGGGGAAAGGAAAGAAGGAAAAAGAAAAAATATGAGAAAAGGAAAAACATGGAAACAAAGTCTTTGTAAATAGGGAGGGGTGGAGGGGGTGAAGGGAGGGCAGGGGAATGGGGTAAAAATAAGAACCAAGATACATCATGTAAAGGTACAAGATCCCAATGATGAATGTAACTGTATTGTATACCTAAAATGTACCAATAAACTAAATGGAAAAAATTTTTTTTCGGCATCAAGTGTGGTCACGCATGCTTGAACTCCCAACATTCCAAAGGCAGGAGGATTGCGGCAAGTTTGAGGCCAGCCTGGGCTACATAGCCAGACCCTGTCTCAAAAACAGCAAAAACAAACAAACAAACAAATAAATAATAAGCAGAAGTAGGGCTGGGGATTTAGCTCAATGGCACAGCACCTGCCTTACAAGCACAAGGTACTGAGTTCAATCCCCAGTACTGCAAAAAATAATACCAACAACAACAAAAAATAAAATGTAAAAAAAAAAGTAATAATAAACAGAAGTCAATAAGAATTTCTTCCTCAGGAAATTGGCATTGAGATACAGAAACAAAGACAGAGATGGGCCGGGGATTTAGCTCAGTGGCACCACGCCTGCCTTGCAAGCACAAGGTCCTGAGTTTGATCCCTGGTACCAAAAAAAAAAAAAAAAGAAAAAGAAAAAGAGACAGGGAGAAAGTAATTGTGAGTCAAATTTAGCCTTATGGCTAAGTGCACATGTTCTGGAGTTATAGTACCCACGTTTGAACACCAGCCAGAACTTGGGTAACCAAGAATTTAGCCTCAATAGTCTCACTTCACGGGAAAAACAGGGATAACAATAGCATTCGCTCCACAGGACTATAGCAAAAGCTAAATGAGACAGATTAAGACAACCACAGCAGCACCAGCCTGTCACCCCAGCTACTCAGGAGACTGAAGCAGGAGGATCATACATTCAAGCCAAGCCTGGGCAATTTAGCAAGACCTTGTCTCATAGTAAAAGAACAAAAAGGGCTGGGGATGGAGCTCAGTGCTTCCTGGGTTTAACTCAAGTGGGGAGGTGGGGAGGGGCAAGATTGATTAAATCAAGTTCTCCGAATAAAACTGGCACACAGTGCTCTGTGGGAATGCAATTATTGAACTTGCTTGGGCTACTTCTAATAGAATGCAGTTAAGTCCAAATGGTCTTCATATGCATAGCTTTCATTCTTCTGTCTCTTCTATACCAGATAGTGCCTGAGCATATCCCATTATTTTTCCACAGATAAAGTTTAGAAAAAAAATATATATATTGCATATAGTCAAGTTTCCCCCTCCCAGTAAAAGCACATTTTGTTGGGGTTTCTTTGCTGTTGAGACACGGTATTGTTAGGAACTTCATTCCTAGACCCTACACCTCTGTGATGTGAAGTTTGTTTGGCAAGGGAAAGCACGGGGCCCCAATCTGCATATTAATTCCTCCAAACAAAATGACTGGGTCTGTGATGGACACGTGACCCAAGCTCACCCAATGGGAACATGTTCCGTGATAACCCCACCCCTGTGCAAAGTTTGCCAGCCCCAATCTGCATTTTATGTTCTTCCAAACACAATGATTGGTTCTGGGATGGACACATGATCCTAGCTTGTCCAATGGGAATCTTCAGGAGATGATCAGGAGGGGCTGTTTGTATGAGAGGGTGGAGGGGCTGGGATGTAAGTCTGGCACTATAGCCCCATGAGGTGGGGGCTGTATAAATTAAAATATCATTTTAGGGCCTGGGATTTAGCTCAGCAGTTCTGCCACCTGCCTCGAAGGCGCAAGGTCCTGAGTTCAATCCCTGGTACTAAAAAAAAAAAAATCATTTTGAACTATATGTGGTAGCACAAGTCTGTTAATCCCAGCACTTTGAAGGGTGAGATAGGAGGATCTCAAGTTTGAGGACAGCCTGGGATACACAGCAAGGTCCTTTCTCAAAGTTGATTTTGCTACTGTCACACAGAACCAAGTAATAGTGGCTTCAGTGAGATGGAATTTATTTCTCTCTTGGGTAACACTCCAGGTAGAAGGAAGCCAATACAGCAGCTCCATGGTTTCAGAGCCCCAGGTTCCTTCCCGCTTGCTGCTCAGTTAATCAGAGGATGTGAACCACCCAACCCAAGACAACCCATTCCTCATCTTCATTCCAAGCAGCCAA
Organism: Heterocephalus glaber; assembly: GCF_000247695.1. The sequence continues at coordinate 3,193,068 of NW_004624828.1, forward strand.
AAGCAGAAAGGGATGAAGTGGAGGACACGCAGCTTGTCCCTCTGAGGGCAGGCCCTGGCATCTCTTTCTTCCTTCCATATCTTGCTGACCAACTCTTAGTCTTGCTGCACAGCAGTTAGGAAGTGGGGCTTTGGGCCAGGAATTTAACTCAATGGTTCTGTCACCTGCCCCGCAAGTGTAAGGATCCGAGTTTGATCCTTGGTACTAAAAAAAAAAAAAAAAAAAAAAATTTAGATCTTTGAAATGGGGCTTCTACTTTGAGTAGGGAGTGAAAAGTCAGTAACTCCATTACCATAGAAGGTGACTGGATTTGAGGAGGACAATGGACAGCCTCAGTCTCAGAGCAAATCAGAGCCAAGAGATAGCAACAAAACCCCCAATAAGATCTGTTGGGTCCATAGATCCAACGGCACCTGATGCTGGATCCATTGTATTTTTCAACTATGGGAGCCTCCCTTTCCTTTTGGGCAGGCACCTGTTGGAATGGGATTTTGACCGCTGGAAACAAAGAACCCTGATAAATACAGGGAGCTATGGAGCCCCCTGTCAGTGTCCAGTTCAGACAGGAGCCATACATGGCCAAGCTGGTGTCGCTGTCTTTGTAGCTGTCACCCTGGTCACCGGGTCCCACTTTCTCCACCTTTTCCCTTTTTAAAATCGGTATATGTTTGTGATGCATAATAAATACTCTCATCGAGGGGACTTGGTGCACATATGTACAGCGCCTTGAGCTGTTTGTTCTTCCTACCCCAGGGGCGGTTGTTGGATCAACCCTTTTTCTCCTTTCTGACCTTACTGATTCCTAAGTGCTGGAGTTATTTGTCTTTGATCCAATTTTCAATTTCCTCCTATATGCATGGCAGACAAAAAAAATCACCCTGAGAAACTTGAGCGGGGAGGACCCTGGCCCCTCTGTGTATGATGAGGTCTTCTGGTATCCATCATGATTCATTCAGTCCTTTTCTGTTGTTTTTTTGTTTTTTGAGACAGGGTCTTGCTTTGTAGGCCTTGAACTCTGGGATCCTCCTGTCTCAACCTCCTGAGTGCTGAGATCGCAAGCGTGCACCACGGTACCAGGCTTCAATCCCTTTCTGTATCGGGGATCGAACTCAGGACCTTGCACTTGCCAGGGAAGCAAGGCACCACCGAGCTAAATCCCTGGCTTTAATCCCTTTCTAAGAGCTCTTAGTTTGCTTTTCATTTTTGTTGTCATGGTAGCCACACTGTGTGGGCTGATGTCTTTGAAAGGGAGATCCTGCGCCCAGGACATCAGAAGGAGGGCGTCCAATGGGCTAAACTGGGGCGGGGGTCACACAGCACAGCGTACAGTGGCCTCCCCTGGGGGGCTCCCCACCAAGGTGACAGAAGCCACGGGGCTCTGGGCTCGAGGCAGGACAGGGCTCCCTCAGGTTGGGGAGACAAAGGCCACAGACCGAGCCCTGTCCTTCCGCCGTAGCACGAAGTCTCCAGGGGCGGCCGGACTCATTGCATAGAAGACGTTGGCGTTGTCTGGAATCAGGAGCTCTGGTCAGAAGTGGAGACGAGACATTAGTGGTTAGGCCCACACAAGTGTCTCCTCCACAGAGGGCCCAGGCAACCTTTTACCACGCACCCTCGGGCCTCAATGGCTCGGGGTCCCTCCAGCTACTGCTGAGGCAGACTTCATGCTCCTGTCCCTGTTGAGGGGAACAACTTCCAGCAGAAGCCTGCACCACATCCTGCACCCCCCACCCAAAGATTTGAGTGATCTCTTACCATTCCCGTCACAGAGTCTGCGCCCCTCGCTGTGGTGAACAAACTGAAGCCCCCCACCCCAAATAACTGCTGACACACCCCACTCTCCTCCAGACCACCCCCGGCGGACTTCATGAACTTGGATAACTTCCTGCCTTCACAGCCTTGGGGCTTTCACATCAACACTGAACAAGATACATAGCCCGCCTGAACTCACTATATAGCCCAGGCAGGCCTCGAACTTGCAGCAATCCTCCTGCCTCAGCCTCCCAGGTGCTGGGGGCGCCATCATGCCCACGTAAGCTCATGTATGTTTTTCCCAGTGTGCAGCTAACCTCACCCCATGCCACTCAGCATAAAGACAACCTCTGGCCTCTCCCCGTCCAAGACCAGAGAACCTCTCAGCTGCCTTTTCACAGGACCATCTCTTGGGCTCCCTGACCCCGAGTGCAAGACCCTGTGGCCCCTCCCACCCCAAGCTCAGGGAGTCCCCATGGTGAGCCTGGACAAACTCATTTCCCTCAAATCTGAGTCCCGACTCCCTTCTGTCTCCCACCACACCAGGCTGAGCCTGAACAACCTCATGACTTTAAAAATGGAAGATCAGGCAATTTTCTATTCTCTTTTCTTTCATTTCTCTTTTCCTTTTTTTTTTCTTTTTGTGGTGCTGGTGCTCAAACCCAGGGCCTTGCACATAGTAGACAAGCACTGTACCACTGACCTACATCCTCAGCCCTTTGTATTTTATTTTATTTTGCTAAATTGCCTGGGCTGGCCTCAAACTTGGAATTCTCCTGCCTCAGCCTCCTAAAGTGCTGGCATCCACCACTACACCTGATTCTTCTCTCACCTGTTCCTAGACAATCTCACCATTCCACAAACCCCAGGAAGATGCCCTTTGGTGCCCCCTCGTCCTCACAGTGAATTATACTATGAGGACAACCAGGTGACCCCACATTCTTACCCCTTGTGCCCTGGCCCCCCTTCTTATCTAGAAGTCTGTGTGGGAGGCACCTGCCAGGCCTGGGCCCAGGTAACACTGGGCTGCTTCCTTGACCTGGACAGACTGTGCCCTCCCTGCTGGCCCCCCAGTCTGGTGCTAAGCCATCCCCACTCACCCCTGTCCCCAGGGAGGACCTGGAAGAGCTGGTAGGCACAACCCTGAGGCTGGGGCACATGGTGCTTCTCCAAGGCGCGCTGGATCACACCCGGAGCTTTGTCCTGGCTGGAGAGCTGAGAGAGGTTGGGAGGTGAGGTGCATCCAGTCCCAAGGGCAGGGCTCCCCTAGCTGCCCCAGCCCCTCACCAAGATGCTCCGGTACAGGTTCCCATGATCATTGTCGATGCTCACGCGGATGACTCGGGCCTCTGAGCTCTGCTGCCCGAGGGGGACTCGTGGGCTGCTTGGGGGCAATGCTGGGGCCTGGGAGCCGGGCAGGTCCAGGCTCAGGGGCAGCTGTGCAGGCCACAGGTGCTGAGGAATGGGGACCACAGGCCCCACTTCCCATTTTTTGGTGCTGCTGGAGGTGGAACTCAGGGCCTCTGCACTGAGCTACACCCCCAGCCCTTTTTATTTTTTACTTTGAGACAGGGTCTCACTTAGCCACTAAATTGATCAGACTGGGCTGGAATTTGCAGTCCTCCTGCCTTAGCCTCCCAGAGTGCTAGGATTACCAGCATGCACCACTGCGCCCATATCATATGGGTCTAACCACACGGGTGTGTTCAAAATCCTGTGAAAACAAAACCACACCCAGAGCCCAGCACATGCAGTACAGGGGCACGCAGAGACCCCCATCTATGTCTTTTTTTTTTTTTTACCGGAGATGGAACTCAGGACTGTGTGCTTTAGAGGCAGGCGCAGAACCACTGAGCTAAGTCCCCACCCCCCCATCTAGGCCTTCTGATCACATGGACACCTCAGCTTTGGTTACAGAGACAAACACACACCTGGCCCATCTGTACACGCAAACTGACATCTAACACAAGAGACCCTGGCTGCACAGAACACAGCTTGTACACATGCTCACGGCTTGTACAGTCACAGCCAGTGTCCGTGAAAACCCCTCACACTGCCCTGTGGCTGTTCAGGCCCATGTTTCCTCTTCAGTGCAGATTCCTAGGGGACATGAGTGCCCCTGAAAAAGTGAGTGACTGGAGGGCCCGGGATTTAGCTCAGTGATGCCGCTGCCTGCCTGGCAAGCAGAAGGTCCAGAGTTCGATCCTCGGTACCAAAAAAAAAAGTAAGTGATTGCACCGGGCATGGTGGCATAGGCCTGTTATCCTAGCGCTCTGGGAGGCTGAGGCAAGATCACAAGTTTGAGCTCAGCCTTAGTGACTTAGTGAGACTCTGTTTCAAAATAAAATTTTTTAAAAAGGAGCTGGGGATGGAGCTCAGTATAGAGGCTCTAGGTTCCGTCCCTGGTACCACTAAATAAATAAATAAAGTTTTAAAAATGACAGTGTCCAAGAATGCCCTGTGGTCCACCGGAGAGAAGCCACCCTGGTGGGTGACGGCTGTCTCCTGCCTGAGCTGCCATCCTGTGTGTCACGCATGCATGTGTGCCCACGCAGAGTTCTGGGCTCCCGCAGCCACACACAAGCAGCCTGGATACCTTGGTGCAGGGGCCCTGGAGCCCTGGAGAGGCAGGGGGACTTCCAGCGGCAGGAGGGTCCTTGGCTCTGGGACTGGAGGGGGGCGACCCTGGGGACAGACTGGGGAGGCGCAGAGCCAAGGTGGGGCGGTTGCCCGGATGGGCCCTGCTTTCTTCAGACCTAGCCCCAGGCCGGACGCTCACCTGGAGGTAGGCGACGAGGGCTCCCCGGGACTCCCACCAGGGGGCGCGCTCTTCTCCCGGGACAGCTTCCTAAGGATGGGGCCGGCTCGGGTCAGACGAGCTCAAGAGCAGCGCCCCCACGTTACCCCTGCACCCTGACACTCACGCACTGAGCCGCTTGGTGAGACTGATGCGGCGCCGGATGCTGGGGGAGCTGGGACAGGAGGCGGCCGGGGGTTCGATGACACGGGAGACTCGGTAGCTGAGGGGTTCCGGCGAGGGGACAGGAGGGAAGCATTGAGGGAGGAAGAGATGGGCGTGAGATCAGTCAGGAGTCAGATCCCGAATGCCAAGGTTAGGGTGCCAATAGGCTCCTGGAGGAGCTAAGGAGTCCAATAGGGGCAAGATTAAAGTTCAAGGCCTGGCTGGCATGGGGACACACACCTGTCATCCCAGCACTTTTGCAAGTTCAAGCCCAGACTGGGCAACTTAGTGAGACCCTGTCTCAAAATTTAAGAAAATTTTTTTTTAAAAGGGCCAGGGACATTAAAAAAAAAAAAAAAAAAAAAAGGACCAGGGACATAGTTCAGTTTGAAGGCCCTGGGTTCCATCCCAGTACCACAAAAATTAAAAAATGAGAGACAGAGAGAGATTGATTTAGATGAGGGACGTCACGAAGGCAATCACTGGTCAGATAGGATCAGAAAGTGGGGAAGGGCACAGTTGGTAGGGTTGAGTTGAATGTCACAGGTGAAGTCAGAACGTCAGGGAGGAGTCCGGCGTGGTGGCACATATCTGTAGCCAGTAATCCCAGTCTTGAGGAGGCTGAGGCAGGAGGATGGCCAGGAGTTGGAGACCAGCCTGGACTACATAATCTAAGGTCAGGTTTGGGGGTGCAGGGGGAAGAGGGGGGCGGTTCTGGCAGGAGCTTGACAGGTGCCTGGTGTGGATCTGTTGTGTGGTCTGGGGTCTGGGGTCAGCAAGGTGGGGTGCGGCCGGACCCAGGGTGGTCACCTCTGTTCCTCGCTGAGCTGGCGCTGGGCTTGCAGGGCGGCCAGGATGGGTGGGTGGGGGCACAGGCTGTAGCTCCGACAACGCCGCTGAAGCTGCTGGATTCGGGCCAGGATCTCCCACTCCTGAGGGGGGGGCCTCTGAGACCCCTCCCCGTCCCATCCCCACCCTCGGGGACTCCCATGCCCACTCTGGTGCCCACTCACCTTCCTCCGCTTCTCAAAATTGATGAGATCCCCCTGGGGACAAAGTTTGTCTGAACTGGAACCCCCTGGCTCAAGGCCAAGAGCTAGGGTACCAGGACTGGGCTGTACTAAGGGACTAGGGTTCAAAGGGCGAGGCAGAAGCAAGGTGGAGGCCAGGAGGCCTGCTGGGCTCAGGGCTGGGGTCAAGGGTCAGGGGTCAGGGGTCACACCTTCAACACATCCGGCAGCGCTGTGTCCAGCATAACCAGGTCGGTGAGGAAGGTGCCAAGGTAGGGGACGAGACCTGAGGGCAGTTTCTGCAGCCCCCGAAGCTCTGGTCACTTCCAGCCATCGCCGACCCAGTCACCCAACACACCCCCCTGGCCTCCCATCCCAACCTCAGCACTCAGTGGGGGCAGGCATCCTGGGGGGCCGTCCTCCTCTGGGACCCCTCAGTGGCCTCCTCCTGAGGGAAGGGAAGGACTGAGCGGCCCTGGGGTCTCCTTTGGCCCTTCCTAGCCGTGTTTTGAGACCCACCATACACCCTCATCTTGCTCCCAACAATCACAAGCCAAACCAGGCATGGTGGTGCACACCTGTCATCCCAGCACTCTGGGAGGCTGAGGCAGGAGGATCGCAAGTTCAAGCAGAGCCTGGGCAACTACTTACTGAGACCTTGTCTTAAAATTTTAAAAAAGGACTAGGGATGCAGCTCAATGTGAAAGTCCTGAATTAATCTCTCGTTAGGAAAGAAGGAAGGAAGGAAGAAAATGAAAGAAAGAAAGAAAGAAAGAAAGAAAGAAAGAAAGAAAGAAAGAAAGAAAGAAAGGGAGAGAAAGAAGTAAGGGGCCAGGGAATTTAGCTCAGTGGTGCCGGTGCCTGCCTGGCAAGCACAAGGTCCTGAGTTTGATCCCTGGAACCAGAAAAAAAGAAGGAATGAAAGAAGTGGGGGGGAGAAAGGAAGGGAGGGAGGGGAAGGAAGGGAAAAATAGGACGAGAATACAGACAAGGGTAGCTTGGAAAGGACAGGGCCCATGAGAGGCGGGGACACTGAGGTGACAGGAGCACAAGTCAATTGCATATCCTGAAGGCACAGGAAGCAGGCTCCTCCTATGCCCCATCTGCTCTGGATTCACCCGAGGAATGGGCCTGATTGCAATTAGAACCTATCTCTTGCTATAATAAATCAGATGTGTTGGCCCACATTTTAAAATCTTGCTTGCCAAGGTAAATTCCCAGAACAAAGAAAGAAAAAAATTTTTAATACTTGGCTGTACCTCCGGCCTGAAGTAACCTTTTCCTTGTGACTCCTTGTATTTTGTTGAATGCATAAATAAGGCTGTGGCTGAGTATGCATTACCATGGAAACAGCAGAGACAATAAAACTGCTAGAGATGGGCATGGTGGCACAGGCCTTAATCCCAGCACTCTGGGAAGCTGAGACAGGAGGATCACAAGTTCTGAGCCCAGCCTGGGCAGCTTAATGCTCCCCAGTGCACCTGTACCTGGGAAAGAATCTCTCTGCTATTGAGGTGGTTGTTCTCGTCGGAGAAAATCTGTGAAAGTTTCCTGAAAGTGGATAGTGGTTCCCTGGGGGGAGAAGAGAAGGGTGGTCAGGGACCGGTGGCCGACAGGCTCAGAGCTGGGATGAGGTGGCCCTCACTGTCCCCCACCCGGGCTCACCGGTTCACGGCCCCCCAGCTGCGCTTAAGCCTGTAGATGGGGTTGGACTGTAGCGCGGACAGGATGGCCCGCAGGGAAGAGAAGTTCCGCAGCTCCCGGCAGCACTGGGGTGACACGGGGTTGCTCGTCACACCCCATGTCTGACACCCAGGCACCGGCCACTTTAGACCCTGTGACTTTTTTTTTTCTTGAAACTGAATCTTGCTGTGTAGTCCAGGCTGACCTTGAACTCCCTGTGTAGACCAGGCTGGCCTCGAACTCATAGCGATCCTCCTGCCTCAGCCTCCCCAGTGCTGGGATGACGGGCGTGGGCCAACAGGCCTGGCTCTATCCTGTGATTCCTGACCCAGGCCAGAGGGACTCTCCCTATTGCTTGCGCGAAGCCCGTTCCTTCTTCCCTAGAAATCCACTCCCCCTTCCCAGATCTCAGTCCCTCCCCCTGCAGCTCCCCCACGCCTGCTGCTGTCTCAGGCTCCTCCCATTGCGGACTCTCATTGGCAGAGCGGTTCCTTGGCCCCGTCCCTCAATGGCTACCTGCGCGATCCGAATCCACTTCTCGATGCGCTGCGCCCTCTGCGGGGCTGCCAGCCCAGGTGCCCCGAGCACCGAGCCCAGCACGCAGCCGGTCACCGCGTTGAACTGGGCCACCGTGGCGCGCACAGTGGGGGCGACGCCTGAGGCCCCCTGCCGGTCTCGCTGTGACCACACGGAGCCCAGGCACTCGCAGGTCCGCACGCGCAAGAAGAGCTTCTGGGGGAGAGGGGTGGATGGGATCTCAGTGTAACCTGCGCCCCCACCCACAGCACCCCAACCTGCCACCGTCGGGGTCCCCACCGCGTCCAAGAGGGTCAGCTGCTCCGCCACCTCTTCCACGCTGAAGTCCAGGAGCTCAGGACCTTCCTCCTCTTCCGGGGAGTCCGGTCTGGGGGGCTGGGCCGCCCTGGGAGGTCCTGAGGGTTGGACAGGGTTAAAAATCTCACACTGGACCCGGGTATGGTGTGGCGTATGCCTGTAATCCTTGCAGTGTGGGATGCTGAGGCAGGAGGATCGCAAGTATGTGCTCATATTTAGCGACTTGGCAAGAGGTTATCTCAAAAATAAATAAATAAATGAAAAGCGGGGGGTGCCGGGGGATGTAGTTCAGTTCAATTCTGAGTGCTGCAAAAGTAAATAAATAAACTATCAAGCTAGGCGTGATGGTGCACGCCTGTAATTCCAGTACATTCAGGAGGCTAAGGCAGGAGGATCACAGTGAGTTCAAGGCAGGCCTGAACTACGCAGTAAGACCCTGTCGCAACAAACAAAACTGTTCAATAAACAGGAATGGTTTCCCGTAGTGGGTTTTACTGGTGGTGCTGCCTGGAGGACATTTAGGAAACATGTCTCTTGCCTTAAGGGAAGGGAGGTCTATTTTGTGAGGGTGGAAATGTCCCTTGACCACTGTACCATGGAACCTATTTACTATAATCTGCACCTCACATCTGACTATTTTGCTCATAAACAAATTATTCTGCCTTCAGGAATGGGAGGACCATGTAAGTCTGGACTTGGGTTTGTTTGGAAATTGCAAATGTCATTTTACCACTTTGGAAAACACTGTGGCCAACATCCCTGTTCTTGTCTTTGCACCGCCATCAGCTGGTGCCTGTGGCTGTCAGCTTCACTGTGACCCTCCTACAAGCATGTGCCCCAGTGAGACAAGACAGATCATGAGTGTCCCCAGACACCGGTTAGGTGCTGTTGTATAAATGATTTTCATTTTTCCTCCTTCCTATTAGCAAAATATTGTTATTTTAAGATTATCTTTGTCAGTCTGTTTAATTATCTCTCATTCAAATTAGGACAGATGGTCTCACAAAATATTAATTTGTTATCAGGTGCAGTGGCAAAGATCCAAAATCCCAGCTACATGGGAGACTGAGGCAGGAGGAGGATCACAAGTGTGAAGTCAGTCTGGGCAATTTAATGAGACCCTGTCTCAAAATAAAAAAGCCAGGGGCCGGGGATTTAGCTTAGTGGTTCTGCTGCCTGCCTCCAAGCACAAGCTCCCAAATTTGATCCCCGGTACCAAAACAATAAATAAATAAAACCAGGTGTGGCAGTGCATATCTATAATCCTAGCACTTTAGAAGCTGAAGCAGGAAGATCATAATTTAGATGCCAGTCTGGGTTACATAATGAGACCATATCGCCCAAAATCAAATCTATAAATAAGTAAGCCAGGCATGGTGGTGGATGCCAGTAATCCTAGCACTCAGAAGACTGAGACAGGAGGATCTCCATGAGTTCAAGGACAGCCTGAGGTACATAGTGACACCCTGTCTCAATACATACATACATAAATACATACATACATACATACATAAAATTCAGAAAGGACTGTTACATAGTTCAATAGTAAAGTACCCCTGATACTGATCCATGATATCATCAAAAAATTTAATTTTTTGTTTCTGTTTTCATGTGGTGCTGGTGATGGAACTCAGGGCCTTGTGCATGGTAGGCAAGTGTTCTGCCACTAAACTACATCTCCATCCTGAAAACATTAGTTTTTATAAATGAGCACTGAGAGGAAAATGTACTACAACTAATCAAGATCTTAGAGCAACTATGAGGGATAGAAGAACATGCCACAGGACACCATGAAGAAGCAGACAGGTCAGTGAAGACAGATGTGAGGGCAGATGACCTTTCCTCCCAGGGACAGCAAACAAGCCAAGAGGTGAGCAGAGCACTGTTACAGAGTAAGAAAAACTAAGAAATTCCTTGAATGGAATTTATTGGTATTCCAACCTGAAAAAACAACTGTAGAAAATATAATTTAGGGATAATGAGGAGATCTGAAAGTAATATATTTTTTTGAGAGACTCTTGCTGTATAGCTCAGGATAGCCTTGAATTCACTATGTAGCCCAGGCTGGCCTCCAACTCATAGCAATGCTCATGCCTCAGCCTCCTAAGTGCTGGGATTACAGGGATGTGCCATCATGTCTGGCAGACTGTGTATTTTTCTATATTAAGTACTGCTGATTTTTCTGGAAATGTTTTTGAACATGAAGGTTACATATAAAAGTCCTTGTCAAACCAAGTGCTGTGGTATGCGCTTACAGTCCCAGCTACTCTAGAGGCTGAGGCAAGAGGATGGCTTATACCCATAAATTTGAGACAAGTCTAGGCAACATAGTAAGCCCTATTTCAAAAAAAAAAAAAAAGCTGGATGTGGTGGTGCACACCTGTAATCCCAGGAGGCTGAGGTAGGAGGATCACAGAGAGTTTAAGGCCAGCCTGGACTACATAGGGAGTCCTTGTCTCAAAAAAACCACACCAAACTCCTTGTCAGTTAGAGGTACCTAGTAAATGTGAGGTGATGTGACTCAGATATGCTTTAAAATCACACTGATTTTTTTCTTTGTTTTTGTTGTTGCTGCTGGCTTTTTTTGTTCTGTTTTTTTTTTTTTTTTTTTTTTTTTTTTTTTTTTTTGTATCAGGGATCAAACTCAGGACCTTGTGCTTGGGAGGCAGGCTGTAGAACTACTGAGCTAAATCCCCAGCCCTGCTGTTGTTTTTTGAGACTGGGTCTCCCTATGTAGCCTAGGCTGGCCTCAAGCTCACAGTGATTCTCCTGCCTCAGCTTCCTGAGTGCTTGGATGGTAGCCATGTGCCACCATGTGCTGCTCAGACTAAAGCTACCACATTAGATCATATAGCTCCAATGACTTAGAATCAAGTGATAAAACCTAGATGACAAGGGATGAAAAATAACTTCATAACCAGGAGGGGACCACAGGTAGGAACCAAAACTATATAAATGATAAGAGTCTGTGGCCAGGACCACAGAAGAGGGTGCTACTTTGTGCAGCATGGGGAGTGCAGCCACTTTAATCTGAGGATTAGAGGGCTAGGATTAGGGACCTAGGAGCTGTGTGATACTGATCAGATCCAACACAGATGGGCGAAAGCTGATACTTTTAAGCAGGAGGCAATTATCCACTCAACTAAACCCTGCTGTTCTTGCTCAGGGACAGAGCCAGGGATGACACCAATAGGATCCTCCTCTTCCTCACCAGGAATCAACCAGGAAGGGGTATCAGAGTGTGGTGGGGGAAACTGAGGCAGGCTATGAGGGCACAGGTGGGAAGGGATTTTGTTGGGAGAAGGTCATTGAAAGCCACTCTGTGGAGATAGCATTTCACCCCAGACTGGAGTGAAATATGTAGGCATTTGTTCCTACCCCATGAGTTCTTTCTATTGGAGATCACAAATATTTTCTGTAAAGGACCAATGAGCTGAGCAAGGCAGAGCACACCTGTAATCCCAGCTACATAGCCCAGGCTGGCCTCAAACTCTTGGCAATCCTCCTGCCTCAGCCTCCTAAGTGCTGGGATCAAAGCTATGTGCCACCATGCCTGAGTGTTTGTTATCTGAACCTAAAATCTTTTCAAGGGAACTACGAGCCCAAGTCTGCTGTTATATGGCCAGAGCTAGTGGCAGGATATTTAGAGGCCCATGTAGTAAGTACCAATATCACCTCCATGTTGTGGTTAAGGAAACTGAGGCTCATAGAAGTGAAGAGACTTCTCCATGGTCATGCAGTCAGCTGAGGGCCAAGCTGGGATTTGAACCCAGATCACTGGCCTAGAGGCCGGATGTCTTTGCATGGAGCCAGAGCACTGGACAAAGAGCTCCATTTTACAGGTGAAGAAATTGAGGCTCACACAAAGTTTAAAACCTAGCTCAAGCCCAGTGTGGTGGTGTGTACCTGTCATCCCAGCACTTGGGAGGCTGAGGCAGGAGGATTGTGAGTTCGAGGGATGATACAGAAAAGGCCTTCCCAGAATGCACCTAGTGCCCCAAACCTCTCACCTGCCCACAGCACGGGCTGCTCCTCTTCTTGCTCTCTATCAGCCTCCTCCAAGAACTCTTGCAAGAGCTTCTCTGCTTCCTGGGCCTCCGCACCCTCTGGAGCAGCCCAGCCCAGAAAGACTCGGACACTGCCCAGGTCGGAGTAGGCAGGGGGGTCTCGGAAATCCTGGGGGTGATCGCGGAGCCAGGAGCCCAGCACGGACACCACAGCGCTGGCCAGAGGGGTGGCCTCAGATGGGAACCCAAGATCCGCACCGTTCCATCTTCCACTTCCGGATCCGCCACCCCTCCAGCCCCAGGCCTGAAGGCCAAGCATTGATTGACCAGGGCTCCCCACTCCCCACCCCAGGCCGCCCAGGGACCGACCTCAGATTCTCGTTCAAGCTCAGCTCTGGGCCACCTGTGGTCTTGCTCGGTATCCTGGGAAGAGGTCCCCATCAGGTGGCTTCGGAGGGAGGGCTGGGGCGGGCAGCACGTCCCGGTTCCCAAGCCCGGGTGGGGATCTGGGGCTGGGGACGCAGCCCCTGTGGATGCTGACCCTGGAGGCAGCGGCGGCGGCGGCGGCGGCAGTAGGAAACGCAGGACACGGGCGGTGGGCGCGAAGGCCTGGTGGGTGGCCAGGAAAGCAGGCACGAAGCCGGGATCCTGCTCGCGGTCTCCGTACACCAGCTCGCCGACCAGTCGCTCCAGCCGCGCAGCCCTGAGCGCCCGCACCTTGCTGGTGCGGTAGTGGAGGAAGCTGTGGGCCGCGGGGGGCAGGCTCTGCGGGGGAGGGGTGGTGAGCGACCAGGGGCCCCCGGAGCATCCCTTTCCGATCACACCCAGCGCTGGCCCTCCTTTTACATCTGAGCTTGCCTGTTCCCTCTCACTCCCCGGATTTATTAACTTGCCCGTAAACGACCCCCATGCCCCCTCTAGAACTTATCTGGGGGTGAGGGTTGGGCCTTTGCCCTGAGCAACATCCCCAGCCCTTTTTATTCTATTCCGAGACAGGGTCTCGCTAAGTTGCCAAGGTGCCCAGGTCCTCGGGCCTCAGCCTCCCAGAGCGCTGGATGTGGGTCACGCGCTCTGGACACCCAATCTGTCTCCTACGCCCCGCCCTCCGTCCCCCTCACCAAGCCGCCCCCAAGCTCCACCAGCCGTGCCCTGGCCGCCCCCCCCTCACCTGGCCACTTCCGGCTCCGGCCCACTAACCCCGGCTTCCCTACACGCTGGCCTTCCGCTTCGTCCTCTCCCAGTGGCCCCTGGTCCACTCTGGAGCCCCCATCCCCTGGTCCCATCCCATTTCCTAGACGTCCCCCTCACCTGGTGGCCTGCGAACTCCGCCTTCGCTCCCAGCCCCACCGCACCCAGCGGCCCAAGCCGGGCTCTCGGGCCTCGCCTCACCTGGGCATCTGGACACCCGCGCCCCCTCCCCCTGCCGCTCACCTGGCTGCGCGCAGGCCCCTCCCCCGGGCCTGAGCGCAGGCTGTGCTGCTGCCGCCGCAGAGTCACGCTGAACACCACGCCGTCCTCGCTCTCCTCGCCCCAGTCCTGCAGCGGAGCCTGGGCATGGGGGCGGGCTTAGGGCACCGGGGCTGAGCCTTCGCGCTGTCCCCCAGTCCCCCTCCCACGTCCTCAGAGCATGGGGTGGTACCTGGGGGACATCTAGGGGCCAGTCTCATGCAATCTGTCATTTTCTTTAAATTTTTTGGAGGGGCTTTCAGGCAGGGTCTCACTCTGTAGCCCTCAAGCTCGAAGCGATCCTCCTGCCTCAGCTTCCCCAGTGCTGACATGGCAGGCATGCGCCACCACGCCCAGCCGGAATGTTTCTGATCCCACCTTCAAAGGCACTCAGAGGCCCCCCTACTCCGTTCCCCAGTCCCCACAAGGAACCAAACACTTCCCTCGGTCAGGGCCAGGTCCCACAGGGAGGCACAGGAGCCCTTTTCCCAGCTCTTGAAAGGATGAGCGGCATTTGGGGACACTCTGGGGTCCAGTCTCACGGATCCATTTCTGGTCTTTCCTTAGGAAGCACCCAGAGGACACCCCCATCCCCATCCCAGAAAAGAACCAGCCGCTTCCCTGGGTCGGGGCCAAGGGACTGCCCCGAGGCCCCGGGGATGGACCCGATTTGTGTGGAGACAGCGCCCTGAGTCTCTGGGCCCGGCTGTCACCAGAGACACGGGTGCTAGGATCCTCCACCTGCTTACCAGGGCCAACTCCTTGCCCGCCGAGCGCTCCATGGCCCGCGCCCGTGGCCTCCGTGGCGGCGCTGCCGAGTGAGGCGGAAGGGCCGGCGGGCACAGGGGAGCTGGGGCCTGGGGGCGGGGTGGGGCGGGGCCCAGCCGGTCCGTCCCCGGGGAGGGAGAGCCCAGTCCGGAGCCCCGAGTGTAGCGGGTCTGCGTGCCCAGTCTTCAGTGGGAAGGGCTGCCGGCCCAGATGTGCTGCCAGGGACAGGGCAAGGGGTCCCTGCTGGGTCACCAGTGACGGGGGCGGGGCGGGGGCACAACGCCCAGGCTGCACGGCACTGGGGAGGGGAGCGCTGTGGGGTGGGGTGGGGGTGGGAGCGGCTTTCGGCTTTCCGCTTTCCTTCGGGTGGGGCAGGGCCAGAGAGAGGCGACACCGACACCAGGGAGGCCGGTGGGCGACCTTTATTGCACGATTCTGCGGCGGTTGCAGACCCAGCTCGGGAAATTGACTGTGGGAACATCCAGCCCGGCCCCCTCTCTCCTCCGGGCCGGCCGGCCTGCTCTGCTCCCCATCCGGGCCCCATCCAGCCCTTCAAGGGGCCCCGTGGAGCCCTGGCTGGGCCCAGAGAGCTCGGGGGCACGGTAGGACTGGGCACCGCGTGGCTAGGTCCTCCGCTCACGACCTCGCTTCTTGCTGCGCGTTTCGATGAGTTTCTGGGAACGCATCTTTAAGGAGGCCCGGTTCACCGCGTCGTCGTCTTCCTCACTCTCCTCTTCGTCTGCGGGGAGCCGAACTGATCCAGTTCTCCGGGGCGCCCTCCCGGGCCTTCACCAACCCGCCCAGCTCCACCTGGGGCCCGGGCCTGCGCACGGACCTCCTCCCTCCCTTCCAAGCCCGGCACTGACCGAAGAACTTGTCCTTGGAGCTGGCCGGGGGCAGGGGGATGCGAGTGTTGTACCGGGGCAGCTTTTCTTCTAAGGTGACCAGGAACTGAGGGGAGAGGGAACGGGGAAATAGTGGGCCAGGCAGGGGCTCATCCCCAAAGGTGCCCTGATCCCAGGCAGAGACCACTGGCCACTAGAATTGTTTTTGTTTTTGAGACAGGGAGGGTCTCGCTCTGTAATTCAGGCTAGCCTCAAACCACGATCCTCCTTCCTCAGCCTCCCTAGTGCTGGGATTACAGGCGTTGTTCGCCACCACGCCCTGTGTAGAAAGCAGTATTTCTCCAGCCCCGCTCCATTTTCCTTCTCAGCACACCCTCTAAGGTCCAGCTCCTCTGGGGCCACGCCTAACCCTCAGCCCCAACCTCCGGTCACTGGGGACAGGCCCGCAGCTCTCCTGGCTTCTCCTTCCCAGCTGTCAGCCCACACCCTGGACCCCCAGGGCTGCCCCCTCCCCTCTGCCCTGCTCGGGGTGGCAGGGGCACCTCCCGGCTGGTGATGTGTCGCAGCATCTCCTGCACGTCGTGGCTCTCGAGCTGGGCCTGCAGTTTCAGCAGCTTCTTCTCCACCAGGCCCAGCAGGTTGGGCAAATAGTCACCTGCGGCGGGGTCTAGCGCCTTTCCGGAGAAGGGGTCGTCCTCCTGCGGCTAGGGGAGGAGCCAGGTCAGTGGGGCGGGGCTTTGCAATGAAGGGCCACCCATGAGGCGGTGCCTCCCTTTGTGGCTAAAATAAAACGCCCAGCTTTGAACACCAAACAAGAAGTTAAGAGGGCCTGGGATTTAGCTCAGTGGTTCCGCCGCCTGCTGTGCAAGCCAGGCGCAAGGACACCCCCCCCCAGCAAGGCTATTGTGCGGATGGCCTTCTGAAGATTTTTTTTTGGTACTAGGGACTGAACCCAGTTGAACCCAGGGCCTTTCTCCTGAGTACATCCCCAGTCCTCTTTTGAGACGGGGGTCTCCCTAAGTTGCCCAGGCTAGGCTCGAACTTGAGACTCTAATGCCCTAGCCTCCCAGAGTACTGAGTCGACAGGCGTGCGCTACCATGCCGGGCAAAAGTGAGTCTCCTGAGGACAAGATGGGGCTTCTGCCATCTCCTTCGGGTTGGAGTGGGGTCCCCAGGGTTTTCTGTGGAGCACGATGGGCCTTTCCCATGGGGACGGGGCTTAGGAGAGGACAAAGTCTCTGAGGTCCAGGCCTCTCTGGGAGTGAGAGGGCTTCGCCAGGGATGTGAGGCAGGGACTCTGATGAGTACGGAGGGCATCCTACTTCCGGCTGGGTTTCTGGCGGTGGGTGCTGAAGATGTGGGTGGGTTGCCTAGGGTTGTGAGGGACAGTAACCTCCACTATGACTGCTAGTTTTACTTGGAGAATGTGGGAGGGCATGGGGCGGAGCTTCACTGGGGGTGGGTCCATCTTGGGCGGGGCCTCGGTGGGTGTGTCTCCCTGGGAGGCCCTCTAGGGGCGGGGCCATGCTGGGGGCCGGATGTACCACAGTGACGACTTTCAACTTGCTGGCCAGATGCTCCAGGCTCTCCTTAACCACCTGCATGGTTCGCGTGGTGCGGTCTAGCTGTTCCTGGGCCTTAGTGCGTCGCTGCTCCTCCATCTTGAGGCTCTCCTGCAACTCTGCTTGCAGCTTCTGTTGGCTGCAGGGAGCAGAGAAGTCGCCACTTGAGCGCTTCTGAGCCTGCGCCCCCTCCATCCCCTCACCCGCCCCCCCCCCCCCCTGGGCAGCCCGGCCTCACCTCACCCGCGTGGCCTCCCCGGAGTATTTGAGGTCTTCGAGCTCCCGCTGCAGCTGCTGCTTCTCCTCCTTGAGCTTCACCAGCGTCTGCTCGTTCTCCTTCTTGAGGGCCTCCAGCTGCGCGAAGGTGTAGCCCTGGGCCAGGAACCTTCGCACCACCGACTGCGGGCGGTCCAGCCCGGGTCAGAGCCAGGCCTGGGAGGCGCGGCCGCCTGCCTGCCCCGGGCACAGGACACGCGGCCTAAGCTGGAGTTGGTTTAGTTGTGATTTGGCAACATTAGGAACTGAACCCAGGAATCGCTTCTCAGCCTTTTGGCTAAGATCAAGTGTAGGAACTGAACCCAGGGCCTTTGGACTGAGCTGGGGCCCTACCCCTTTTTTATTTTGAGATAGGGTTTTACTAAGTCTCTAAGTTGAGCCGGCTGGGCTTGGTCTTGTCATCCTCCTGCCTCAGCCTCCCAGAGTGCTGAGATGACAGTCGGTGGATTTTGCTCAGCAGTGACCTCCGTAGTCTATGCGGGTTCGGCCTCAGGACTGCCTCAAGGTGGTGTAGCCCCTAACCAATAGTTTTTCCGGGGCCCTTCCTGCTCCATAGTTAAGAAATCTGGGGCTGGCAATTTAGCTCAATGGCATGGCGCCTGTCTCACAAGCACAAGGTTCGGAGTTGAATCCCCGGTAAGGGATGGGGGAGGGAATCAGCCAGTAACTTCTGAGTCTGGCCAACGGAAATACCATGTGCCTGGGGAGCGATCGGCTCAGCCGGGCTCCTTCTGGGTAGGGGCTGCACTTCAGTGGCTGGGTGACCCAGTAGGTCAGAGTCCCGATCTCCTAGACATCGACCCTGAGGGAGGAGTGGGGGCTGCAGAGAACCCAAAGGGGAGACCCCAGCTGGGAGATCAGCCTGGGGGAGGGGTAAGGGTACCCAGTACCCAGAGCAGGGGCCCCACCTAGATTCTGTTGGGTTAGCAATGTTCCAAGCGGGGCTGTGGACACAGGACAGACAAAAGTCCCAGTTCTCCTTTGCCAAAGAAGTTAAGTGCAAAGCCGGACGTGGTGGTACACGTCTGTCATCCTAGCACTCAGGAGGCTGAGGCAGGAGGATCTCTGCGAGTTCGAGGTCAATCTGGGCTACATAGCGAGACCCTGTCCCAAAAATAAAGAGATGAAGTAAGAGGGCCGGGGATTTAGCCCAGTGGTTCTGCCACCTGCATCGCAAGCGCAAGGTCCCGAGTTCAATCCCCGGTACCAAAAAAAAAAAAAAAAAAGAGAGAGAGATGAAGTATGAAAGGAGAGGAGATGACAGTCAAGTGTAGACAGCTCTCCTGGGCTTTGCTGAGAAGTGCAGCAGAGAAACTGGGCGCCAGCTGGAGGGGTAAGGGATGTCTTTCAAGAAGAGAGTGGGGTTGTGTGCTGCAGACTTGAGCCGGCAGAAAGGGCAGGCAGGGTATGCTGGGCCCAGCTTATGCGCGTCTAGGGGCGGAGGGTGGCGCTCACGTGTGTTTCAGCCGCGCCGGTGGCGTCCTTGACCTTGCTGAAGGTCACCTCCATCTGGTACATGCTCCAGCGCTGCCGCAGCTCCTCCTCCTTGGCGTGCTGGTGGTCTTGGATTGTGTCCTCCGACTGCAGCAGCAGGTGATCCCGCTGGGTCTGCTCCCAGGAGAGGGGGTGAGGGCAAAGCCAGGCTCAGCTGCTGGGAGAAGGGCTTGGCGCGGAGGACGAGTGGGGGAGGGGAGTGGGAGCAGGGCCAAGGCCCGGGGTCAGGTGAGGGCACCCAGGCGTGGGTCCGCAGGACTGGGCAGGAGCAGGCGTCAGCGCCGGGGCAGAGGGGCGGAGTCAGGACAGGGGCGGGGCTTCAGGAGTGAGGCCCAGAGGCCGGGTCAGAGGTGGGAGGGAAGAGGGAAGGCACCCCTCCCCGCAAAGTGGGGCGGAGCCATGGGGGCGGGGCCAGGAGAAAGGTCCCAGACCACAAAAGGTCCAGCACTGCAGGGTGAGGGCTGAGTGGGAGCGTAGCTGGGCCCAGGCCAGGCCGGATCAGGTTGCGGGTGGCTTGAAGCCCTGCGCCCCTGGTTGTGCCCACCTTGCGCTCCATGCACTCGTTCTGGAGTTTTTTCTCCTCTGCGCGCTTCTTGCAGTCAGATATGTGCAGCTCCCGCTTCTTGCGCTCTCGGATCACCTTCTCCTCCAGATACTGCAGCTGGTTCTGCAGGGCAGGCAGTGGGGGGAAGGGGGAGCTGAGGGCGCAGCTCTACACAGCTGGAGCGTGATGTCTTTATTCATTTATTTTTTGGAAGCAGGGTCTCGCTAGGTAATTCAGGGTAGCCTTGAACTCACTATGTAGCCAGACTGGTCTTGAACTCACAGACATCCTCCTGCTTCAGCCTCCTGAGTGCAGGGATTCACAGGTGTGCACTGCCACTCCCAGTTTTGGGGTTTTTTTGGGTGTTTTTTGCGGTGCTGGCGATGGTACCCAGGGACTCATGCATGCCAGACAAGCGCTCACCACTGAGCCGCACCCCCAAGCCCAGGCCTCCACAGATAGACCAGGCCGAAAGGTGCTGGGAGACAGAGAGCAAGAGGCTCAGGAGCAGCTGAGTTCTGATTCTGGGGCCAGGAAATGTGGCAACTGGGCAGGACTCCCAGGACAGGCGACCCTGGCACCTTGGCAATGTCCCGGGCATGGAGGGCCTCTTGGTTCACCACGTGCAGTTCCTGCACTTCCTGCTTAGTCTTCGCCACCGTGGCCTCCATGGCGTCCAGCTGGTTCCCCAGAGCGAGGGCCTCCTCCTGGGGCGGGGTGTGGGCTGGCTGTGACTGCTGCCCCAGTGGCCTGGCCTCCGCCTCCCAGGCCTCCTCTCCCGGTACCTGGAGATAGGCCTTGAGCTGCAGGTACACACCAGCGATGTGCCCAGCCTCCTCTGCCTTCATGCGGGCCTTCTCCAGCCGGTTCTCCAGGTTCCGCATGGTCTGGAGAGGCAGGGCCAGAGTGAGTACCCTGGGCCCCCAGCCCATCCCCAGGTCCCCCTGCCCCGCGGCCCCACCTTGGCCATCTCGGTGTTGCTGTCCTGCACCTCGGCCATCTCCAGCTGGCGCAGGCCCTCCTGCAGCTGCAGCTCATCCAGCCGCCTCTGTCGCAGCACCACCTGGTGTCGCAGGGCATTCAGCTGCTTCACCTTCCCGCTCAGCTGGTGGTCCAGGTGCTCCAGGGCCTGCTGTGGGTGGGACAGAGCAAAAGCTTCCCACTCAGCATCAACCTGCAGCCTGCCATCTCCTCTGCTGGACCCTCAGTTTCCATATGGGGTCTTCCCACTGAGCTACATCTCCAGGCCATTTTATTCTTTTTTTTTTTTTAGCCTTTTATTCTTTATTGTAAGACAACAGGGTCTCCCTAAGTCACCCAGGCTGGGCTCAAACTTGCAATCCTCCTGCCTCAGCCTCCTAGAGTGCTGGGATTTCAGGCATGTACCATCACGCCCAGCTATACTGCAGGCTGTCACATTCACGCTTCCTTCCAGATGTCTCCACAGGCACCTCAAAGCCATCACATCCAAAATTGAGTGCCTGTTCATCTCCCAAACCAGCTCCTCTCAACTCTACCATCACAACACACCACAGCCCCATCCTTCCTGTTACTCCAGCCCAAAACTTCACATGGTGGGGCTCAGTGGTAGAGTGTGTGCTTAGTAAGCACGAGGCCCTGGGTGCCACTCCCAGCACAGAACATAAATGCAACCCAAACCTTCATGTGATCCTCAGCTTTCCTCTGACCCACATTCCATTGGTCAGCAGTTTCTCTGGAATCTGTCTCACAGGTCTCCCTGGAGATACCTCTCTCCCTCAACCTCTGCCACTTTGGTGGTGCTGGGGCCATCAAACCATCTTTTAGCTGGGTGACCTCTTCCTGGCCTTCCCTCTTGCCTCCTTGAAGTTCATTTTGCATTACTATTTCTTGGTATAAAATCTGCACCTGGCTGGGCATGGTGGTGCACGCCTGTAATCTGAGCACGTAGGAGGCTGAGGCAGGAGGATCTCTGAGTTCAAAGCCAACCTGGGCTACACAGTGAGTACAAGGCCAGCCTGAACTACATAGCAAGACGGCCTTAAAGAAAAAAAATGCACACCAGAAGCAAGGCCTGCGGCAGGGTTCAACATAGACAAGCTCCCTTGCTTGGTCTACTCCAGCCACACTGGCCAGCATCTGGGTCTCCAACAGTCTTAAGCTTGCCTGTCTCAGAACCTTTGCATTTGCTCTTCCCTCTGTTGGGAGCACTCTTCCCAGAACCCTTCCTGCCTGTCTGATTTTCAGTTCAGACATCAGCTCTTTTGGAAGAGGTCATAGCAAACCCTGCCCCCAATCTAAAGCGCCAGCTCCTGTCCTCCATCCCTCCTATTATATCACCTTGCTTTTTTGTTTTTATTTCTCTTGTCATTGCTGGGAAGTCCTTTGTTTCTTTATTTGCTGTTCTTGGGATGGCTTTTGGCTTTTTGTTTTTACAGTGCTTGGGATGGAACCCAGGGCCTCACACATCCTAGGCAAGTGCTCCACCACTGAGTCACAGCCCAATAATCTTTACTTTTATTTATTCATTTGTGGTATTGGAGATCAAGCCCAGTGAGGTTCCGTCACTGAACTAACTCCTCAGCCCCTTTTATTTTTTATTTTGAAACAAGGTCTCACTAAGCTGCCCAGGTAGGACTCGAGCTTTCAACCCTCCTGCCTCAGCCTTCAAAAGTGCTCCGATTACAGGTATGTGCCCGGTAAGATTTATTTTTTAGCTGGGGATTTAGCTCAGTGGTTTCCCTGCCCGCTAAGCAAGCACAAGGACCTGAGTTCGATCCCCGGTACCAAAAAAAAAAAAAGATTTATTTTTTATTTTGAGATGGTGTCTTACTCTGTTGCCCAGGCTGGCCTCAACCTTGCGATCCTCCTGCCTCAGCTTCTGGAGTAGCTGGGATTATCAACATGTACCACTGTGCCTGGCTTTTTTGTTTATGTTTTTTTTAATTTTTTTTTTTTTGGTACTAGGGATCAAACTCGGGTCCTTCCGCTTTCGAGGCAAGTGACTAAACCACTGAGCTAAATCCCAGGCCCTTTTTAAATGCTTTTTAAAGAGATGGGTCGGAGATAGGTCCTTTAATTTGGCCAGATTGGCCCCAAATTCCTGGGCACAAGCGGTTTTCCTGCCTCAGCCTTCTTAGTAGCTGGGACCACAATTCTTGAGGACTGTTTGGTCAATTTTCTCCTCTAAGATATGAGCTGCTTGGAAGGAGGATTTGATCTGTTTTATTTGATACATAGTGTCTCACTATGTTGCCCAGTCTGAGCTCAAACTCTAAAAAAGAATTCAATAAATAAAGATCTCATTGATCGAGTAAATGACTGACAGCCAGTGCAGAGAAAGAATGGGAGTTGGAAGGAAGGAGTCCAGTGGTGGAGGTCTTGGGAAGGGGGTGACGAACCTGGGCCATCCTGTTCTTCAGGTACGGCTTCTCTTCCTTCCACTCTTGAATTACTGCCTGCACCATGTTCTTGTCTCCCTGAGAGGAGAAGTGCCCGGTTACCCCTGGCCCCACTCCTGTTCCTGAGTGTCCCGCCAGTCCCTCCATGCTCACCTGTAGCAGGACCGCCAGCTGCCCCTGGAGAGCCTTGGTCTCCTCCCGGAGCTGCCTGATGGTCTCCTGGTTCTTCTTAATGTTCCACTGGGAGCTCTCGTAGAAGGCCTTCCGGTCACCCTCTGGGGCAGGCAAGGGGACAGACACAAGCCTGGCATCACTGGGGAGGTGTGGCACCTCCCAGAGAGAAGACCTCTGTGCACTCAGCAGCTTCATATTTTAATTGATTGGTATTAGGTTTTTGTTTTTGTGAGACAGGGTCTCCCTGTGTAGCTCAGGGTGGCCTCAAACTCATGACGATCCTCCTGCCTCAGCCAACTGAGTAAGTGCTGGGATTACAGGCCTGTGCCACCACACAGGCAAAGCTCTTTATAATTATCATGTCAATTAAAAGCAAACCAGGGCTGGGGATTTAGCTCAGTGGTTCTACCGCCTGCCTTGCAAGTCCAAGCACCTGAATTCGATCCCCAGTACCAAAAAAAAATAATAATAATAAATAAAGGCAAACCCATTGGGCTGGGGTGTGGCTCAGTTGTAGAGCATTTGCCTAGCAAGAATGAAACACTGGGAGGGCCAGGGATTAAGCTCAGCAGTGGCAACCCACCTGCCTTGTAAGCTCAAGGTACTGAGTTCGATCCCTGGTACCAAAAAAAGGAAAGAAAGAAACCCTGGGTTCCATCCCCGGTACCACAAAACAAAACCAACAAAAAACAAAAATCCTCCCTTTTGAGCATTTATGTGTCCATGGCGGATGAGACCATTCCAAACCCTCAATACCATATGCCCATAATTGCATATCCATTTGCAAATGAAACCCAATTTCATTCTTTTTTTTTTTATTATTTTGAGATAGAGTCTCACTATGCAGTTCAGGCTGACCTTGAACTCACTATGTAGTCCAGGCTGGCCTCAAACTCACAGCGATCCTCATGCCTCAGCCTCCCGAGTGCTGGGATTATAGGCATGCACCACCATGCCCAACCAAATGATACCCACTTTACAGATGAGAAGACTGTGGGTCAGACTGAGTACATTGTTCAAAGCCACAAGCAGACTTGCTCCTATGCAGACACTTTCATTAGCTCTGCAACACTGCCTATTAATAAAAACAGCCAGGCGTGGCCACAAGTTTGGGGCCAGCCTCAGCTACATAGTGAGATCCTCTCTCAAAAATCCAAAATAGGGCTGAGGATTTAGCTCAGTGGTTCTGCTGCCTGCCTCGAAAGCGCAAGGACCTGAGTTTGATCCCCGGTACCAAAAAAAAAAAAGAAAAAAAAATCCAAAAGAAAATAATAATAAGAATGACAACATTGATGACTTATACACCAAAATTTCCCAAACATCCCCACAACCAACTACGGGGTGGGATAACTCTTTGTTGTGGGGAGCTGTCCCAGGCCTTGTAGAACTATGACCAGCACCCTAGCTCTGCTCAATAGACGCCAGTAGCAGAGCTACCCCCTCATTGAGTGAAAACCAGAAATGTCTGCAGCCATTGTCACGTGGCCCCGAGAAGGGCAAAGCTGCCCACAGCCATGAGAAACACTAGTTTTTACTTCATAGCACTTTACTAGGTGGCCCTGTTCTAACTACTTTCTCCACTTCAAATTTTGCAGTGCCATTGTTGCTCCTCCCTCTCTCTCTCTCTCTCTCTCTCCCTCCCCCCCCTCCCTCTCCCTTCTTCAGTACTGGGGATTGAACTCCAAGCCTTTGCCGGGTAGGGTGATACACCTCTGTAATCTCAGCCCTCGGGCGGCTGAAGCAGCAAGACTGCTGAGAGTTCAAGGCCAGCCTGTGCTACACAGACCCTGTCTCAAAAAAACAAAACAAAAGCCTTTGTACTCAGCCACAACCCCAGCCCTTTTTATTTTTACTTTTTAAAAATTTTGATTTTTGTGTGTGTTTATTTATTTATTTATTTGGTACCGGGGATCGAACTCGGGTCCTTGTGCTTGCGAGGCAGGTAACGGAGCCACTGAGCTAAATCCCAGGCCCATGTTTGTTTATTTTTTGAGAAAGGGTCATGTTATCAAACCCAATCTAGCCATGAACTCACTATGTATACTAGGCTGGCCTCAATCCTCCTGCCTCAGCCTCATGAGTGCTGGGATTACAGGCGTGTGCCACCATACCCAGCTCTCTAGCCCCCCCTCCCCTTTATTTTGTGCTAACATCTCACAAAGTTTCCCAGGGTGGGCTCAAACTTACAATCTTCCTGCCTCAGCCTCTAAGTTCACCATCCCTATTTTATAGATTGAAAAACTGACAGCCATGAGTTTATTCTTCGTTTCCCCCAGGTCAAACTATTACACAGAGCAAGTTTTGAACTCAGAAAGCCTGGCTCTAGAACCTATTCTTTTCACCACCATTTGCGTGATAGAAGAGTTGAATTACGGGAAATACGAAATACATTCCAGTCAGTTTTGAGCTCAGAAGTTTGAGGAAAGATGAAAGAAACCATGAAAAAGTATGAGTTTTTTAACTTCAGAAACCGGCCACTAAGACGCATGCTAGTGAAAGGCTTTGGTCACCCCGTGCCTGGTCAGAAGCCCGGGTGCACACTGTTGACCCTTGACCCCACTGCGCCCTCTGGAGCCATCTTACCCAGCAGTTGGATCTTCCTTTGTAACTCAACCACCTGTGTGTGCACAGCGGTCTTCACTGGACAGTGGCGGCGGAGTCCCGCCTTGGAATGGACTGGGGCCCAGGCCTGTGCCCCCACCGAGCCCTTGCCTCGGGGGTGGCCCTGCTTGGCCGGAGCCTTACTGCCCTTGGCTTTGGAAGAGGGCATCAAAGCCTGATCTTGAGAAGGCACGGCGTTGGCAGAGGCCGCCCTGCATAGGAGAGACGTCATGATTCGGTTGGGGCCAAAGGTCCCTAGGAGTTAGGGGAGCAGAGAAAAACTGGCCGCCCCTGTCTGGGATCGGTCAGTTCGGGTTCCTCAGGTTCTGAGAATGCACTTTCCGACTGCTTGGGTGAGCCTCTCAGCATCTCCCGGTTGGTAAGTAACCACCTCCCCCTCCTCCCTCCAGTGTTCCCATAGAGACCACCCGCGTGCCACTCTCATTGGCTAGCGCGGTACAAAGGGGCGGTCCCAGCAGGTGGTGGGGCAGAGCTGTGCTGCAGATGCAGATGGTAAAGGAGGGTACTTCGAGGTCACGTGTTCATCCTACTTCCTTTCTCGCCCCAGCTCCCGGGGGTGAGGTTCGCGGGCATTTTTCAAGAAGTTTCTTTTCCGGCTGCGGAAGCCGCCACTCTCAAGATGGAGGTTAGTTGCGCCGCCATTAAGCGCGACTCTTCAGATCTATCCTCTCTAAGGTTTCACGGTCCTACCCAAGATGGCCGTCTCAGTTCCGGGATCCGCATATTTGCCACTCTCAACATGGCGACACAGAATCGCCGTTCCCTGTGTGAGCCGTGCAAAAGGAAATGACGCATCCCAGACACTTCCGCTTTCTTTCTGCCGGAGGAACCGTGGCCACTGGGCAAAGGGGGCGTGCGGTGGATATCGACCTTTGTCTCTGCCTCATGTAGGTGATGAGCTAGCGGGTAGGAAGGCACCTTAATTTCATAGAGGGGGCAGCTAAAGGGTGTATGTGAGGTGTAGAAGAGACTATGAACCCTTTGGGCTTAAGGCGGGAACTGACTTGTCCACTCCACTCCGGCGCGACGAGAGAAGATTTTGAGTTCCCCACTATTGATTTGAGCAAAGTGAGACTTTCCTGCACTGGCCAGTACTGGGGGACCCCTGTTTCCCGATCCTAAATCGGAAACGAAGTGAGCGATCATTGCCCTAAAAAGGTGGAGGAGACCAGTTGATTGGAGCTGGCCCTGTCCCCTCCTCGGTCCCCTGCTCATGTCGTAGTGTGGGGATCCCCGAATCTCCCCGCAGCCTGCTTCCTCCCACAGAGCTCGTGTATAGCCCGGTGCCCCGCGAGTGATGTTGCTGTTGATGCTGCTGATGCTGCCCCTCTGCTGGTCCGTGGAGGTCAAGAGGCCCCGGGGCGTCTCCCTCACTAGTGAGTCCTGCGGTCCCTGGCTGGGGATGGAGGGAGGGAGAGGAGAGAGGACCCTGAGATGGAAATTGGGAGCCTTTTGCCTCAGTTTGTCCGCAGAGTGAAACTGGTGGTGGCATTGGGGAGACCAACGTTTTCTTTCTCATCAGACCATCACTTCTATGACAAATCCAAGCCTTTCACCTGCCTGGACGGCTCGGCCACAATCCCTTTTGATCAAGTCAACGATGACTACTGTGATTGCAAGGATGGTTCAGATGAGCCGGGTGAGCTCTCGTTTTGTGTTCATTACTGAGCAGCAGACACCCAGGCCCTGCCCTGCCCTGGCTCACTGCGGAGAGGGCGGAAGTGGATTCAGAAAGCAGCTTAGGGGCCGGGGATTTAGCTCAGTGGTTTCGCGCCTGCTGCGCAAGCTCAAGGACCAGAGTTCAATCCCCGGTAGCAAAAAAAGAAAAGAAAGAAAGAAAGCAGCTTGGCTGCTGGGGTGCAGCTCAGTGGTCCTCCATTTGTTTAGCATGCATGAGGGCCTGGTTCCATCCCCAGCACCGCCTCCCCTACAAAGAAGAAGAGAGATCAGGTTGTTGTAACGACATTACCAGTTACCACCAGATCAGGGATAAAGGCTTCTGGAGGTGAGACTTCAGGTGAACCCTGAAGTAGGTGCAGATGGAGGGGTGTCTGCTCAGACTCCCAAGTGGGCGGGTGTGAAGGTAGGGCAGGCTGGCAGAGGACAGTCATCAAAGCAAAGGAGGAGCTGGGGACTTAGCTCAGTGGAGCCACACCTGCCTGGCAAGTACAAGGTCCTGAGTTCAATTTCCAATACCAACCCCCCCCCCCAAAAAAAACAGAACAAGAGCCCCAAATGTACTTGGGTTGGGGTTGTAGCTCAGTGGTGCAGTGTCTGCCTGGCTACCTCAAGGGCCTGAGTTCAATTCCAGGTACCAAAAAAGAAGAAGAAAAAAAAGCAAAGGAGGAGCTGACTGGCCCTTTTTTGAAGGGACTCATGAGGAGGGTTTTGTTTCAGGGTCCCAGGGTGAGGCTCTTTGTTTCCCTGAGTTTTTTCTGTCCTTTGGCGTTTTGAGACTGGGTCTTATATAGCCCAGGTTGGCCGCAAACTTGGGGCCACCCTCCTGCCTCAGCCCCTCCAGTGCTGGAGTGACAGGTGTACACTACTATGCCTGGCATTCTCATCTTTCTGGTCCTCTGTCTGCCTGTGGGTTGGGGCCGTGTGGGTGGAGGATGGGCTGTGCCTGGTCCTCAGTGACCTTAGCAAACTTTCCCTCCTGTCCCCACCCAGGCACAGCCGCCTGTCCTAATGGCAACTTCCACTGCACCAACACGGGCTACAAGCCCCTGTATATCCCCTCCAGCCGCGTCAATGATGGCATCTGTGGTGAGTGGGGGCCCTGGGACTAGGGAAGGGGTGGTGGCTGAGGGAGGAGGCACTGTCAGCCCTGACCTGGCTGCCTCTGCCTCAGACTGCTGCGATGGGACCGATGAGTACAACAGTGGCACTGTCTGCGAGAACACCTGCAAGTGCGTGGGTGACGTCCTCTCCCCTTGCCACTCCGGCACCTGGCTTGCCTTCACCCCATGAGTTACGAAGCTCCATTTTCTGCTGCTTTTCTTTGTGTGTGTGTGTGTGTGATACTGGGGATTGAACCCAGGACCTTTGCACTGAGCTATACCCCTAGTCCTTTTGTGTGTTTTTTTTGTTGTGTTTTTTTTTGGTACTGGGGATCGAACTTGGGACCTTGCGCTTGTGAGGCAGGCGCCGGAACCACTGAGCTAAATCTCCGGCCCATGTTTTTTGTTTTGAGACAAAGTCTCACAAAGTTGCCCAGCCTGGGTTCAAACTTGAGGTCCTCCTGCCTCAGCCTCACGTGCTGGGATGACAGGTGTGCACCACAACGCCTGGATTTATTTTTTTCCATCTTAGATCTTCTAAGTGAGGGCAGATTAAGCGTTATACACTAAGTGGCCAGATTCCCTGTTGGCCTGGAAGCCTGTGATTTCTGTGCTTTCTCCCTCTCTCTCTTGCTGGCTTCCAACTCTGCTCCCTGTCACTCCTTGGTTCTGAGGGTGGACAAACCCTGTCCCTCCTCTCAAAAACAGGGACAAGGGCCTGGGGTCGTTGGAGGTTTTGCCATCTCATCTTTCCCAGTCCGAGGTGTAAGGGGTGGGTCGGCAGGTGGGCCCTGAGTACCCCTGGCAGTGCCCATGTGTCCCCCTCCATCCCAGAGAGAAGGGCCTCAAAGAGAGAGAGTCCCTGCAGCAGATGGCAGAGGTCACCCGCGAGGGGTTCCGCCTGAAGAAGATCCTCGTTGAGGACTGGAAGAAGGCCCGGGAGGAGAAGCAGGTGAGTGGTCCCGGGGGCAGAAGTATGAGCAGAGCCTGGGTCACTTAGCAAGACCTTGGTTCAAAATAGCAGTGCTGCACTGCACATGGTTTTCTGCGCTACCCTGGAGCACACAGGCTTCTGTCCAGAGGGTCCAGGGAGCCACAGCCCGGGGACCCCCAGAGCCAGAGAGCTGGATGTGTTGCAAAGGTCGCAGCTCCTCAGGGGAGTAGAGCCAGGAGGTGCCAAGTGGAGGAGGAGGCAGAAACCAAGGAGAGCTGGCCTCTTGCCTTCTGCCCATCCAGAAAAAGCTCACCGAGCTACAGGCTGGAAAGAAGTCTCTGGAAGACCAGGTGGAGGCCCTGCGGGCTTTGAAGGAAGAGGCTGAGAAGCCGGAGAAGGAGGCCAAGGAGCAGCACCAGAGGCTGTGGGAAGGTAGCCAGGGAGAGGAGAGAAGAGCTTGGGCCCAGGAGGTTCCACCCCAGGCTGCTGCCAGTCTTGGGTGGTGTTTTAGCGGTGGTGTTTCTTGGGTTCCTCCTTGAACCCCGAGCCTTTTTACCAAGCTCCATCCCTAGCCCTCTTTTTCATTTTTAAATTTTGAGACAGGATTTCTCACTAAGTGGCTAAATTACCCAGGTGGGACTGGAACTTGGAATCCTCCTGCCTCAGCCTCCTAGAGTGTTGACATGACAGGCGTGCGCCACCACTGCTGGCTTCGTGTCTGATATCTAAGGTGCAGCTGTGTCATGTTGCTGGAGTGATGAATCGGAGAATTGGGGGGACACAAGGGTGGGGTGCTGATGGGGCAGGTCAGTTAGGGCCTCAGACTGCAGGGAGGAAGCAGGTGTGCAGCATGCAGGGTTCTGAGCAGAAGCAGGACAGTCCTTGGCTGAGGTGGCCCCAGTCCCCTCCGGCCACTGTGCAGGAGCAGGCTGGCAGGGGCAGGCAGATGGGGGCCCGGAAATGAGGCGCTATGTGTGCTGGTCCAGACCGGCTGGGGCTGGGGAGGAGCATGTGGATTCTGGGTGTCGCTTGAGGCACAAAGGAGACGTCCTTCCCGAGCCCTGGCCTCCATCTCCTGTCCCCTGCGTCCCCAGCCCTGCCCCCGACTTTCCCTGTTCCACTCCCCCTCCAGGCTCCATCACCTTTCTCCTCTCAGAGGGCAGGGACCCCTGTCACCTCGTCCCCAGCGCCGTCACTGGGCCAGATGCACAGTGGGAGCCGGGTCTCGGGTGGCGGGAGCTGGTGGCGCCTGGGGCCCAAGGGTCATGGAGTTGCTCCTCCACAGAGCAGCAGGCCGCTGTCAAGGCCCAGCGCGAGCAGGAGCAGGCGGCTGATGCCTTCCGGGAGCTGGATGACAACATGGACGGGGTGTAAGTGTCGCTGTGCGGGGCCCGTGTTTGCGGTGAGAATCCTGGCTCTGTCTCTGATCATGCCCAGTGACTGGGTGGAGGGTGTGCTGTTGGGGACCGACGAGGACACGGGAGTCCAGCAGGCGAGGAGTAGGGGTCTGCAGAGGGACTGGTCGGTGCTGGTTTGGGGTACAGGATGTGGCACCCAGGCTGGTGTGGGTATCGGCTTTGCTGGGTGGGGGGAGGCAGTGGGCAGCGGATGTGTTAGGCTGTGAGGGAGGGGGGAGTAGAAGTTGGGGGTCGGCAAACAAGATTTTGGTGATGGCATCCAGGCGTCTCCCAGTCCTCAGGCTCCATCTCTGCCTTGTGCCCCTTTTGGGGTTGCGAAGTGCTAAGGAGCGGGTAGGGTGGGAGGCTGGGACTGGGGGCCAGATGGGGGTCCCATTGCCGCATGTTACCCCCGGCTTCCTCCCCTGACCTGAGGTCCTGGGGAGGCTCTGGGCGGCCCTGGCCCGGAGGAGCCCGTGGGTCACGTGGTGCCCATGTCCTGTTGGGCAGCTGGCCGGGAGCCAGGTCCTTACCCTGCCTGTGTCCCTGCAGGGTCTCGGTGGCCGAGCTGCAGACCCATCCAGAGCTGGACACAGATGGCGATGGGACTGTGTCTGAAGGGGAGGCCCAGGTACCCCAGGGTGACCTCAGGTCCGGGGAGGGGGCACAGGCCAGCCGTGGGAAGCCCCAGAATCCTCCCTGCCTGCCGGGGTCCGGAGTGGCTTCGGGCAGTGTGGGCCCCTCCCCTGCCTGTGGCCCTGCCAGCCGCCCCGGAGGGGACACCCACTGCCCTCCCTGTCACAGCTGCCCTCCCTTGTCCTGCTAGCCTGGCCCCCGCCCCGTCCCTCTGTCCGTCCCTGCCTGCTCCTGGTCCTCCTCGTTGCACACTGGCCCGGGCAGGCCTGGCACACACTGGTGCCTGAGCCGCACCCCTCCTGTCGTCCGTCTCCCACCTCTGTCTCTTTTTGTCTCCCAGCCCCCCCCTCGGCCTGGACCACCGCCCTCTGGGTGCAGCCCCTCGCCCACCTGGTGGCTTGGTCCCCAAAGCTCAGGGCCCAGCGCACCCGTGGCTGGCACCACAGTCAGAGGCCCTGGAGCCCAGAGCCGGGCACCGGGGCACAGGGAGGCCCCGTCCTGACCCCACCCTGACTCACACACAGGCCCTGCTCGGCGGGGACACACAGACGGATGCCAGCTCCTTCTACGACCGAGTCTGGGCCAGCATCAGGGACAAGTACCGGTCCGAGGTCTGTAGGGGAGCGAGCACAGGGGAGGGGACTCGGTCCTGCCCCGCTCCGCCTTCGGCTCACAAAAGCACTGCCCCCATCCTGGCACCCAGCCACCCTGGCCAGCTGGGCCACCCAGGCTCCTCCACGGGGGCCCCTCCTTCCCTCTGAAAGGGGTGGAGACGCTGAGGCCACAAGCCCCGACCGCCCCGCTTCCCCACCTGCCCGCCAGGCACTCCCTGCCGACCTCCCAGCACCTCTGGCCCCGGAGGTGATGGAGTCCAAGGAGGAGCAGCCCTCGGTGCCGACCCATCCCACGGAGTACGAGGAAGAGGAGGAGGAGGAAACCGAGGAAGAAGAGGAGGATGAAGAGCAGGATTCTGAGGTGCCTGGGGAGCAGCCCAAGGTGTGTGTTTAGGGGCGCAGGGCTGGCTGGCGTGGAGCAGGGTCGCTTGCTGACTCCACCCCATCCACAGGAGGCCCCGTCCCCACTGGAGCCCTCCCAGCCGCCCAGCCCCAGCGAGGAGGACAAGATGCCACCCTATGATGAGCAGACACAGGCCTTCATTGATGGTGAGGCCCTGGCCCGGTGGAGAGGGCCTCATGTCCCACCACAGACCCCCGCCCCGGGATGGGGGTCTCCACTGTGTCCCCCGAGTGTCCCCTGTGTCTCAGAGCCACATGCGGGCTGTGCCTGCCTCTGCTCTGGGGAAAGCTCGTCCTGCCCGTCAGCCCCCGGTGCCCTCCTACTCCCTGGGGTACGGCTTGTTTGTGTCACCCCTGGTGGCCCCAGGAGCCAGCAAGGCTAGGAGTGGTGCCTCGGCAGCAGGGTGCAGCCAGCCCTGCCCTGGCAAAGGCCCCGCAAGGCTCCCCAGTTCCGTCCTTGACCAGGGCAGGCCCTGGGGAGGGAGCCAGCAGTCCAGTGTGTGGTCTCCTGACCAGGGCAGGCCCACGTGGGGAGGGGCCTCGTGACCTGTGTCCCTTCCCCCAGCTGCCCAGGAGGCCCGCAGCAAGTTCGAGGAGGCTGAGCGGTCCCTGAAGGACATGGAGGAGTCCATCAGGTACCAGGCCTGTGTCTGGCCGAGACCAGGCGGTGCTGCCACCCACCCCGGCTCCGGCTCCCTAGAGGCGGCGGTAACCAGGAGTCTCCGAGGCAACCGAGGCCCCGGTGGGCGTGGCTCCTTCGGGGAGGGTCCCCGGGTGGCAGGGGTGGCAGGGACACAGCCGTCGGGTGTCTCTCCACCGCTGGGCTGGGCCGTCCTGTGTCAGCCACGGCGCCCATCCTCTACTGTCCCTTCTGCACCTGGCCTCTCCTTCCAGGAACCTGGAGCAGGAGATTTCCTTCGACTTTGGCCCCCAAGGGGAGTTCGCCTACCTGTACAGCCAGTGCTACGAGCTCAGCACCAATGAGTGGGTCCTGGGGTGGGGTCCTTGGGGACAGGCTGAGGGTTTGGGCTGCCCTACATGGCTAGCAGGATACTGAGTCCGGAAAGAAATACAGCTGGGGATGCAGCTCAGTGCAAAAGCCCTGGGGTCAGTCCCCAGTACCACACACAAAGCGCAGGTCATGGCGGGATCTGAGGTCCCTGTGTTCCCCTTGACAGATACATCTACCGGCTCTGCCCCTTTAAACTCGTCTCCCAGAAACCGAAGCTGGGCGGCTCCCCCACCAACCTCGGGTGAGTGGCCAGGGCTGCACCCCTCCCACCCTGCTGGTCCCCCAGCCGGTCAGGCACTCAGCACCTCGCTGTCCACAGCACGTGGGGCTCGTGGGCCGGGCCCGAGCACGACAGATTCAGCGCCATGAAGTACGAGCAGGGGACCGGCTGCTGGCAGGGCCCCAACCGCTCCACCACCGTGAGTGCCTGACTCAGGGTTGGGGGACCGGCCCCGACCGGCCCCCGTGAGCATCCGGTCCGCCTCTGGTCCTGTCGCCAGGTGCGCCTGCTGTGCGGGAAGGAGACCGCGGTCACCAGCACCACCGAGCCCAGCCGATGCGAGTACCTCATGGAGCTCTCCACGCCGGCCGCCTGCCCGGAGCCGCCCCCTGAGCTCCCGGTGGACAGCGACCACGATGAGCTGTAGTGCAGCCCGGCCAAGGTGGGCGGGGAGGGGACCTCTCCCTCCGACCTGTCCCCTGGGCCGCCATCCCTTCCTCTGCATGGGTGTGTTTGAGACAGGGTCTCCCTGTGTAGTCCAGGCTGGGCTTGAACTCTCAGCCGTCCTCCTGCTGGGGCGTGACACCGCACCACTTCCCCCTCCTCCTGATACTCCCCTTTTCTCCCACCTGGACTCTCAAGGCGGGGAGGCAGCCCCACAGTGTCGCCTTCCGTCCTCCCTCTGGGGACTGGAAGGACTGAGGCCTGGACTCCTCCGTCCCTCCCCCTCCTCTGCTGAGCAGGACCCCTGGGGGCCTCCAAGCCCTGCTCCTGGGCCCTGGCTGAGCCATGTTCCCAGGCCCCAGTGGCCTCCAAAGATGGGATAAAGGAGCCCCCATCCCTGGCAGTTCACCCCTGCCCCCCATGCCACCCCTCCTTCCCTGTCTGGTGGGGGCCAGTGAATGGCTTCATCTGTGACAGAACAATAAATGTGACTCCACCCCCAAACTTGGCTCTGTCTGCCCTGATTTATGGGATGGAGAACCAAGGGGAGGGGGCAGAGGTGAATGCACGGGAGCAAGAAGTGCTGCCTGCAGGGCCCGCCTGGCCTGGCCCTGTCGGGCCAGCAGCTGAGTCCAGCACTGGGCACAGGTGGAGCCAGGCCACGTCCACATGTGTCAGGCGCTCATGGCACAGATGAGTCCCAGGCCCAAGCCAGGCATGGTTTGGCACACCTGTGATCCCAGCACTGAGGAGGCTGAGGCAGGAGGATCAGGAGTTCCAGGCCACCCTGGGCTCCATAGTGAGACCATGTCACAAAAAAGGAGACAGACCCAGGCCAGCTACTGTGCACCCGACCCGACCCCAGCCCTCCTGCGCCCCAGCACAGATCACCCGAGACCCTAAGATTCTGAACTTTTATTTTCTGGCATGAAAAGTACAAATAATTAAACAATTCCATGTAAAAGTCTGTTACCGCGGCCAGGCCAGGAACCCTGGTAATAAATAGTCTAAACGCAACGCAAAATGTTCTCCGTTGGGTCGATTTTTTGTTCTTTTTTTTTTTTTTTTTTTTTTTTTTTTTTTTTTTAACAGTTCTTTATCACCTCCAACATGGACTCTGTTGTGATTTGAAACCTTCTGAATAAATTACAGGATGAAGGGAGGGTTGGAGGGGCTGAGCCCCCTCCCTGCTGGCCCTGTCCCCGCCCCCCAGGGAGGTGGAAGCCTGAGGTCCCCTCGCAGGGAGCCCTTGGCCTGGCCCCTGGGGCGGGGGCGGCCTTCAGGGAGGGGGCCTGGCTGGGCTGAGCTCTGTTTTAGAAAAAGAGGTCCCCTCCCAAGTTGGGGGTGGCAGGGGCCTAGGCCTCGGGAGGGCGTGTGGGGAGGCGTCCCCTCTCCAAGCCCGGCCCCCCCCAGGGTGGGGGACGAACCCAGCCCTTATTGCTCTATGTGGAGGGCGGCGGGGAGAAAGGCCCAGAAACAGCAGGGAAAGAGGGGTGGACCCACTGGGGGGGAGTCGGGGGTCCCTGCCCTGCTGAGAGGGTGGGGAGAGAGGAGGGTGGACTTAAAACCACAAGAATAAATAGCTTCGTGTATCATGAACAAGCTAGGGTTTTCACCAGCTAAATAGGACTGAAAAAATTCTCAAGACAAGAGCAAAATGAACCCCCTTGACACCCCTAGATGTCGCTGGCCCGCGGGGGGACAGCTCTGAGGAACCCACGCTCCCCCCAGTGCCGCTTGGCTACCATGACTGTTATTAATAATTATTATTACTTTAATGATTCCACTTCCCCTTTTATAAATAAATTAGGCATAACCACGTCTCAGCAAAACTTAGAGAAACAAAGAACATTGGAGTCCCTTTAACTTGCAAACCGGATGAAGTAACAGAAATATACACAAAGGTCCTTACAGGTCAACAGGAATAATAAATAGTTAACATAGCAATAAGTTAAAACTACAAGAAGCTAAATTCAGCAAAAAAGTACAAGAAAGTTAACTGGTGCCAGTTTATGTCTCTTTTTTTTTTCTTTTTTTTGAAATCTCTTCTGTGTGTGTGGGTTTTTTTTGTTGTTGTTTTCTTTTTTGTTGCTTTTTTTTTTCTTCCTCTTCTATTTGTTTTTCTCTTTTTTTGTTGTTGCTTTTTTGATTTTTTTTTTCTTTTTGTTCCTTGCAGCAGAAGCTCCACAGACGTGTAATAACAACACCGGGAGGGGTGGGGAGAGAGAGCCGGACGTTCATACTGGGGCCGTGGCCAGACACCAGACGCAGAGGACAGCGGGGAGGAGAGGCCACTGGG
The DNA here is from genome assembly GCF_000247695.1 of Heterocephalus glaber. Next base: position 3,229,165 of record NW_004624828.1, read on the forward strand.
GCCGAGATGGGGCTTCTCGATTCTTGGTTCTGATTGGGCCTGCTGAGGGGGTGAGGGGCTTCCAGGGCTCCCAAGGGCTCTGGCCTTTGGCTTCTGTTGGAATTTTTCTTAAAAAACAATGAAAAGTAGGGGAAGAGAAGGGGTGTGGGCCAAAATTCAGACAGAAGCCAGGGCTGGGCATCCGGATGAGGGCTGTGATTACCGCCCTCCCCAATCTGGAGACAAAAAAACCCTAACAAACCAAAGAGGGGGGTGACAAAGTAGACGGGAAGGGGTGTAGGGCCTGGCCACCTGGGGCCTGATGGGGGCTGCTAGGTACTTGCTGCTGGGGAGCCCTGCCCTGGTGGGAGGAGGAGGCTCAGGGGACAGGGAGTCCTTTGGCCTTGAGTGTTGTGGGGGGCGGGGGACTGCCTCCAGCCCCCGTGACGCCGAAGTGGAACGAGGTATCATGTGTCTGGGTGCAGGACGCCGTGTTGCATGCCTGTGTTGGTGGGCAGCAGGGAGACCCCGACGGTCCAGGGAAGGGCTGGGGCGTGGGACCTGACGGTGCCCCCGGGAGCCGGGCTGCGGGCTGCTGTGAGCTCATGTGTCCCTGCCCATGTTGTCTGTCAGTGTGACTGGGTGTCCTGCTCTGTGTCTACACACCCAGGAGTGTGCATGGACACCTACATCGGTGTCCACGTTGGTGTGACCCCAAACCTCTGTCTCCTTCGGCTTTGTCCCCCTCCACGTGTCTGGGTTTGGCCAGTGAGTTCCTAAACGTGTCCCTAAGTGTGTCTGTGCGTGTCCGTGTCTCTGTCCCCGTGGCGTGTATGCATGTGCCCCGTGTGTGGCCCTGTGGACCCTCAGCCCCTCAGCCCTGCCCGTGCCCCAGTTGGTAAACATAACCTGCCAAAATAGTTTCTTTGTTTTTTTTTTTGTCTTTTTTTGTGATTTTTTTTTTTCAAGTTCAAGAATCCCCAGTAAAAATTCTCCACGAGGTCTTTTTCCCTTTTTACAAAAATAGAGTTTTTCTTCCCCTCCCACCCCCCTTTTTTTCTCCATTTTGTTTCTGCTTCCAGCCCCTCCCCTCCCCTTGCTCCCTTCTTCCTCCCAGGGGTTCTGGGAGCCAGGGATGCCCACACTCCTCTTCACGTTTTGCTTTTTTTTTTAGTTTTGGGGATTTTTAAACCTGTTCCCTTCCCCCTCTCTCCAGACCCACCTAAGATGTCAGGGAGGCCCGGGCTGGGGGGCCTGGGAGGGTCCCCCGTGTCCCCCAAGCCATCCCGTGGAGGGTGGTGAACGGTGGGGGGGGGGCTCGTCTCTGCTTTCTTTTTAGCCGAAAAAAAGGAACAAAAACCTTCACCATGAACCAAACCAAGACGAGAGAGTGAACAGCCCAGCTGGGGATGGGGCGGGGAGGGTGGATGGGAGTCCCCGGCGCCCCTGTCCCTGCAGACCCTCCAGCCCAGCGCTCACCCCGGGCCTCCCGCAGGGATGGGTCCGCCTGCCTGGGCTGTCTCTCTCGGGCCCCTTCTCTCTCTTTCTCTCTGCTGCCCGGGGAAGGGGTGGCGGGGAGGGGCAGCTCAGGCCTTGTGCTGTTTGCTGGTCTTGAACGACACCTGCAGCACGCGCTCGCCCAGGCGGTAGCCGTTGAGGCTGGCGATGGCCATGGCCGCCTCGTCGTAGTTTGTCATGGTGACAAAGCCAAAGCCCTTGCACTTGTTGGTGGTGAAATCGCGGATGACCTTGACATTGGTGACCGCGCCAAAGGGCCCGAACAGCTGCCACAGCACGCTCTCGTCTGCCTCGGGCGACAGGTTGTACACGAAGATGCACCAGCCGGCACCCGCCGCGCCCCCTGACAGCCCCACGCCAGCCAGGCCACTCATGCCGTCGATGGCGATCGGAGAGAACCTGGCGATGAGCGACAGGGGACTACTTTGGGGGTCACGCGGGCTCTGCCCTCACCCCCGGCATGCCTCCGACCCCGCTGGGACCCCTGCCCGTGCCTCCTCTGGGTGACCCCTCCTGAGACACTGCAGCTCTCTCCACCTCTGAGCCCCCTTGAACATGAGGCCACACCAACCCCTGGCCCTGCCACCTTTGTCCCTACCGGATCCTGGGCCTGGTTCATCTCAACCTCCCACGCACCCTGGCAGCCACCCTTCCCTCCCTGCCATGCCCTGGGCAACTCTGCTCACTGTGTCTCCCACCCATCTGGAGCCCACCCGGGAATGGCAGGGCCCCCCGGTCTTAGCACCTCGTTCATCTCCCCAGCTGGCTTCCTCTGGCCTCGTGAAGTGGCCCAGCCTCAGCCCTCTGCCCCTCTCTGGCCTTCTCCTCCTCAAATCACACACAGCGTCTCCCTCTCCTCCACTGTGTCACTTTCTGCCATTACAGTGACCTGAGCTCAACCTCGCTTTGAACGCATCACACCGAACATTCTAGAAGTCAACAATTCTTTAGATGTCACAGACGAGTGGCAAAGTGAATGTTCCTGACTAGGAAAAGAGAAAAAAATCCTTGCTGAGGTTGTCAAGATCTATGGTGAGGTGAAAACTCTTTTCCGTGGAACCACAAAGAAGGGAAAAGAAATGCAAGCACAGGGCCAAGGGTGCAGCTCAGCGGTAGAGCACTTGCCCTCCAACGCGGGAGGCCCAGGGCCGCTCTGGCATGAGAAAGGAAGAGAGGAAGGAAGGGAAGGAGGGAAGGAAGGAAAGCAAGAGAGAAGAGAAAGAAAAAAGAGAAAGAGGGGCTAGGGATTTAGCTCAGTGGCACTGCACCTGCCTTGCAAGTGCAAGGTCATGTGTTCGATTCCCGGTACAGCAAAAAAGAAAAAAGAAAAGAAAAGAAAAGGATGGGAAAGGAAAGGAAAGAAAGAAAGCTGGGCTAATTTTGCTGTGGCCAGACCAGGCTACACAGTGAATTCCAGTTAGCCTGGACCACAGGGTGACAACTTGGTGGTTTTTTTGGTACCAGGGATCGAAGGTGACAACCTGTTTCTAAAAAAAAAGTTTATTATAGTAAAAGACACACTACCATGAATCCCTCTCAAAATCCTGCCCCTCTTCAAAAACACTTATACAGCATCATTCTTGCCAGTTTTGGAGCAGTTCTGGAAGTCCTCTTTCGTGAGTGTCTTCAGTGTCTTTGTGGCTGCCCTGATATCCTGAATTGATTCAAAACTGACCTTTTAGGGTTATTTTGACTTCGGGGAAGAGCCAGAAGTCGCACGGTGCCAGATCTGGTGAATAAGGTGGATGAGGACGCACTATCATGTTTTTATGAGCTACTTTTCCATTGGATGGCACTTGGCAGCAGCAGTCACCGTGTTTCTGACCACAACTCGTCAAGACACTCATGAAAGAGGACCTCCAGGCTGCTGCAGAAAGTGGCCAGCATGATGGGATAGGTGTGTTCAAAGTTTGCGTGTGTTGGGGGAGGGGGGTGTTGAAAAGGATTCATGACAATGTGTCTTTTACTATAATACATTTTTTTTAGGGCCGGGGATTTAGCTCAGTGGTTCCCCCACCTGCCTCGCAAGCGCAAGGACCCGAGTTCAATCCCCAGTACCAAAAAAATAAATAAAATAAATTTTTAAAAAACTTAAATATTCACTGAATATCGTCATCAACCCATCTAGATAGACAACAGGGAACAAAAGATAGGATATAAAGGGTTTGGTTTCATTCTTGATTTCAGGGGTGGGTCTTGGAACATATTCCCAGCAGATGAGGGAGGATCATTATATTTATTACCAATTCCCTCTTTTCCGGCATGCTCCTGCCCCAGAATAGTGCCTGGCAGGTGTTTGCGGGGGTGTTTGTTGAATGAATTAATGAAAGGACAGAACCTATTCCACTCGTCCCTAACCCTCAGGACCAAACCACTCAATTTGGAGGGGACCATAAGGGTTTGCACCATTTAACCCTGACCACACCGGACTAACTGGTTGCTTCTTCCTTCAGCCTTTGAAAAGGCTGTTCCCTCAGCCAGGAACAGAAACTTCAGCTTCTCTCTGGGCCTCAGTACCAAAGTCACCTGCAGATCCCCATCACCCCTTACTCTGCCCTCTGCATAGCCCTGGCCCCAGCTCATTCCCCTCTCTCTTCCTGCACAAGACTGAGGTCCTGAGTAGCAGCAGCAATAATCCTCTCTGTGTGGCTACCTTGTTCCAAGCACTACATACTAAGCACTGTGCTTAACGTCATCTCCTCTCTACAGATTGGGCTGGGTCCACTAGGACCTCAGCCTCAAGCCCAGCACTGGCTTCTCCAAGCGCCCTCAGCAGCTCTTTATGCAATAAACACAGTGAGTGACAGCTGGGTGCAGTGGCACATGCTTGTCATCCCAGCATTCAGGAGGCTGAGGCAGGAGGATCACTATGAGTTTGAGGCCAGCCTGGGCTACACAGAGTTGAAAGCCAGCCAGAACTACACAGCGAGACCCTGTCTCAAAAAACCAAAACCAATCAAACAAACAAACACGAGGGCCTGGGATTTAGCTCAGTGGTTTCGCCGCCTGCTGTGCAAGCGCAAGGACCCGAGTTTGATCCCCGGCACCAAAAAAAAAAAAAACGAAAACCAAACCAAACAAACACGAGGACTTTTGCCAGATCAGGGATGCAGACTGCACTGAGGGGCTCCACACAGTCCATCTTGACTTGGCAGAAGGAGGTCACCCTATGACCTTTGACAAAAATTATTTCAGAGGGGCTGGTGGATCCCAGAGAATTAACGAGGAAAGCACCGGGTGCGGACGGCTGTGTCCTGGGCCACACTGCCTGCCTTTCCCTTCGAGGTGAAGAAGTGGGAGGGAACCCGAGGGTGGGGAGGGCCCTGGATGGGCAGGGGGCCTGAGGAGGGACAGCCGGGGGCACTGTTACCTCTTGACTCCGTAGGCCATGTTGAGCAGGTTGTCCAGCCTGTGGGGCAGAAGCGGTGTCACCCTCGTCACCCAGGGAGGCTGAGCCTGGCCGCCCCGCCCCCGCCCTCCTGCCCGGCTGGATGCGCCTGGCACGGACCGCGGTCACTCGGACACCGCCTCCAGCATCCTCATCCTCCCCTCCCCGGTGGCCAGCAGGGCCGTCTGGGCCCAGGGCTGGCGTCTCTGAGTTGGGATCCGCCCTAACAAAGGGGACAGTGACAGCCACAGCCACTGTGCCTGAGCGCTAGGGCGTGAGTGACTCACCACGGCCACCCGGGAGTGAGGAACCTCCACTGTCCCCCACTTGGAGTGGCTGAGAACTCCCACAGGGGGCCCTGGGCGCAAGCCTGCCTCTGCTCATTAAGCCGTGACATCTGTCTGTGCTTTTTGGGGGTTCACTCTCGGTAAAGTGGGGACAATATAAGCTCCGTTCTCGGGGGGGTTGCTGTGCAAAGTAAATGTGCCTGGCATGCAGTAAGTGCTCAGGAAATGTTTGGTGTTTTTGTTACAGATGAGTAAACTGAGGCACAGACACCATGCGCCCAACAGAGAGAGAGAGACTAGGACTCCAGTCAAATGTCAACAACACCCTTCACGCCAATAATGCCAATTGTGTGAGGCAGGGCAGTGAACGCCTGCCATCCCAGCACTCTGTGAGGCTGAGGCAGGAGGGTCACGAGTTCATGGCCAGCCTGGGTAAATTAGTGACTTAGCAAGGCCCTCTCTCAAAATAAAAAATAAAAAAGGAGCTGGAGATGTAGCTCAGTGCAAAGGCTCTGGGTTCCATTCTCAGTGCCCCCCAAAAGCCAATAGTCCTGGCTAGCACACACTGAGCGCCAGCTGTCTACCAGGGCTCCGTCTCAGGACCCGACAACCATGCCTTCCCCATTCCGTGCCTCAGCAGCCCGGGTGCGGCCTGGCTCTGCAGGGGTGGGCCTTGGGGTGGGGGCCCTGGGGGCGCAGAGAGCTCACCGGAAGCGCTGTGTCTGGTGGTGCAGGGGGCCTGCGTAGCGCCGGGCCGAGGACTGGTAGAGGTGGGTGAGCAGTGCCTGCCCCGTCTTCTGACTCGGGTTGTTGGCGAACTTCACCGTGATAGGCTCGGCCGCGCCCAGCGGCTTCTGCCCGTTCAGTCCTTTGATGGCCTCCTCCGCCTCGATCCTCTTGTCAAAGCGAATGAATCCCACACCCCGAGAGACGCCTGCGGGATGGGCGTGGTCATCCGGCTGTTGGACGCTTCCCAAGTGATTTGCCCCTCCGCCCCACTTCCGGCCTCCTCCGAACGGCAGTCTCTCCCCCAGGTCTCCCAGCTGGTGCCACCCTCCCGCCCCCGCCTGACCTGTGACCTGGTCCACCAGGATGCGCGAGGTGATGATGCGGCCGTATTGCGAGAAGAGCTGCTCCATTTCTTTCTGGCTCATGGTCTTGGGGAGCCCACTGACGTAGAGGTTAGCGTCCCGGATGGACGCAGAGCTAGGCCTGGCGTAGGACACCTGGGCAAAAGGGGACAGAGGCACGGGGTGAGGTGGGCTCCAACTTGAGATCCTCCTGCCTCAGCCTCCTGTGCGCAGCTGGCATTACAGGTGTTCACCACTGCATTCAGCAACAATATCTCTTCCATTGATTCCCTGAGTGGAGGCTAGCAGGGTGTGGTCAGGGAGGGGACAGAGCCATGGGTACTGGACAAGGGATCCTAACCCTAACTCCAACCCTAAAAGCAATGGCAGCTATCCTTTGCTTCCCAGCCCTGTGTGTCCCTGATACTTCCCTGTCCTTCATAGTCACTTCTCAGCCACCATAAACTCTGTCGGCTCCGCTCTGTCTCAGTCATCACCACAGACCACCTGTCTCCTGCGCTTGCTTGGTTCCCCCCGTGGCAGACAGAGGGCGCCTGTGAACATGTGAGCCTGGTCACTGCCTTTGCACAGAACCTTCTGTGGCTCCCACCTTCCTCAGTATTAAAGTCCTTCTTGGAGCTCATGAGGCCTTGCATACTTTCCCCTGTCACCTGTTACCATCTGCCCTGATCTCTCCCCACCTTTCCTTCTCACTTGCCCTGATCCAGCCACAGGGGCCTCCTCATTTCCTTCAAATCCCCCAGGCCTGTTTCAGCCTCAGGGCCTTTATATATGCTGTTCCCTCTCTGCCTGGAACTTTCTCCTTTTTCTTCTCCAGGTCCTAGTTTAAACCTCTTCCCTGTCCCCACCCCCACACTCCCATCTCGATTATTCCTTCTCAAAGCACATCTTTCCCTTGTGAATTTACATGTTTCATTGTGATCATTTGATTCAAGTCGCTACCCGGGGTCCAGCCCGACACTGAAATGCTGCAGCTGTTGAAAAAATGCTGGACGTGTACATTTATTCCCTGAAACAGTGGTGAGTATTGTGAAGTGGGGGAAAGAAAAGTCCATTTACAAAACAGCCAGCATTATGTGACCCTGTCGCATTGTGTCCCTACCCTTGTCCTGGAGAGGCGGTCTGGAGCCCCACCCCCAGATGCTAAGGGGGTGACCTGGGGGGGGCAGGAGGAGCTCCCCGCCCCCTCATTTCTGCCCTCGTCTAGTTTTCCTTTCTTCCCCATTACCCTCCAGATAGTTAAAGGTCGTTGCTGAGAGTCTGGCTTTGGACCCATGAGTAGTGAGGGTATATTATTTCATCAGAAATAACTAATTAAGAACAAAATATTTTTACATTTATCTTTTTTTTTTTTTTTTGGTACCAGGGATTGAACTCGGGTCCTTGCGCTTGTGCAGCAGGCGGCGAAACCACTGAGCTAAATCCCTGGACCTAAGAACAAAATAAATAAACTGAGTGGGGTGGATTGGGGGTGAGGGTGTGCCTGGGTAGGGGCAGATTCTGATTAAGGCAACTATACACCTGGGGTCTTCCAGGAAAAAAACAAACATAGCAGCTGCTGTTTTGTTTTATTTTGTTTGGTTTTGTTTTTGCGGCACTGGGCCTTCACACTGAGCTACATCCCCAGCCCTTTTTATTTTGAGACAGGGTCTCCCTAAATTCCCCTACTTACCTTAAACTTGCCACCCTCCTGCCTCAGGCTCCCAAGTGGCTGAGATTACAGGAGGGAGCTGCTGTGCCTAGCTGAGGATTGGCTTGGTGGATCAGATTTGGGGATGAAGGGAATGGGGGGCCATGAGCTCCGAGGTGGGGTTTGGGGTCTGAGACCCCCCAAGGCCCACAGTAAGTCTTCACAGGTCTTTTTCATCTCTCTACACTGGGGGCTCCCTGAGGGCAGCGATGGCAAATTTCTCCCACACCAGGACAGCACCTGGCACACACAAGTGACCGAAAACACTTTGATCTGAATCTGCCAGGACACTCAGTGGGGCCCGACCATGTGACACAGCCTCAGGGACGTGTATGGTGCCACCATGCAGCACAGCCATGCTGGGAAAACCGGCAAGAAGCTGTCGCCAGGCCACTGCCAGGTTCCCTGTGACACCAGGCTCTTAAGAATTAGTCAGAATCGAAGGACACACAACTGTCATCCCCGCAGAGCACCCAGGTCACACATGTTCTGTCCCCAGGGGGGCACAGGAAAACACACCCACACAGTGTCACCTGGACACACAGACACCCCGTGTAGCCACACATGCCCGTGCTGGCCCACCAGGTCACAGATGATTGTGGGTGTCACAACCACCTGTCCCTTAAACACCAGCCTCTCCAGGCTACAGGGACAAACGTCAAGTCCCAGCCAGCCAGAGTGGCCCAGTGGAAGCCACCTGCACAGACGCTGTGTCATACAACTGCCAACCTAAACACGGTGCCTCACGGCTTGGAGTGTCACACACACACGCACACACACACATACACACACAGGAGCTCACACTTATATTTAGTCACTAGTGTCCACCCTCACATGCCAGGGACTTCCGGGTCCAGCTGGCCGCAGAGGGGCCCATGAGGTCACCACCTCATTTCTCCCCAGCACGCCCAAGTCAAGGAAAGGAAGAGATTCCTATACCTCAGTCCCTGGGGCAAATAGGGGGCCAGATGGGCACCCCCCACCTGGCCTCCTCAGGGTCCAGGAGCAGATTTGTGGGGCGGAGCCCACACACCCCCAGGCGAACCCAGAGAGGGGGTTTCCATGGTGATCCCCCAAGGGAACTGGGCTCGCAGGGTCCCGGCTGCAGCTGCTGAGTGGGGAGCTGTGGGGGAGGGGTGCTGCACAAAGGTGGGGGAGGGGCCGCCCCTAATCCCGATATCCCACACCCTAATTAGGCTCCAGATGGCAAATGGGCCCCCCCTCCATGGCCAGGACAAAGGGAGGCTGGCAGGGGGCGGCCCAAGAGACCCTGGTCACTCACTCTGTCCTACCTCTGGGGCCTGGCTGGCTTCACAAGCTTCTGGAGATGGTGGGGCTCACGTGAACCCCATTAACAGGCCAGGCAACTGAGGTTTGGAGAAACAAACCAATTGCCTCCCTGAACCCCTCTGCCCCACCACCAGGTGAAGCAGCCAGGAGCCTGGAGGAGAGGCTGGGACTCGGGGGTGGGGTGGTGGGGGAGGGGGCAGAGGTGGCCGTCCTGGGGGCCAGGTGGCTGGCAGGTGGCAGTACTCACCTTGATGGTCTTGGTCTGGAGTTTGAGGCCGTTGAGGGTGTTTATGGCTTTGTCTGCGTCGTTGGGGTCAGAATAGTTCACAAACCCGTAGCCCAGGCTTTGCCCTGGGTAGGAGATCAGGACACCAGTTGGGGCCTGTTCCTCTGTACCTCACACCCTGAGTGGGCCAGGGTCACCCCGTCCCTGAGGCCCCCCACACCCCCACCCTGGCCATGGGCCCGAGGGCACACCTGTGATCTTGTCCCGAACCAGTTTGCAGGACTCAATGTCCCCGATGCTGCCGAACAGACTCTTGAACTCATCCTGGGTCATGTTCTGGGGCAGGTAGTTGACGATGAGGTTGGTCTTGCTGTCATCAGTCGCTCCGTTGGTACCCAGGAGTGGCCCGTTGGGCAGGGCCGGGCCGGCCGGGCCCCCCCCCACCTGAGACTCCATGGCCCCCAGTATCTGCTGGAGACAATAGGGCAGACCCGCTCACCGCCCAGTCCCTCACGGAGAAGAAGGAGCCATGTCTGACTCGGCCTTCACTGTAGGTGGGGAACCTGGCTTTATTTATTTTTTTGAGACAAGGTCTCGCTCTATAACTCAGGCTGGTCTTGAACTTGCAGTGATCCTCCTGTCTCAGCTTCCCTTATGCTGGGGATGACTGACGGGTGTGCGCCATCACATCCAGCAACAACTTTTTATTCTTAATTCCTTCTGCTTATCAGCAAAGGCATTGGGCAAAGCAAAGCAAAACAACCCTCCTGACATGATTTGACAGCAAGAAATTCCATATATAAAATACCATTTGGAGCTGGCTGGGCTGTGGGGAGAAAGGAACCCTTCTCCACTGTTGGTGGGAGCGCAGACTGGTGTAGCCACTGTGGAAATCAGTGTGGAGAGTCCTCAAAAAACTAAAACTAGAGGTTCCATTCGATCCAGGTATTCCCCTTCTTGGTATCTTCCTGAAAGAATTAAAAGCATCCTACCACAGCAATATATGCACACCCATGTTTATAGCGGCACATTTTGTAATAGCTTAATCTTGGAAATAGCCCAAATGCCCATCAACCGATGAGTGGATAAAGAAGATGTGGTTTTTAATACAATGGAGTACTACTCTGCCATAAAGAAGGACAAGACATTTCTAGCTAAATGGTTGGACATCAAGATCATTACTCTTAAGCGAAATAAATCGAACACACATGTTTAAATACTGCACTGTTTCTCTGGTGTGAGAAACTGAAAGTGGAAATGAGGACTAAAATGTATAATAGATACTGGGAAATGGGAAGAAAGTCTTCAAATGGGAAGGGGAACAAGAGGGGGGAGAGAGAAAGGAAGGAAGGGACAAGAAAAAGAAGTAAAAGTGAAAGAAAAAAATGGAAACAAAGCTTTTGCATATAAGAAAGAGAGGGGGTTGAGGGGAGAGAGAAGGGGAACAAAGAAGAGGTGGGATGTACCATGTACAGGTGCAAATTCCCTGTAATGAGTGTCATCACTATTTCTGCCTAAAATGTACCAATAAATGTTTTGCTTAAAAAAATAAAATAAAATACGATTTGCTATGGGTTGAATATGGTTGCCAGTCTCCCAAGTGTTCATGGCATAGAAGCTTGGTCTCCAGGGTAGGGAGTGTGGCACCTTTAAGAGGTGGGGCCATGGAAGGTAATTAGGTCATTGGGGGCATTGCCTTTGGAAGGGATTAATGCTGCTCTCAAGGGACCCCGGTTAGCTCTCTCCAGAGTAGGTTTTGATAAGGCAAGGCCACCCTATGCATGAGTCCTCCTTGGCACACAGCTGTTTCTCTCTGCTTCTCTATCACATTTTGACTGAGCCAACAGAGCCCTTATCAGAGGCCAAACACATGACCTGATCTCTAACTTTCTGCTTCCAAACCTGAGCTTGCTGGCCTTGAGCTCACTGTGTAGCCGAGGCTGGCCTCAAACTCATGGTGACCCTCTTGCCTCAGCCTCCTGAGCTAAATAAACCTTTTTATAAGTATCTAACTCAGGCATTTTGTTGCAACTTTATTTTATTTTATTTTTTTCTCTTGGTACTGGGGATCGAACTTGGGACCTTGTGCTTGCGAGGCAGGCACCGGAACCACTGAGCTAAATCCCTGGCCCTGTTGCAACTTTAAAAACAGGCAATAGGCCAGGTGTGGTGGTACACGCCTGTAATTCCGGCATTTGGGAGGCTGAGGCAGGAGGATTGTCATGAGTTTGAGACTCTGTCTCAAAAATCAAAACCAAAATAAAAAACCAGAGGGCTAAAATCAATCTGTGCATTTTCAGAATAATAAAATGAACAATTTCATCTTCAGAATAACAAATTTAATAATTTTAGTAGCTTTGAATAGTCCTTCAGCCCCTCCCTGATCATGTTTATTTTCTTCCTCCAATCCCAAATGTATTACTGCTTCTTTTGCTTCGTACATAATTTTTGCATTTGATATTTTCTCTTATGATTCTTCCCTTGAACTATTTTGGCTTGGGTTTTTGGGATTTGTTTGTTTGTTTGTTTGTTTGTTTTTCAAGATAGGGTTTCACAATCTGATTCAGGCTGACCTTGAACTCACTATGTAGCCCAGGCTGGCCTTGAACATGTGGCAATCCTCCTGCCTCAGCCTCCTGAGTGTTAGGCTCACAGGTGTGTGCCACCATGCCTGACTGATTTGGGGGGCTTTTGGGTATAACATGACACCTGCAAATAATGACACATTTGTTTCATCTCCTGTCTATACCTGTTCCTTATTTTTCTTGTCTTATTGCAGAGGCTACAGTGTGATAGTGGCTTCCACATTCCCAATGCTTTAAAAAGAGATAAAAAAGCAAATAAAAAATAAATAAAAACAGGTGAAAAAAATCTTAAAAATACAAGAAAAACATGAAATGGTTTAAATATTTCACAGCTAAACATGATCTTTGTTATAGGTGGCCTTTATCAGATTAAGAACTTTCTGTGTTTTGGCTATTTTAGAGACATGCTGACCTTGAAGTAGGTATCTCAGGGTGGCCTGGAACTCACAGTAATCCTCCTCCTGCTCCTCACAGTAAGCCTCCCAAGTGCTGGGTTTACAGGTATGCAGCACCATGCCCAGCAAGGATATTTTTTTTTTTGGTACCTGGGATCGAAGTTGGGTCCTTGAGCTTGTGAGGCAGGCGGTGGAACCACTGAGCTAAATCCCTGGCCCTGTCTCTCTGGCTTTTTTGAGACAGGGTCTCCCTCTGTAGTTCAGGTGGCCTTGAACTTGCTCTGTGGCCCAAGCTGGCCTTGAACTCGAGACAGTCTTCCTGCCTCAGCCTCCTCAGTACTGGGATTACAAGCTTGTGCTGCCATGCCGGGCTGTTTAGTATTCTTTGCATCTATGTTCAGGAAGCTCTGTTGTTTGTTATATAATTCACACAAAGACTCCAAAAAGGAGAAGTTAATTTTTGCATGACAGATGAGGAATCTGAAGCTCAGAGATATTGAGGAATTTGCTGAAGTCACACAGCACATGAGTGGTGGACTAGAATTTAAATGCAGATCTCTCTAGACGTGAAGACACGGTACCATTCTCTAACTGTGGCACATGATAGTCACCCAGACTGGTATAATCTCTGACAGCTCTGTGTATGTCCTTGAACATGCCCCTTAACTTCTTGAAGCTGTTTTACCTTGGGACAGGGTAATCAAAACAATTGATAATCACTATCTGAAGGGCCACAGGAGAATCTTAAAGTCATATGTGATCCATTAGGAAATTGTGCTAGGATTAATTGGTATTGTCTGTCATGGGCACAGGGAGGTAAAGCAGCCAGATTTCCGTAGTTTCCTAAGGCATGGTTGGTAAACAGGATCGCTGCAACTCACATAGGTTCAATCCGTCAGGGGAATGAACAAACAAGCAAACAAAGCAAATGAACAACAAAAAACACCTCAAACTGACTGATCAGATCTTTAGAGGAATGAATTAAGGGTTTCCAAAGTCAAGTTCTTTCACCAGAAAAGACTCCTATGATTGATTGGAAACCACCAACAGTTGCAGCTTATCTCAGCCATCCCTGATCAAGACGCATGACCATAATTGTCCCCAAATATCAACACTACTGGGTGCCTTCCATGCACCATGTAAAGTGCTTTACATGCAGAATCCCCCCCCCCCCCCCCCGCTTTTTGTGGTGTTGGGAACTGAACCCAGGGCATTTGCACTGAGCTACATCCTCAGCCTTTTTTTTAGATAGGGTCTTACTAAATTACTCAGGCTGAGGTAGAGCTTGTGGTCCTCCTGTCTCAGCCTCCCAGAGCGCTGGAATGACAGGTGTGGGTCACCTGGCTAAAATTTTTCGTTTCTTCCTCGTAATCCTGAACAGACAAGATTCCGGATCCTCCGGAAGTGGAAGTTAAAGAGACAGTTGAGTTCGCAACATATAAATGGTGGACAAGCTGGGTGTGGTGGCCCATGCCTGTAATCCCAGCACTCAGGAGGCTGTGGCAGGAAGGCTGCCTCGGAGTTCAGGGCCAGCTTGGGCCACAGAGGGAGTTCAAGGGCACCTGAACTACACAGTGAGACCCTGTCTCAAACAAGCCCCAAAACAAAAACAAAAACAGTGGACAAGGACAAGGACTAGGCCGAGGAATCTTCCCAATGCTGAGTGATATTTCCAACTTCCACTGCCAGCCACGACAGACCCAGGGCCAATGTTTACCAGTTTTGGGTTCTCAGATCTACCATTTGGTGCTCCTGGGACTCTGCTCCAGTCTGCTGCAAACTCCAAACTATGGGTTCCCCAGGGGCCTGGGAAGGAATCAAAGCCTCAGTGGGGACAGTGGGGAAACAATTCTGGAATCCACTAGTAATGTCTGCCATGAGCACAGTTGGGAAGTGGGTGTGGATGTGTCCCAGAACCATCTCTGCTTCCTCTCTGTCACTGAGACCATGCTATGCACTCAGTACCCACTGTGTGCTAGGCCCTGTGGAAAGTACCTCAAGACATTATTTCACTCACCCTCCCAACAATCTTGAAAGACCATATGCATGTTTAGATGAGGAAACCAAGCTCAGAGTCATTAGGTGTATGAATGGGGAACTTCAGAACTCCTGGGGCCAAGAAATCCTCCTGCCTCGGCCTCACAAGTAGCTAGGACTGCAGATGCCCACTATTGCACCTGATTCACATTTACTCTTTTTTTTCTTCTTCTGTGTGGTGTTGGGGATTGAACCCAGTGAGCACTGTGCTACATCCCAGCCCTTTTTCTTTCTTACTGTTTGATTGTTTTTTTTAATTTTAATTTTAATTTTTTCTTGGTACCAGGGATCGAACTTGGGATCTGGTGCTTGCAAAGCAGGCAGCAGAACCACTGAGCTAAATCCCCAGCCTGATTGATTGTTTTTTTGAGACAAGGTCTTGGTATACAGCCCAGACTGACTTCAAACTTATGGTGATTCTCCTGCCTCAGCCTCCTGAGTGCTGGGATTACAGGCATACACCACCACACGTGGCTGCATTTATTTTTGTAAAAATGATGGCACAGGGCTGGGATGTAGCTCAGCAGTGAAGTGCTTGTCTGGGACACATGAGGCCTTGGGTCACACACAATGACATAGAAGGTAAATGCCTGGAGAGTGGCTGCCTTGGGGTGTGGCCTGGAGGAGCACTGTGATGTCACATCCAGCCTCAGAAAGAATATGACCAGTGAGTGATGTCTGCCATCAGCACCAGCTGTAAAGCAGCTACTAAGAGGTCACAGATCTGCATCCGGATCTCTCCACATTACCCCTATGCTGAAAGTCGGCCGATATGGCACACACCTGTAATCTCAGCACTCAGGAAGCTGAGGATCGCCCTGAGGTCAAGGCCAGCCCGTGAGATTCTGTCTCAGAACAACTACAACTACAACAAAAATACAGCCTTGAGACCAAATTTTCCATGTGACACTTCCAAGTACTCCTCCAAACACTGAAAACACAAGGAGGGTCTTTTCTCCACTGAACATGAGAAACAGAGTCTCAGTGAAAGGACAGAGGCTTGCACCACGTTATACAAAATGCAAGGGGTGGGCCAGAAACTTAAATCCAGGGTGTGGGCCCCAGCACCTACTCTCTAAACCCAAAGGCCAAATAACACTAAAGATAGTAAGAGCTGTGAGTCAATCAAAACCAATTCTTGAAGAAGTAGTAATAGTAAAGCAAAGTTGAGTGTCTACTGTTTGCAATGCCTCAGGCATTGATTTTTTTTCCTCCCCCATGCTGGTTTCCAACCCAGGACCTTGGTCATGCCAGCCAAGTGCCCTGTCACTGAGCTTCCGGTACATCTCCAGCCCCTGGCCATCAATTAAAACCCACTCAGTTGGTGGAATCAACTCATTCGATTTAGTACTTTTTTTTTAGACAGGGTCTCACTAGGACAGGCGAGTGCCACCACACTGGCAGTTCAGTAAATATTGACTGAGGGCTACCATGTTCGAGCTGCTGGCTGTACCCCACAGTCACATTCCTCCCTGGGTCTCGGTCCCTTCACTGAAGGCCGGCCACAGAGGCGCCAGGGAGTGCAGATGACTTCTGAACCTCATCCAGGCTCAGCCAGACAGTTCTGGGCTAAGTTGGCAATAATGCCTGCAGGGGCCCACTGAGCGGCCTGCGGCACCCAGCCACCGCTTCTGGCACCTGCTGTGCTCTGAGCATGTGTGGAGACTTCACACTTCCCTGAGCCACTCTGGGAAGGTGGAGACTTTCTGCTGGGTTTCTCAGATGGGAAAACAACTTAGAGAAGGTCCGAAGGGCCTAGGACTTGCTCAGGGTGACAAAAGGAGGTGGAGGTGAGGAAGGCAGAATTTCACTCCTAATCCAGAGTTTATGGAGTCACGGGCTGCAGACTCCATCCCCCTCCAGTTTGGATGGAATTAAAATTGGATGGGTTTTTTTTGTACTGGGGATTGAACCCAGGGCCTTCCACTGAGCTACATTCTCAGCCCTTTTTATTTTGACTTCTTTTCTTTTGGTACCAGGGATCGAACTCCGGTCCTTGAGCTTGCGGAGCAGGCGGCGGAACCACTGAGCTAAATCCCCGGCCCAGCCCTTTATATTTTGAGACAGGGTCTTGCTAAGTCACTAAATGTCCAGGCTGGGCTGGAACTTGCAATCCTCCTGCCTCAGCCTCCCAAAGTACGGGGCTCATAGGAGCGTCCCCTGCACCCAGCCTACTCATCTCACCCGCACCCCTTTCCCTTTGAATCTGTGCCAGAGCTTAGCAGGGGTCAGTGTCACATTGTGCCCTAAGCGGCTGAGCTGGCTGAGCCCATCATGGGATCAGATTGTCAGAGGCCGCACCTCCCTGCCCAGCCTGCAGTGGGGCTGAGTCCTGGGAGGGTGACAGGGAAGGAGTGGGGAAGCTGGAAGGGAGGAGCACAGGGCCAAGATGGAGAGGCCGAGCTTGCCAGGGACCCAGGGACCCTTCCAGCCCACCCTCTCACTCTCCCACTGTGGTCTCTGAGTTTCTGCCTCTTCTGGTTTCTCTTTACTTCTCTTCCTCTGTTTGTCCCTTCCCCTGTCGCTAACTCTTCCACCACTGCATATACTTGTGACACATGGCTATGCTGTGAATGCACCTGAGACCAATTGCTCTAGACCCTCCTGCGCTTGACCCCTTTTACCCCCAGCTGCACCCCCGGGGCACCAGTCACACTGACAGATGCCTGGGTACCAGAGACAATAGGGCATTGATTGGCCATGCACAGGAAGGCCGGGCCACCACGTGGTGCGGCCGAGCCTCCTACTTCTGGGTCCTTCTCCTTCAGTGCTGGGCCCTCGCTGTCTTCAACCAACCCCCTCACTTCCTCCCCATCTAGCCCTGTGATGTCAGTGGCTCAGGGTCCCTGCATTGGAGTCCCCAGGCCTCAAAAGGCCTCAAGCCCTCATGTGACCTCTGGCCACACCCTCTTCCCCTTTGTGCAACACTTTCCCTTTTTTCAAATGCGGGGAACAAATAAGGGGAAGCTTAGGAGGATGCTGGACTGTCCTGGGGGTTCCGAGGGTCCTCAGAAGGCCACCCTCCGGTACCCAGGGTGAGCAGAGCTCGGCCTAGAGAGGGGAAAGAGCCGGCCCCAGGTCACACAGCAGGGGAGCTGGGGCCTTGCTCTTCAGTGCCAGGTGGGCGGGTCCCAGGGTCCAGGAGAACAGAGGCCCAGACTTGGAGGGAGTCTTGAGCGGCCCACACCCGCTGTGCCGGCCACGACTCGAAATCGGGGCTCCAGGAAGAGACACACGGTCCAGAGACACGACGCAGAGATAGAGAGACAGGAATAACCGAGAAGAGAGGCCCGGGCGCCGGGACCAGACAAAGGACGCGCAGCGGCGCGGGGAGCGGAGTCTCTCGGCAGGGGCGGGGGTGGAGCCAGGGTGGGGCTAGAACGCAGACCCCGCCCCGGGACACGCCCGGGCTGCCACCCGAGATCCGAGGGCTCTGGCGAGGCTGGGCCCCCTGGGGCCCTGGGGGCGGGGCCTAGATGGGCGTGGCGGGGCGTGGTCGGTGGGCGGGGCTCGCGCTCAGGAGCTGACCAGCTCCGTGGCTGCTGAAAGCACTAGGCGCGGGGCGAGTGGCGCGAGCAGGCAGGCGCGTTCAAGGTCACCCCGCGGCCCGGGGCCCTTGGGGGGATACTGTGCCTCACTTGGTTGTGGGGCTGCCGCGGCCCTCTAACTCACCTCCCTGGGGAGGCAGGGGGGGCCCAGGAGCCAGGAAGCGTCCCCCCCCCTCCCCCGCGGGCCCTCTTCTCCCCTCCCCCTCCCCGCAGCCCTAGGCGCCCGCGCGAGGCTCCGGTCGCGAAGAAGCACCGAGAAACAAAGGGACGCAGCAGCGGCGGTGGGCCCGCGGGGCCTCGGGGCGCGCCCCCTCCTCTCCCCTCCCCGCTTGCCGCAAGGTCGACGGGCACATCGAGGACGAGATGCCCGCCTCCCAGGCGCGGCCAGGGCCCGGGGCGCAGGATCCATGGGGCGCAGGATCCATCGGATGCCACCCGCTTCCCCGAGGCCCTTGGGGGATGCCTTGCCACCCTGGCCCTAGCCTTGCACCCGAGATGGGGTCGGGGGCACCCTGAGTGTGCCCGGGAGGCCTGGAGGGTCCGGGCCTGGATGGAGTAAGCATCCTCCTCCGCCGCGGCCCCTCCCCCACCGGCCTTCTGGAGAGGGAACGATCCCGCCTCCAGGGCGCCCCCCCAATCCAGCCCAGCTCCCCGAGGCCTCCCAGCCCGGGCTCTCAGTGCCCCTAGCACTCAGGGTGCGGTCCTGCTCCCTCTCAGGCCCGAGGCGCGGTCCTACCCCCCATCACCGGGCCTAGCTAGGCCTGGTCCTACCCCCCCCATCTCCGTGGAGCCTGAACCCAGCCCCTCCCCGCCCCATCTCTCTCGGCGTCAGGGGAATACCTACAGTGACCATTCTCGTGTGCCCGGCGGGCGCGGTCCGTGTTGAGGGCGGCTCCGGGGGTCGTGCACTCCGAGGGGGGCGCCCGATGCTCACGCCGGGGTCCCGCCCGGGCAGCCTCTGGCGCGGCCGCTGCAGAGGCGGCGAGGAGAGCGGCGGCCCCTTCGAGGGCCAGGGACAGGTCCGAGCTCGAGGATGCGCTCGCGGATGGCCGGGCCCCGGGGTGGCCTGCGAGTGGCAGGGGATGGGGAGAGGGAGCGGGTGTGGGGTGGAGGACGCCCCCTGCGCGGCCCCGCGGGGCCCGGGGAGGTTGCGCTTCCCGACAGAGATAGCGGCGCCTCTGCCTCCTGCCTCCACCCCTCGGTCAGGCCTGTCCGTCCCGGGTGCTCAGTCCGCTCCCCACGCCCGCCCTCCCTCCCTCCCTCCGGCCCGAGCTGCGCGCTCCGCGCTCTGGGCCGCGCCGCCGCCGCCCCCAGCCCTTTATAGAGGCAGCTGCCGAAGATGGCGTCACTGATTGGCGGAGGCACGCGAGCCCCGCCCCCTCGCGGCGCCCGACGGCGGGGCAGGTGGATGCCTGGACTCCGCACCGCCAAATAAAGCGAATCCTTGAGGCTCGGCTTGCCAGATCCTGGCCCTCCGGCCCGAGGACCGTGCTTCCTGGCCTTGGCACTCCCCGAAGTCTTCCTGCCTGGGAGGCAGGGTGGGCTCCCCTATTCCGCCCAGGACCTAGATCCTGAAAGGAGAAGAGATAGGGGAGGTATCAGCGGCCCAAGCGCACCACCTTTCGGAGTTGCTGTCCATCGAGAGGACCAGCCGGGGACAAGGAACCAAGATTTCAACAGGCAGAGCCCTGGGTCCACAGATTGGGGGGGCGGGTGTAGCCGCTCAGGACAACGGGTGAGAGTTGTTAGGGTGGCCCTAATCTGCCTGCGGAAGGAAGCTGGGACCTGTGGGTTTGCGATGGGCTGAGTGACTCTGAGGTTCAAAAGGTGGGCGCTGGTACCCTCCTGGGCAGGGGACGCCGCGCTGCTGTGAAAATTTTAGTTCATCCCCAGTGGAGCCCTGCAGCCGCCAATCTGCCTCCCTCTCGCTTCCTCGCTGCTCCTCCTCCAGGGCTGGGGATGTGAGCCGGTGCCTCGAGCATGCCAAGCAATCGCTCTACCCTTGAGCTGCACCCCAGCTCCACAGAGCTTCCTTGGGGCCCGTAACATTCCAGTGGGCAGGCCTGCCAGCTAAGCGCCCCGGCTTCCTGCGCTCCTCACGGTCCTCGGTAGAGCGGCGCTGGCGCAGCCTTTGCTGCTCGGACACACGTGGATGTTTACGTCGGGGGGTCAGCGAGACGAAAGAACAAGCGCTCCCTGGGACGGGGTGGTGGTGGTGGGGTGTCCGAGGACGCTTCAGCACCACAGACAGCGATTGGGCGGCTGTGTGGACCAGGAGCCCAGCCGCCCGAACCAAGGACACGCAGCCCCTGCCCTGTCCTCGTTCTCCTACGCCCCTTTAGGCTCCAGAGTGCCTTGGGCGAGCAGAGCTCAGTCTGGCCAATCAGGAATGGCCCTCGGGCAACCCAATTGCTGGAAGATGCCCCGGAGATGCAGCCAATGAGAGCGCGCGCACTAAGGGTGCCGGCACGCCGGGGGAGGGCGCAGGCCAATTACGGCGGCCCGCGAGAGCCGGGCGGTGTCGGTGCGGGTTTCTGGGTGGCCCCTCTTGGGCTTGCCAGGGCGACTTGGCTGCTCCCCGCCCGGGGTTCCTCTCCGGTCCCGATCGGAAGTGGCGCCGAGAGCGAGGCTACTCCATGCGCCCAGACCCCGCTGCGGTTCCCATGGAAACTGCCAGCTCCGGCTGCGCTGGGAGAATGGGACCAGCTTGGGGGAAAGGGGACGCGCGGGGGCGGCCGGACTCGCGTATCCTCGCAGGTTCTTCCGGCCCCGACGTTTAGCTGAAGCCCGGCGGAGGCCGGTCTGCGCGCGGCGCCGCTGGGTTCCCCCAGGGCACGTGCCCCGGCTCGCGGCTGCTGCGCCCTAGGTCACGTGGGTGCAGCCACTCGGGCCTGCGCAGTGCGAGCGCCACCTAGCGGCAGCCACCTCATCCCCAGCGCTGTCCCTGGTGGCCGCGGGAAGCGGCGGCCTCCGCATCCTCCGGGAAATGGGGCCAAGGTAGCTGCCAAGCCCCCTCCCCCGCGGCTTCCTGATCTAGGAACGCATGGAGCCCACGAGTTCGGGGCTCCATCCTGACTACTCCTTCGGCCTGAGACTTGCTTCTCCCAGCTGTGTCATTTTGGCCTATACACAAATGCCACCTTCTCAGGGAGGTCCTCCTAAATGGTAATCCTGGAAACCGAGGCGTCACTCCTTGGCGCTAGCTGGGGATGTCTCATTTGGGGGTTTTCTGAGCATCTCCCCAACTCCTCCGGGAGCTGAGGGTGGGGAATGAATGTTCCATGACACGAGGAGTAGGCACCAGGATCTGAGTCATGGAGAGTCCTGGTGGCCTCCTGGGTCCCCCACCCCCAGCCCCGGGGGAGCAGCAGCTGTGCCGGGCTTTGCTAGGCCCAGGGACCCTCAGGACAGAGTCCCATGTGGCATGTGGGGTTGAGACAGGGGCCCCGCCGGTCTCCCAATCAACCAGGCCTCAGGGAAGGGCTGCTCCTTCCTCCCGCTTTAATCTTGCTCTGCTCTCTCCACACAGTTCCAACAGCGCGGCCCAAGCGCCAGCTCCAAGGTGAACAGGGCAGGGTGGGGGAGCTGCCCAGGGGTGCTGGCCATGGGCGGGGCGAGGCCACCTCCTTCCAGCTTCGGTCCAGGTGGCCCCCCGAGGGTCCCAGGCATGGTGTCCGGGTGGACAAATAAATTAGGGGTGACGGTCAGCGGTCCTGTGGGTCAGGTGGGCTTGTGGTCTGGGTGGCTTTTGAGCGTGTGGAACTTGACGCTGTCCAGCTTCTCGAAGCGCTTCCCGCAGCGCTCACACGTGAAGTTGTACTGCACCTCAGCTGTGTGCTTCTTCATGTGCCAGTTGAGCGACGCCCGCTGCCGGCACTGGTAGCCGCAGATCTCGCACCTGCAGGAACCAGGAGCCGGCGGCATGGCGAGGTCAGAGGCGGGGCCCTCCTCAGTCCCTTCCCTCCCAGTCCCAGCCTGGCACTCACTGCAGCGGGGTCTCCCCGGTGTGCGTGCGCCTGTGCACCTCCAGGTGGTTCTTCCTCTTGAAGGACTTGCCGCAGGTCTCGCAGGTGAACTCACGGACACCTGGGGGTGGCAGAGACAGGCTGAGGAGGCTGGCCTTGGGAGGGGCTGCGGGGTGACCATGACATGCTGCAGAGGCAGGAGCAGCAGATGCAGGCTGGCCAGACCCCACCTCTTGCCAGAGCCACTGTCCCTTCTAACAATGACAGATGATGATGTGAAATGGCAGGTCACCCACCGTCCAGCCTCGAGCCCAAGCAGAGCCAGGATTGGAACTCCCGTCCCTGAAGGGCACAGAGTACGAAGTGCCAACCTGAGATGGGTCTGAATTTATCCCCAATGTGTGTCACCTCTGACATTCAGTATTTCAGAGTGTTTGCTTTGC
>NW_004624828.1:3257933-3285760 GCF_000247695.1 Heterocephalus glaber
AAAAAAAAAAAACAAACCAAAAAAAAAACCCGAGACCAGCCTGGACTACATAACAAGATACTGCTTCACAACAAACAAATAACGGCGCCTGCCTCACAAGCGCAAGGTCCCGAGTTCAATCCCCGGTACCAAAAAAAAAAAAGAAAAAAGAAAACAACAAACAAATAAACCCCAAAATACCCCTAGCTGGTAGTGACTCACTCCTATAATCCCAGCACTCTGGGAGGCTGAGGCAGGAAGATCACAAATTTAAGCTCAGTCTGGGCAACTCAGTAACTAAGCAAGACCCTGTCTCAAAATAAGAGGGAGGTGGTGGGGATGCAGCTCAGTGCGGAGGCCCTGGGTTCTACCCTCAGTGCCACACACATGCGCACACACGGACATACGCACATAAATAGAGACAAGTAGCAGTGCGATCTCGGCCTCCCCCCGTCCCGGTGAGAGGTCCCCAGGCACAGGGCAGTCAGGAAGTGCTGCTCAGGGGACAGGACTGGGACAGGGACAAGGCCACTTGCTTGCCACCATGCTTAGCAGATGTGGCCAGCAGACCATAGTGCTCACTCTGAGGGCCCAGGCTGGCGTGGCTGTCCTGGGTGGCCTGGGGTGCGAGGCCTCCTCAGGCACCGCTTGGTCCCAGCCTGACCTCATGTCACTCCCGGGCCCTGGACAGGGCTGTGGGGAAGGACGGGGTTGGGGGTGGGGCCGGAGGGAGCGGCGTGCGGGGCGGTGCTGCTCACGGCACAGGACACCTGCGTGCTGGGAGCCCAGCCCAGGCAGGGCAGGAGCACCTCTCGCCCCCAGCTTCCCCTCAGCCAGCTGGGATGCCACCTGCTCTGTGCTGCTTGCCAACGAGGGCTCGGGCTGGTGACTGAGCCCACCCTCGAGCCCAGCAGGTCACCTGGCAGCAGGGCACCCACACTCCTCTCTCAGCCATGCCAGCCCCCAGCCAGCAGCAGCCTCCTGCCGCCAAGGGGGCCCCTCTGCTGCCCGGGGCCTACTGCACCTTGGTCACTGCACTGCGTCCCTCTGCTCCTTGATTGGCAGTTGGCCCCGTGTGACCGGAGTGGGCTATGGAAGGGAAAGGCACAGGGACAGTGGGAGGAGGGGAGCAGGAGAAAGAGAGCCCGAGGTACAGGAAGGGGGCTCAGCTCACGCAAGAGAGGCGGAAGAGAAAAAAGACAGAGGGAAAGAGCGAGAATGAGACATGAGTGAGAGCTGGAGAAAATATAAATAGGGCCAGGAAAAGCCAGGTGTGGTGATGCACGCCTGTCATCCCAGCACTCTGAAGGCTGAGGCAGGAGGATGACGGAGTTTGAGGCCAGCCTGCGCCGCATAGTGAATTCAAGACCAGCCTGGACTACACAGCAAGAACTTGTCTCAAAAACCAGACCAATAAAAAGAAAACAGAGAAAAGAGCACAGAAAAATGGTATCAGAGGCAATGGGCCAGCGTCTGCCTTGCCAAGCCTGCACCCAGCACCCGGGTGGTATGATGGGACCCGCCTGTCCCGCTCAGGTTTCCTGAGGGCTCCTGTCACCCTAGCTGCTGTCACGTCTGTGATGCGGGCGGGCAGCTCAGACCCTCGTGTCCCTTGAACCCACCTTTTTCACTGTCGGGGTCTGAGTCGCTGAGGGGCTTCAGGGGTGAGTGCAGGTCCTGGAAGTAGCGGTGGCCAGCCTCGCACTGCCACACGGCTGTGGTGTAGAGGCCGAAGGTGGGGTCCAGCTCCACCAGGTGCGGCTCATAGGGACAGCGGTGCTTGTGGTCCTCGTACCAGATGACCACATTCTTCAGGCAGTTCACATTGCGGCGCCGCCCTGAGGACACAGCACCTGAGTGCCCTGATCCAAGCCCTGCACCAGCTCAAGGGAGACCGAGGCTCAGAGCGGTGAGACACCCTGGAGACAGCAGGGACTGCCAGGGAGTTCACTGCGACATAAGCTCAACAGTGGAGCCCAGCACTGAGGAGATGCACGGTAATTGTTAGCTGTTACTGTTTTGGTTTTTGAGACTGGGCCTCACTACGTAGTTCAGGCTGGCCTTGAACTTGCAGTGAACCTCCTGCCTCAGCCTCCTAAGTACTGAGGTCACAGAGCCTAAGGCCCTCATGCTACTGGCAGCATTTTGTCTGTGCCTATTTGTTCCAGTGGGTCTCCTCTGCCCCTAGCACTTTGGATCCTTGAAGGCAGGGGTGTTGATTGGTTTGGTTCCCCCCAGGGCCTCCGCAGGGCTGGGCCCTCTTGTGTGGGATGGGAGGCAGCAGTGAGGAGTGGGGGATGGAGGGCTCAGGCGTCTGGGTTCAAATCTCGGCTCTGCACCTTCCTAGCTGGGTGCCTCAGGTAAGTGACTCAACTTCCCTGAGCCTCAGCTGCCTCTGGGGGGAAGGGGCAGGCAGGATCTGTCCAGGGCTTCTGGGGAGGCAGGCAGGAGGGAAGACAGGGACAGAGCTGGGCACACACTGAGTGCCAAGAGGTGGCCCTGTGACTGTGATGGGTCCGGCCCCTTGGGAGGGAGGTTCGAGCCGTATACTTGGGGGAGGGAGAGGAGGAAGAGGAGGGGCCCAGCAGGGTCTTCCATGGGGTGCCAGGGACGTCTCAAGCAGCTGCCCTCCAGCCTGGCACTGCCTAGCGCCTTTATTTCTCAGCCCAGTCTCTGCATCCAGAGGATGGTAAGGAGGCTCATGGCCACCGGGCAGCTCTCAGGGAACCAGTGGCTCCACCAGGCAGGATGAGGCTGAGACTCATGGTCCCAGGGGTCAGAGCCACACTGTGCCCCTGCTGGCTCTCGCAGGAGAAGCTGAGGGGACAGACGTGCAGCCCCGGAGCTGGAGCCTGGCTCTGTCGCCTCCCAACAGTGGCCTGGGGCAGAGACACGTGACACTGGCTCTCTGGACACTGGCTTCTTTACTGACTTGGCCACCCTGCCACCCACTCTGCCCACCCCCCTAAACCTGAGCCTCCACTTACTTTTCTTGCGCTTTGGCTTTTTGGGGACCTGCTCCCAAGGCTTCCTGCAACAGAGAGAGGTGGTGAGGATCGGTGTGTGGCCAAGGCTGGGCCCTGTGGAGCAACGACAGCAACTCATCTGCCCCAGGGTAGAATTCTATCTTGTCTTTTTTATTTTTTTTGGGGGGGGTACCGGGGATCGAACTCGGAACCTTGCGCTTGCAAGGCAGGTGCCGGAACCACTGAGCTAAATCCCTGGCCCTCTTGTTGTCTTTTTGAGATGGGGTCTCACTATGTAGTTCAGGCTGGCCTGGAACTTGTGGTGATCTTCCTGCCTCAGCCTCCTGAGGGCTGGAATTACAAGTGTGTTCCAGCACACTTCTTTTTTATTTATCTGCCCCCGTTCCCCACCCTGCCAGCCAGCAGTATGTCAGCTGGCCTTTGGCTCGGGCTGTCCCTGTCAGTCACCTGCTGTTGGAGAGAGGTAGGGTACCATCACTTAGAGGGGAAACTGAGGCTCAGAATGGTGAGGCTGCTGTTCTGGGGTCCCCTGGCCAGGGAGTACAGAAGTCAGGAAGGAGAACTGGAGTCAGTCGGTGCAGCAGGCAGAATTCTAAGCAGCACCCCCGGTCCCCAACCCTTGGAACACGTGCCCTGCACGTTCAGCCCTCTGGTTCTGCACCCTCAGGTCCAACTAACCGGACATGGGAAGTATTTGGAAAAATCTATGCCTGTACTGGATGCCTGCAGAATTTTATTCTCTGGCATCATTCCCTAAACAACACAGAACAAGTATGTGCACAGTGTTTATGCTGCATCAGGAATTCTAAGCTGCCTAGAAATGATTTAAAGTCTCTGGAAAAAGCCAGGCATGGTGGCACATGTCTGCATCCCAGCACTCAGGAGGCTGAGGCAGGGGGATCACTACAAGTTCAAGGCCAGCCTGAACTACATAGCGAGACCCCGTCTCAAAACACCAAATAAATAGTGTCTGGGAGGATGTGTGTTACTCCTGTCCAAACACACTCTTTATGGAAAGGAGTCTCGTGCCCAAGGATTTCGATCTGAAGACCCAGTAGCTGATACCAGGATTTCAGCCTTGTGGAGCTGGGGCGAAGGACTCCCTGTAACTATGTCGGCTCCTGAGCCGCAGAAACAGCAGAGTAGCCTGGGGGGAGCTTCAAACCACTACATCCCAGGCACTTGGTTTGCAGCGGCGGGAACCTCCAAGTGCTGGCCGAGCCTGGCCTCTCGGAGCCCAGATGGGGGAGACCTGCGCTCCAGACCTCGGGGCCCAGGACAAGGTGGGGGCGCCCAGTGTCCCCAGCCCTGGCTGCACACTGACAGCAGGTGCTGTGGGGCCGCCCTTTCTTTCCTGCCACCCCACCTGGCCTGCCTCTTCCTCCTTCCTCTTCCACATCCACATTGCAGCAGCTGCAGGCTCCATGACCCTAGGCAAGCAACATCCCTGCCTGTGCCTGTTTCCTACCTGGAGCACCTAAGATCCTAATGCACCTTCCTCTAGGGGTTACCTTCCTTCTGGCCTTCCAGTCCCCACCTGGCCCCCAGTAGCGTCAGTGTAAGAGTTTAGATGATTGTTTTGACTTTTTTTTTTCGGTTAAGCATTTTAAATGTTGGACTGTGGGTGTAGCTCAGTGGTAGAGTGTTTGCCTAGCATGTGCAAGGCCCTGGTTTCCATCCCCAGAAAAAAAAAAATAATGTAAAAAGAAAAGTTCAAACACACACAAAACTGGAGAAAAGCTGGGCGTGGTAGGTGGTGCACGCCTATAACCCCAGCACTGAGGAGGCTGCGGCAAGAGGTTGGCTAGGAGGTCGAGGCCAGCCTGGGCTACATAGCAAGACCCTATCTCAAAAAGAAAAGAAAAAAGCAGGAAATAAAAAACTCCATCCACACCGCTCCCTCTCAAGGCTGAGATTTCCAATCCTCTGCCTCCACCTACCTCAGGGCTTCCTCTGCACCTGAGTCTCCCTGCGCTCCTCAGGAGCCAGGAAGTGCAGGGATCCCCGCGTGTGGTGCCTAAGGTGGAGATGGGGCCATACGCAGTTCCTTGTGGGTACCAGCACCTCCTGAGGGGCTGGCATGAGTGTCCAGAGTCCTAGGCCAGGTACGGGGTTTTAGGGGGTGAGACTTGAGGGAACCTGGAGCAGGAGTCAGGAGTCAGGCCCAGGGGGCGGGCTTCCCGGGATTGGGTAGTTAGAACGCCCGGAGGTGGGGCCAGCCCCAGAATTGGGCAGCCAGAGCTCCGGCGGGCGCCCAGTGGGCGGATCGAGACAACGTGCAGCCTAGGATTGGGGACAGAAGCGATGGGAGGCGGAGCCGCAAGCCAGGCGCGTCCGGGGGCCGGCAGCCCGGGGGACCCAGGCCCCCAGCCAGCCACTGGGCGGGGCTCACAGGTGCTGGGGGCGGGACTTTGTGCGGGTGAGAGTAGCCGCGGCCAGCGGGGGGGGGGGATGGGGGCGTCTCCTTCCTCGCCGGCTCCCTCCCTCCCTCCGGCCGGGCCCCCTCACCCATGGCGGCCGCTACGCTGGCCGCGCTCCAGCGAGATGAGGTAGGCGGCGAGCTTGGCGTCGCTCCAGCCGCTGCGGCGCCGCAGGTCCACCCAGGGCCCGTGCGCCTCGCCCAGGTACACGCGCCGCACGTCGTACTTCTTCCGGGACTCAAGCCGCCGCCGGGCCCGGTCTGACTCCGTGAGCCGCGGCCGGCCCCGCGCCTTGCGACCTGCCGCGCCCTCCTCGGCCACCGCCTCCCCGCCTGCGCCCGACTCAGCCTCAGCCTCCGCCTCCGCCTCGGGCTCCGGCGCCCGCTCCGCCATCCCCCCCACCCTGGTTACCCACCTCCCCCGTTGTTAGGAGCCCGACCGGAAGTGGCGCGCATCTTCCGCGCCGTCGGGAAATTTCTCACGGACTCTCACTGCCCCGCGGCGCCAAAAGGAGACTGGGGAGCCGAAGCTGCGCGTGCGTGCGAACGTACTCTCCTCTCCGTCAACTTCGTTTTGTTAAACTTTCTAACTTCGCTTAGAGAGAAGGCATAAAGCTTATGCCCAGCACCAGAACAGAACAGCCCGTAGCCCCTGAGGAGTGGGAGGAACCCAATGGCGGTTCTCCAAGATCCTGGGGAGGGGATGCCACATAGCTACAGAGGAGGGAAGGCAACCCCGAGGCGGAAACATTTTATTGGCTGTGCACGCAAAGGCCGTCTCGCGCTTTCACAGCAGTCCATAGCCTTCTTGGGCCACAGCACACGCAGACTCAGCTCTGGCCCTGCTGCTGTCGCTGCAGGTGGTCATCGTCTTCCTCACGCTGGGACTGGCGTAGATCCTCTGGTCCTGAGGCCGTCAGGAGCTCCCCAGTGGACGCAGCCAGCCGGAAGACCACGGGGATGCGGGCCAGGGCTGGGTTGGTCTCCTGCAGGCCTTGGATCCACTTGGCTAGCGTCTCCTGGTCATGGGCACCTGCCACACACATGGCGAGGACTGGGCCTTCCTCCACTGTGGGGAGAGAGGTTTGTCCAATGGGAGCGGTGGCTCCCTTTGCTCACGCCCTTTGCGTTACTCTTTCTTTTCCCAGCACTGTCTCCTGCCTATAGCTGTGCCTTCTGCCTACACTGCCCGCTGCCTGCCTCCCCACCCACCCTAAGGGCGGGGCCTGTCCTGGTCACACCCAGCAGTCAGCACAGAGGTGCTCTGTAAGGTGTGGGGGATAGGGAAGGAGCAAGCCTGGGGTGCAGGACATGTGGGTCCCTGTAAACTGGGCAAATGGGTGTCTCAGCCCAGGACCCCGGAGGACGTAACACATCCTGTGCGACCTCGAGTCGTGCATGTCTGCTTTTTACCTTCATCGATGTCAAACTCATAGTCATCCCAACCACTCCTTGCATAGTCCAGGTCCAGCTTCATCGGGTAGTAGAGGTTCCACTCCTCCGGGATCTCCTCCACTTCCTGCCTCAAGGAACACAGAGCAGGCAGGGTCAGGGGCCAGGGTCTGGCAGCCTCTCTCCACCCCAGCCTGTTGCATGAGTTGTCAGGGCAGCACCGCCACTCCCATACCCGATGTGGGCGTTGGGCTCTTACCTGCTCTTCAGGGGGCAGCAGGTCAGCCCTGAGGATATGGTAATAGACACACTTGTTGCGCAGCCACAGGGAGAAGGGTCCCTCCACAAAGAGAGGCCGGGCTGGGTTGTGGCGGGCCAGGGCTTCCTGTTGATCAGGACTCTGGATTCCTGGGGTGGAGACACGTGTATGTGTGTGTGTGTGTGTGCTGACACCCGACCTGGGGGCACAGTTCAGAGGCCTGGCTGCCCAGGGCGGGGCAGAGCTCACCCACGATGTGAGGCTTGGTGGGATCCCCTGGATCTGTCTTGTCATCGGGCAGAGGCCTCTGTGAGGAAAAGTGGAAGAAGTTTGTGACCCTCAGCTCCTACAGGGGAGCAAGGGAGAGGGGGACGGACAGGGACACCTGCAAACCCAGAGACCTTTCCTGGGTCCCCTACATGTCACTGAAACCCATCCTCTCCTTTCTGTCCAATTTGGCCAAAGCCACCAACATTTAAGATGCTCACACTGAGGGAACCCTGGAGCCAGCCCTCTACATTAACATCCTGGCTGGTAAGCCAGGCATGCTGGTGCACACATGTAATCGCAGCACTCAGGAGGCTGAGGCAGAAGGATCGCCACAAGTTTGAGACTAGCCTGAACTACATAGTGAGTCCCTGTCTTAAAAACAAAGAAAATCCTGGCTGTCAGTCTATGTACCTTGGCCAAGTCACTGTACCTGCATGTCTCAGTTTCTCCAGTTGTAAAATGAGGACAATAATAGCCCTTACGTCAGGCGACACTAAAGCATTTAGAACAATGGCTAGCACAGAATAAGCATCCAGTGCTTTGAAAAAAAAAATATATATATATATATATATATAATAATTTCACACCACAGATATCTCAGGAAGGAGACCCAAGAATCCAAGAATCAAATAACAGTGTTTTGTTTTTTGGTTTTTCCAGACAGGGTCTCATTATGTAGCTCAGGCTGGCCTTGAACTCTTGGGAGATCTGGTCTCGACCCTCCTGGCTCAACCTCCCAGGTGCTGGGATTATGGACACGTTCCACAGATGTGTAGCCCCAGGCCCAGCTAAATCTCTTCTCTTGATAAAGTCTTGGCCTCAGAGACTTTGTCATGGCAACGCCAAATGCACTAATAGCAGCCGAAGTGCAGACAACATGGAGCTCTGGTGGGGAACAGGGCTGCAGGAATCTACCAGAGGGCTCCGCGGGGACCGGGCTCCTTTAGCACCCTCACTTCGGTGGGTGGAGGGGACCAAGGAGCGTGGTGGGAGGGCACTGCAGGCGTGGACAGGAGCGGGTACCTGGTACACGGTGACCCTGGCGCTGAGGTCCGGCTCCATGTGCTGCAGGCCAAGTGTGGCCAGCTCCACGGCGTCCTGGGGTAGATCGCGGGGCACCGGGAAGGGGTTGATGTTCAGGAAGCGCGTGAACCACAGGTGCATGCGCATGTACTTGAGCATAGGGTAGCTTTGGCGGCCGAAGATCTGCAACAGCAGGAACTCTGTCTCCTTGTTGGGCATCACTCCTGCGCTGGGCAGAAACCGGCAAAGCCTCAGGGCAGGAAATGGGCTGGTGGGACAGGGAGGCAGGAGAGTGAGGCAGAATTACAAAGTGAAGCTTGGGGGCAAAGCACCTGCCTAGAATGGTCGAGGCCCTGGGTTCCATCCCCAGCATATGAGAGAGGGAGGTGGAGGGGAAGAGGGAGGGGAGGGGGAGAGGGAGAAGAAGGGAGAGGGGGAGAGGGAGAGAGGAAACTTAAAAAGGAAAAACCCCAGGAAAGCAGGGAAGAGCGAGACAGAAAAAGATATCAACTGAGTGTGGTGGCACACGTCTGTAGTCCCAGAACATGGGAGGCTGAGGCAGGAGGATCGCTGCGAGTTTGAGGCCAGCCTGGGCCACACTGACTTCAAGGCCAGCCTGAACTAAGTAGTAAGACCCTGTCTCAAAAACCAAAAGAAATAAAAAGAAAGGAGAGTGAGGAAAGGGGTGAGACGGCCACAGAGCAGTGCTGGCAAAGGGAGCTAGCTCACCGTTGCTCTCCATCTGGTGCAGCACCGCCACGCCGCAATCCTGCTGCAGCAGGTAGTGGAAGAAGAGGGTGTGGATGAAGTTGCGTGGCCGGAAGACCTCCTTGGGAAAGACGTCCAGCAGGAGGTTGTAGGCAGCCAGGTCGCGCTCCACGCCATACTCGGGCATCTTTTGCAGCGCGAAGTAGATGAAGTCCACATGGCCGCGCTTGCGCACATTGTGCTGCCCAAAGCTCTGCAGGGCCTTCATGAAGCTGGCCTTGTCCCGGGTCCCACCTGGTGCCAACTGGAACAGGTCCTCGTAGGGCACGGGGACCTTCACAGGCTTCTTCCCAGGCTCAGGCGGATGAGGGACCACGGACTTCTCGGAGGTGCGGTGGGCGGAGTTGCAATGGAGACTCCGGGGGGCCAGATGGGGCACCTGGGGACAGAGGGCGCTGCTAGAATCCGGGGCTTCCAGGGGCTGCCCAGCCTGCTCTTCCTGGGCGAGGGGTGGCACTGGCGGCCCCAAGGCCCTCCGAGGAAGGGGTGCTGCGCTTACAAACCCAAGATTGGGGAACCGGACGTCGGAGCGCAGGCCTGTCATCCCAGCACTCCAGAGGCTGAGGCAGGAGAACTGCTTGAGTTCAAGGCCAGCCAGGGCTACAGAACCCAGGTCTGGACACCATGACACACTGTGATAAAACAGCCCTGCCAGGCGGAGGACACAACACTTAGTCATTGTCGAGGACAGGAGGTAAAACCACCTTCCAGGAGGTTGCTAAATTGCCCAGGCTAGGCTCAAACTTGTGATCCTCCTGCCTCAGCCTCCCGAGTAACTGGAATTACCAGTGTGCACCAATACACTTCGCTGCAAAGGTGTATTCAATTTACCCTTTCTTTTTTTTTTGCATCCCTGGGACTCGAACCACTGGCTCTGTCCTTGTGTCTGCCATAAGAGCACTGTACCACAGAGCTCCACTCCCAGCCCTAAACGGGAACTGAGATCCACAGCTTAGGAACTCTTGGGAAGAAGACTTGTGCAAAGGTCCCCACTGGGGCAGTGGAAATGGTCCAGGTACCCCAAGCAAGGAGATGGGGAAGCAAAGGGCTGTGAACTGGGACATGGAGCCCCTGGAGCTGTCAAATGCATGGAGAAGGGTCTTTTGTGTGAGCCAAGAGGAGCTCCAAATTAAGTTTCGGGACAGCAAAGAGGGCTGGGGACGGAGCGCAGGGGTAGAGTGCCTCTGGGTGACACCCTGTACAGACAGAGAGGGTGAGAGAGGGAGAAAGAGAAAGAATATTGAGGGGCCACACATTTGTAATACCAGAACTGGACACAGGAGGCTGAGGCAGGAGGATTGTTGCAAGTTCGAGGCCAGCCTGGGCTACATAGTGAGACCCCCGTCTCAAACAACACCAAAAGAAGAGGAAAAGAAAATAAATGACATTAAAAACAGTAAGGCAAGGGCCAGGTACAGGAAGGAAGTTCATTTTTCTGCATCCATCTTTACAAGCGTGGCAGGAGGGACTCAAAGTCATCATCCCTCAATCCAGTTAGCTCCTGGGTCCTTAATGTCAAAGTTGACAGCCTCGCTTGTACAGGTAACGAGACCCCTTGAAACAAATGAGCCTCCACAGAATCTCAGCACAGACCAGCTGGATTATTATTATTATTTTTGTGGTACCAGGGATTGAACTCAGGACCTTGCGCTTGCAAGGCAGGTGCTGTGCCGCTGAGCTACATCCCCTGCGTTGGCTTTACTTTTTTGAGGCAGGGTCTCACTATGTAACCCAGACTGGATTCGAACTCACTTCGATCCTCCTGCCTCAGCCTCCTGAGTGGTATGACAGGCGTGCAGCCCCCATACCCACATGAGCTGGCTCCTATGGGGAGACTCTGAAGGGACGAAGGCAAACCCCAGGCCTTTCTCTAGATACCCATGAATGCCCCCCAGCCCGTGGTTACCTGGGAAAAGGGGGCTCCTAGGAGGGCAGCGTGGCCCCTGGCAAGGCTTCGGACCAGCAGCACAGCTCGGACACGGCTCATGCTCCACAGTCACCTGGTGGGGACAGGAGACCGTCAGCCCAGAATGGCCCAGGTGTGTCCCACAGCAGGGCGAGCTCCCGGGGGGCCCCAGGGTGGCCTTAGATGACAGCCCATCACTGGTCCCCATTTGCTGGGCCAAGCCCGTCACTGTCTTCAGGAGCCTGCTTCTGTGATGGCCCCTCCCTACTGGACCACTTTTTTAAAAAAACTTATTTATTTCTTTATTTGGCACTGGGGATCGAACTCAGGACCTTGAGCTTGCCAGGCAGGCACAGTGCCACTGAGCTACATCCCTGGCCCTAAACTTATTTATTTGTTGTCCATTTTATTAGGTAAAAAGGCTCATAAAGTATTCTGTTGCCTTTTTATTTCTCAGATAAACTATCTTTTAAAATGTAAATAAGAGCCTGGTTAAAAAAAAAAAAAAGAGCCTGGTATGGTGGCACAGGCCTGTCACCCCAGCACTGTGGGAAGCTGAGGCAGGAGGATCCCAGAGTTCAAGCCCAGCCTAGACAACTTGATGACTCAGAGAGATCCTGTCTCAAAATAAACATTAAAAAAAAAATGGCTGGGAATCTAGCTCAGTGCAAAGGCCCTGGGCTTAATCCCCAGTACCCAAAGCAAAAAGCAAACAATAAGGATCTGGGGATTTAGCTTAGTGGTAGAGTACATATGTAACCAGGCTTTTCCCAGCACTGCAAAAGCAAAATAAAACAAAAAATAAACAACCTGCCCCAAACCCAAAAACAGGTATTTACTATTTTGAGAATTAACTTATTATTTTGGCAACACCGGCCACGGAAGCCAGGGACTCCCACAGGGGAGGCAAGTGCTCACCCCTGAGCCCAGTGCAGCCCTGCAGGCCATTTGCTGATGGCTGTGTCACTGTGCTGAAAACAGACATTGAATAGGGTTGCATTAGACACAGTGGAGCAGGGCATGGTTCAGTGGTGGGCGCTGGCCTTGCCTGGTCCCCCAGCCCCGCATCAGCGGCATCAGGTGGCCCCGGGGCAAGGCCGGCGGGGTGACCTGGGAGAGAGGGTGTCCTCGAGGCCCTGCCTTCCTCCCCACACTGGGGACTGAACCCCAGGCCTTTCTCACCTATGCATATGCTCTACCTGAGCCACACTCCAGCCCCCAGGTTTTTTTGTTTTGTTTTCAGAGTCCTGTGATCATCACTACAACCTAATTTAGAATATTTTTGCCAGGATGCAAACCTGTAAGCCCAGCACTCAGAAAGTTCAAGGCCAGCCTGAACTACATAGTGAGACCCTGTCTCAATGCCCCCCGCAAGAGGTCTTACTATATTTTGGATGGATACCAGATTGAGGGGGGCAGCACTGGAGATTGAACCCATAGCTTTTGCAATGACCTACACCTCCAACTTTAAAAAATTTATTTAAGGGGCCAGGGATTTAGGTCAGTGGTTCCGCCAGCTGCTTCGCAAGCAGAAGGACCCGAGTTCGATCCCCGGTACCAAAAAAAAAATTTACTTAAGAGACACGGTCTCATTGAGTCACCAAGTTGCCCAGGTTTGGGCTCAAACTAGAGAGCCTCCTGTCTCAGCTTCCCAGAGTGGTATGATTACAGGTGTAGGCCACTCTACCCAGCAATACTAGACTCTTACAAGTTGCCAATATTTTCTTCCATTCTGTCGGTTGTCTTTTCCCTTTTCCTCTCTCTTAATTTTAGTTTTGAGATAGGGTCTTCCTATGTTGCCCAGGCTATTCTTCATCGGCTAGACTCCAGCCATTCATCTGCCTCAACCCTCCAAATGCCTGTGCCACACCTTTTGGTTGTTTGTTTTGTTGATAGGGTCTTCATATCTAATTCAGGCTGGCTGAACTCTTTATGTAGCACAGGCTGGCCTTGAACTTGTGGCATGGACCACCACACCCAGCCTTTTTTCTTTCTTGACGTTTTCATTTGCAGCCAGTTTCAAAGAAAATAATTTTGATGAAATTTTAATTTAAATTAAAAATTTTTCATGGACCAAAAAAAATTTTTTTAAAGGGATGAAGTCCAATTTATCTTTTCTTTAGTGCTATGTTTTTGGTGTTATTATCTAAAACACCACTGTCTAGCCTGTTGAAGATGTGCTTTGTTTTCTTCTAAGAGTTTTACGCTTTTAGCTCTTCCATTAAGGTCTGGGGCCCACTTGGCATTCATCACTGTAGGCTCCCCTGTCATGTGCACAGCCAGGCATCTCAGTACAATCTCTGAAGATTCTTACCTGCTCTGTCGCCTTGGCAACATGAAATGACCATGAACCATTAGGTTTTCTGAGTCACCATTTTCTTCTGTTGACCTCTATGTTGAGCCTTGTGCCAGTACAATTTTCATTGCAATACAGCTTTTGCCAGAAGTTTTGAAATCTGGAAGTGTAACTCTTCCAACTTTGTTCTTTTTCAAGGCTGTTTTCACTACTTGCAATTCCATATAAATTTTATGTATTAAGGTATTTATTTTAGTGCTCGGGCTTAAACCCAGGGCCTCGTACATACTAGGGAAGTGCTCTACCACTGAGCTACATCTCCAGCCTGAATTTGTTCTGAGATAGGTACTTGCTATGTCGCTCAGCTGACCTGGAACTTATTTTGATCCTCCTGCCTCAGCCTCCCAACTGCTGAGATTATAGGTATGTGCCATGGCAAAAGTTTTGTTAAATTTATTTTATTTTGAGACAGGGTCTCATTTTGTAGTGCAGGCTGGCCTTGAACTCACTGTATAGCCAAGGCTGGCCTCAAACTTGTGGCAATCCTCCTGCCTCAGCCCCCTCAGTGCTGGGATGACAGGTGTGTGTCATCCTGCCTGGGCATAGTTTTCTTATAGTGTCTTTTTGGTATCAGGGTAAAAGAGCCTCAGAGAATGAGTTGAGAAGTGGATCATTTCTTTTTTAAAAAATTTTCTTCATTGATTTTATTTTGAATTACATTGAAATTTAAATTAGCTGTAAATAGTATATCATAAACAATAAGCATACTTTTATGTAAATCTTATATTAATTTTTATGAAAATTCAAACAATGCAATGATGTGTAAATTCAATACTGGAAGTTACCTTCGGCTCTTCTTAACCTTGTTTCTTTACTAAAAGTAGTGACAGTTATACTTCCACATGTATAGGACAGTTTTGTTTCATTTTGCTTTCTGTCAATGGGACTATACTCTAAGTATTGTTTAGAAAATGAACTTCTTCCTTGAAATTTCCCTAATAACTAGGAGGGGGTGGCTGGCTATGGAATAGAATTACTATGGATAACTTTTCTAACCATTTGTCTGCAGATAGACATTTGGGAGGGTTCCAGCATTTTGCTATAAGCCTGGCTGTGATGCATGTGCTCAGTTTTTTCTAAGGTTTTATTTAGAAATGGGATTCCTAGGTTTAAATATGCACATGTTGAAACATACTGCCAAATTCTTCTCCTGGAAAAGGAATTTCAATTTATGTACCAACTTATGCTTGCATCTGCAGTCCATGTCAGTGGCCATTTCTCCACAACTTCACTAACACTTTCTATAAAGTACCTTTTGAAGATAAGAATACAGTGTTGTCTAATGATTGCTTTATTTTGCAGTTTACTTTTTATTACTGAGCTTGCATATAAAATTTCAGATGTTTGCTGGGTGTGGTGGCACATACCCATAATCCCAGCACTCAGGAGGCTGATACAGTATGATCACCATCAGTTTGGGCTACATAGTGAGTTCAAGGAACCCCAAAACACACAGCGAGACCTTGCTTCAAAAAAATTTTAAAAATAAAATTTCAGATGTTTATTGAATATTTGTATTTCTCTAATGTGAATCAGAAGATGTTTCATATCTTTTTGCAACTTCTCTATTGATATGTTCCTTTTTTTTTGGTACCAGGGATCGAACTTGGGACCTTGCGCTTGCAAGGCAGGCAGTAGAACCACTAAGCTAAATCCCCGGCCCTATATGTTCCTTTTTAATATGTTTCTACCATCTAGACATTACTCCATTGTCATATATGCTACAAATATTTTCTCTTGATCAACTTTTCATTTATTTCAGTTATAATGCTGACGTGCAGAAGTGTCACAGTTTAATATTCTCAGTTATCAATCATTTTATGTTATGGTTTCTGAGTAGAACTTCTTGTATATTAAGATCTATTTTTTTTTTTTGAGATAGGGTCTCACTACATAGTTCAGGCTGGCCTTGAACCCACTGTGCAGTCCAGATTGGCCTCGAACTTGTGGCAATCTTCCCGCCTCAGCCTCCCAAGCGCCAGGATCACAGGCATGCGCCACCATGCCCGGCCTTAAGATCTAATATTAATGATTTATTTTTTACACTTAGTATTTCTAATCTATCTTAAATTTATCATGTAAAAATGAATCAAAATATACCCATTTCCTCAATATGTCTCATAATTGAAATATCTGGACAGTTAAAAAATTAAGATATGGTTCATAGACCATAAAACTCACCATTTTAAATACTCAGTTCAGTGGTCTTTAGTAAGTGGCTCAATCACCACCATACATTTTGGAACATTTTCATCATCTCAATGAAACCCTACATTCATTAACATTCACTCCCCACTCCCACTTAATCCCCAACAACTCTGAATGACTTTCTCCATAGATTTTTCCCAAGAAGTGGATCATTTCTATCAGCATTTCAACTTTCTCTAAAATCTCCCGTTCTGAACGGAACTCCCTCCCTCCAGCCCACTGCCGCTGCCACAGCACAGCTCCCACGAGGCTTCTCCTCACTGCGGCACCTTCCTTCCTCACTGGTTCAGCTGTGCCCCAAGCACTGTAAATGCCCTGTGCCCTCTTCAACACCTTCCCAAGGACATGCGCCTACGTCTGAGGTCTCATTTTGCTCGATTCTCAGAAGCATCTGACACATGTAAGTCCCTTCACCCACCACCAGCCCCTACTCACCATTCTGCATTTTCTTCCTGACACCTGATTTCCCTTTCTCAGCCAACCAGCGAGATGCACTTCTTTCTCTAAAGTTTGCAGTTTTCCAAATTTAAAAGCACAGGCAAATACCGTATAGTGGGATATTGTTAAGAGGCAGATTTTCCACTGAGCATGGGTGGTGCACACCGGTAATTCCAGCCTTCTGGGAGGCTGAGGCAGGAAGATTCTAAATTCAAGCCCAGCCTATGAAATTTTGTGGCTTAGTGAAACCCTGTCGCAAAATTTTAAAAAAGGGCTGGGGATGTACCTCAGTATGAAGGCCCTGGGTTCAATCCTTGGTACCATAAAAAACACTCCAATGGGGCTGGGGATTTAGCTCAGTAGTTTCACCACCTGCTGTGCAAGTGCAAGGACCTGAGTTCGATCCCTGGTACCAAAAAAACCCCCCCAAAACCAAAAACCAAAAAAAACCACTCCAATGACTTTTTTGCAGCTAAGATTAAGAATTAACCTTTATAGCGGGTGCGATTTTGTGTGTTTGTAATCCCAGGGAGGCTGAAGCAGGAGGATTGCAGTGTGTTCAAGGCCAGGCTGGGCTACATAGTGAGACCTGTCTCAACAAAACCAAAAAGAATTAACCTTTGCTTCTCAAAGTGTGTTCCAGGGACTGGCATCATCTGGGAGCTTATAAGAATCGAAAAACCTCAGCCCCAACCCAGACTAGCAGATTCAGAACCGCATTTTAGCCACAGCTGCAGGTGGCTCCCATGTGTTAGTCTGAGACGTGAGGATGAGCTGCATGGTGATGGCTCCCAACACTGGCTTCCAGCCCCAAACCTACCTGCTGCTGTGACCCACACCTAGCTGTCTCCAAGATGACCTGTGCCCCATTGATACCCGCTTAAACTTGTCTTCTGTGCCACCATTCTAGTTGTTCAGACCACAAAGCTAGAAGTTATTTCTTTTATTATTATTAGTCTTATTTTTTTCAGTACTGCGGATTGAACCTAGGGCCTTCACACTGAGCTACTCCCCAGCCCTTTAAAAAGAAAAAAAATTTTTTTTGGAGACAGGGTCTTGCTAAGTTGCCCAGAATGAGCTTGGACTTTCAATCCTCCTGCCTCAGCTTCCTAGACTGCTGGGATGACACGCATGGATCACCACGCCTGGCTCTAGAAGTTATTTCGAGGTCCATCATGTTCCTCACCTCTCCAGTCAATCCCTCAACTAGTCCTGGTGAGTACGTACTTCCAAGTCCATCCCAAATGCACCCATTCCCCTCCATCCGCAGGCTACCACCTCAATCCACAATCTCTTTCCTGAATGACTACCCAGACTCCCACTTCTGCACCCCAGTCAGCTCTCCCTCCAGAGCCAGAGCTTTGAGAACATCAACCAAGCTTTGCACGGGCAGCTCCAGCAACACTGTTTTTGAAACAAGTCAAGTTGATTCTGGTCTCAAAGTCCTTGGTACTTTCTTCTCCCTCTGCCTGGAACTTTTCCCCTCCCGATCTCCTCACAGATGCTCTGGACCTGCAGGTTTCTCTTCCAAAGAGACTTCTTCTCTGATCATCTCATTTTCCCAGTCTAAAAGTGAGGCAGGTGGATTGCCTCGAGTTCGAGGCCAGCCTGAACTATACAGTGAGACTATATCTCAAACCAAAAAAAAAACCTTTCTCATCCTCATTAATGCATTTTTGGCAACTATCATTATCTGAAGCCACCCGTTTATTTCTGACTTATTCAATGTCCAGCTGTCTGAGGAGTCGGAAGATTTCTACCTTTCTCATTGCTATCTTCAGCAGATGGGGCGGCGCCAGGTGTACGGTTAAGGTGCCCAGTAAGTGTCAGATGACTGCAAATAAGTGGTAAGTTTCTACAAAAAGCCTATAATCGGCATTCTGAGATACGTGTAATCCAACAGCTCCTGGGCTGGCTGCCAGGAAACAGTGAGGCGCAGCTTCCAATTTCCGCCTCACTGCAGCCGCGCAGTGTGACCTCGTGCGAAAGCCTTGCCCTCTCTGAGTCACCTATGCCTCCTGCAAAGCGGGAGATCACGACAGCGAGGCAGCAGGCACACTGCTGGCAGCCTTTACCCGAATGTCCCTGTCTCGCACCCCAAAAGGTCACAGCGCCTCGATCTTGCAGCCAGGTCCCTCTGAGGCCACCCTCCCACACTTTCAGGTCCCTAACGCGACGTCCGAGCTCCCAGAGGTTCGTGTCCACCTTCCCACGTGCGCCCCTACCTACTCACGGGACCAGCCGCACAACCCAGGCCAGTTCTGTCTTGCTTCTGGGCGCCACCATGTTAGCCAGTACAGCTTCCGGGTCACGGGCCACCAGGGAGACAGCAAATTAAGAAAGCCGGTTTCGACAGGTCCCGCCCACAAGAGCATAATGACCAATAGAAAGGAGAGATGACCTTGGTCCTGCCTCCTCAGAGAAAAGGCACGCCCCTAACCTGGCAGGCGGCCTGTAAATCTGGGAACTGTGGAGTGAGGACCGGAAGGAGGGGTTGGATTTTTCCTGACTGTGAAGTTGGGGCCCCGTGACTCCAGCCAGGGGCCCCAGTTACCTGACCAGGAATTCAGAGATGAATTATTAAAAGTTGAAGGGATATGAGTTCATTCATTCACTCCACATAGTTCGAGACAAGCTTCCGCCCGGTACCGGGGATAAAACTTTCAAGGCAGGTACAGTGCCACTGAGAAAAATCCTCGGCCCAAGTTTATTCACATTTGTTGTTTTGATTTGGTTTTTGGTACCGGGAATCGAACTCAGGACCTTGAGCTTGCCAGACAGGCACGGGCGCCACTGAGCTACATCCCTGGCCCGACAAGCATTTATTGAGGGCTCGCTGTGCGCCACGGTTCTGGGCTCCGAGGATACCGCGGTAATGTGAAGGAGACAAACTCTGATTAACCCAGCTCCGTGATTCTTTGCTAATGCTTAGCCCATCTGTACACTGATGGTGTCACCTTCGAAATGGGCCAGTTATAATACCCTTAATATTTTTTAACAAGTATAGTTTGTTTTTTGTTCGCTTTTAGGTTTTCTTTTTCTTTTGCTTGAGCCGCAGTCTCGGTATGTGGCCTGGGCTGGTTTGAACTCCTGAATCCAGTGATCTTCCTATATTAGCCTCCCAAGGAGTTGGGCCTTCGTAGAGGTGTGCACCAACATCCACTAGCTTTCATAGAGTTTTATGAACTTTGAATTAACCCATGCAGAACAGCCATAAGAGAACAATATGGACAATTGCTATGGGAATTCGCTGTCAGCGCCCCTGCCTCCCTCCCCCAATGGCAGGGCATGGAGTCTAGCTTGGCTTCCCTGGCCACCCACACTGAGGGTCCTGTGAAGTATCGTGTGTGTACATGCTGGTGTCCCCAGGGCTGTGTGTGTGTCTCTGTGATGTCGGAGTGATAGAATATGGAGCTTTTTAGTTTCTCAAAACTCTAGCAGCTGGGCGTGGTGGTGCATGCCTGTCATCCCTGCACTCAGGAGGCTGAGGCAGGAGGATCGCTGCAAGTTTGAGGCCAGTCTAGGCTTCATAGTGAGATCCAGGGAAGCATGAACTACTACATAGAGAGACCCTTTCTCAAATAAATAAATAAATAAGCAAGCAAACTCCCTGTGGCATCTTCTGACCTGCTAACTACTCACACAGCCACTGACTTCCTGTCTTTCTGCAAACCCAACACCAGCTGAATAACCCTGCTTAGCTTCTGTCTCCTTGCAACCCTCTGTCAATCCCAGGCTCTTTATATGGGGACATATGGAGGTCTGCTTTTTCCTGACTGGCATCCTCCTCTCCCCAATTCCTACTTTCCTGTCCACAGGTGATTCTCTTTCTTTCCTTACCTTTTTCTTCATTTTTAATTTTTTTGATGTGTGTGCAGTACTGAGGGTTGAACCCAGGGTCTTCACTTTGAGCTATTCCCCCAGTCCTTTTTTATTTTGAGACAGGGTCTCACTAAATTGCCTGGGTCAGGCTTGAACTTGCAATCTTCCTGCCTCAGCCTCTCAGAGTGCTAGGATCACAGGTGTGCACCAACACATCCAGCCACAGGTGGTCCTAGAGTGCAGCCGAGCCGAAACTGAAACTGAGTAGAGCTCCTGAAACTTGCTGTGACGCTGCTGCGTGCTGTGCTTATGGCTGTGGTTTCTGCAACTCGGATCCCTTTCAAAGCCGATCAATGGACAGGGGGTAGAGGAATTGAGGAACATTTGCCCAGCACATGCCAGGCCCTGGGTTTCATCTCCAGCACCACAAAAATA
This sequence comes from Heterocephalus glaber, assembly GCF_000247695.1. The sequence goes on from NW_004624828.1 coordinate 3,278,196, forward strand.
ATGACCAGCTGGGTACAGGGCTGTAATCTGTTACTCTACATAGTGAGGCAAGAGGGTCACATGTTCAAGACCTGCCTGGGAAAATTAGCAAGGCGCTGCCTCAAAATAAAAAATAAAAAGGGCCAGGGATGCAGCTCAGTGTGAAGGCCCTGGGTTCAATCCTCACACTGAAACAAACAAAAAAGACAAGAAAAAGGGGGTGGGGGAGGCGAGGTGATGCGCGACTGTAATTCTAGCACTTGGGAGACTTGCAAATTCAAGAACGTCCTGGATTACATAGCCAGACCCTGCCTCAAAAAGACAATAAATAAATTTTTTTTTTGGTACCGGGGATCGAACTCGGGTCCTTGCGCTTGCAAGGCAAGCGGCAGAACCACTGAGCTAAATCCCCGGCCCTAAATAAATAATTTTTAAAAAGAGGTGAGATTGGGGTCTCCTGGGCTCATCCAGAGATCCCCAGTTTTAGGCTGTAAATAACCTATATGGATTAGCACACGGAACAGGGTCTTGGCGGTAGCCGTGGTCCCAGGGGAGGGTATCGGTCCTTATAAACTCATCTCTGCAGTCCTTTACTCTTCGTGTTCGGGAGCTGAACTGATGAGGATACCCTTCGGGACACCTCGGCAACTCTGCGCAGACGCGGTATAGCAGCCTGATCAGGACTCCTGTGATTGGCCCAGCTGAGAGGCGCTGTAGCCAATCAACCCCACCCCCCAATTGACAGCCACATGGGCAGTGGCTGGGCTCATTACTGCCCTCTGGCGGGTTTGCTCAGCTACGCGCAGGCGCAGTTCTCTGTGTTTTGCGGGCTGCGGGTGACAGCTTGCGTGGGCGGGAGTGCGGTCGCTGACCGGGTTGCAGCCTTCAGAGAGCTCCCAATATATCTACTCGTGAAGTCGTTTTGGCTTTTATTATTTATGCTTTCAGAAGTGGTCGATGTTAAAAACAGGCATTTACCAATTTTGTGTATTTATTGGCACAGAACACAGTATCACAAACGAAGCCCTGAGGTGTATACAATATTTAGTACGAAGTCCTCAGAAAAAATCCTCAATCCTGGCGTGGTAGTACTCGCCTGTAATCCCAGGACTCCAGGAAGCTGAGGCAGGAGGATCACAAGTTGGAGTGCAGCCTGGGCAACTTAGCAAGACCTATAACTAAAGAAAAAATTTAAAAAGTACAGAGGGTGTAGCTCATTGTGAAGGCCCAGTAGGAAAAAACAACAACAACTCTCTAAAAATAGCTTCACAGTGGAGGATCCCGGCATCACTTTAACCATCACTTTTTTAACCACAGGAGGCAGGTTAATATCACAGCGATGAGTCTAGTGGTGACATCATGAAGGTTCTCCTGTGATATATTGAAAGGGAACACTGTCACCTTTCTGGCCTTCTTCCCAGCCATGCACAGACCTCAATCTAGGCCTTGCTGCTTTGCTACAGTTGGTCCGCCATGAACTGTTTCTCCTCTGCAATGCCCGGCTGCCATGTGCCACTCTGCCTGGGAGCCAGCTGATTATGGACTGAAACCTCTACAAACTGTGAGCTAAATAAACCCTTTCCCCTTAAAAAAAAACCAAACCCTCAATCTAATGAAAGACTGTGATCTACAGGTGGTGTCAACAAGGCATAACAACAAGAACAAAAAAGAGGCATAACAAGCTGGGCAGGGTGGCACACGCCTGTGATCCCAGCATTCGGGAGGCTGAGGCAGGAGGATCACTATGAATTTGAGGCCAGCCTGGGCTACATAGTGAGTTCAAGGCTGGTCTGGGCTACATAGCAAGACCCTGTCTTTTTTTGTTTGTTTGTTTTGGTACAGGGGATTGAACTTGGGTCCTTGCACTTGCACAGCAGGCGGAGAAACCACTGAGCTAAATCGCCAGTCGTAAATCATCAACAAGCAAACAAAACTAAAACTGTCCAGCCAGATGTTTTTTCTACAAATCGTCTTGCGAAGCTTGTGCTTGGACAAAGGAGTAGGAGCTATAGAATGGTCAGGAATACCCCCCGCCCCGCCCAGCCTGAATTCAACCCCCTCATCCATACCCTAATTGCTCTTCCAGGGAGAGGAGAAATAGAAATGTAGAGTCCTCCCCCCACCTCTACTGTCCTAGGTCCAGAAGGTGCTGGGAAATTCTGCCTTTCCTTTGGTTGTGGTCAAGCATCCACATGGCAGCCAGATGTGGATTTGAGTCCCACTTTCATAGCATTTATTCTGAGCTAGTTGTGTTTATTCAGTGGACAAAGTTTCTTGTGTTGTTGTTGTTTTGGTTTTTTGTGGTGGGGATTGAATCCAGGGCCTCATGCATGCTAAGCACATCCTCTACCACTGAGCTACATCTTTGCCCCGGTAAGCAGTTGAGTGCCTGTTGTATACAGTCGATCTGGGCTCTGGAAATAGAACAAAATAAACTAATCCCTGCCCTTGTGGGGTTTCTGTTCTCACAGGATGAAACAGATGATAAGCAAATGCATGTGTGAGCTCTCAGGAGACAATAAGAAAAGGAGAATGTGGGGGACATTTTTGGTCTTGGGGATTGAACCCTTGAGCATGCTAGGCAAGTGCTCTAGCACTAAGCTATACTCTCAGTCCAAAATTAAAGTTCTGTAGTGTGTGTGTCTCAAAAAAACCAAAACAAATGTGTTCCAGGTGACGGGGTGTGGCAGTGCAAAGGGTCTGAGGTAGAAACAAACTTGGAACACATCTAGAAGAATCTGGAAGGAATGCTGTGAGCAGTGTGACCCAGCAGGAGGGGTCTCTCTGGATCTTGCATTTCCTTAGCTATGGGTTCAATCTGAGAGTTTTCATCCTGAGAGGTCGGTGGTGAGGATTCGGTGAGATTGTGCTGGGTACTGTGGCCGGTACTTCGAGGTCACTTTGGAAACAGAAGCTATGAGGGAGGGAAACCAGGCCAGGAGGCAGTGGCAGAGAAAGGCTGCCAAGATAAGCAGGAGTCCCTGAAGGCTGAGGGAAGGCACCGATTTTCCTCTCAAGAACGTCCTGCAGCCGGGTATGGTGGTGCATGTGCACTCTGGAGGCTGAGGTAGGAGGATCTCCACTAATTCCAGGCCAGCCTGACCTTGTCTCAACAAAATCCCCTCTTCTCGCTTAGATGGGAAACTGAGGCACAGGGCTAGAGTCTGGGAAGGGCAGATAGGGGCTGAGCAGGGGTCTGGATGTGGGCGGTGATGGGGTTGGGGGGGGGTCAGCGTCCTGTCTCTGCCTCCCTCTCATCTGCCAGAGGCCTGGAACTGATACAGAGACCGGGAGATGACAGGGAGGGCGATGAGACGCGAGGGCCGGGAGAGACAGGCAGAGACAGACGAGACAGAGACAGACCCAGGATCGGAGGGACAAGGCAGACCCAAAAAGGGCCGCCGCGTAGGGGGGCCCTGGGCTGTTCCGTGGGGGGCGAGACCAGAGCTCCCCACTCCGCCCCCGTCGTGCCAGGGCTGTGACTTCAGAGTCCGCGCGGATTCTATAAATGGCCAAGCAGCTGCAGACCGGGGCCGAGTGAGTCAGCGCGTGGCGTCACCGCCGCCAGACACCGGCGGCCCCGCCTCTCAGGGCCCCGCCCACCCAGGGCCGCCAGGGGGCGCCGGCCGCGACCTGGACAGACTTGCCGGGCCTCGCATGCTCAGTAGTGACCTGCGGCACGCTGCGGGAGGGCAAGATCGTGGGGGGCAGGATCGTGGAATTCGCGCGTTCGAATCCTGGCTTTTCCAGCTTCGAATCTCGAACGGCTGGTTTCACCTCTCAGTGTCCAATATACAACCCACTTCCTAGAGCTGTGAGGAATGTGATAACAGATCCAAAACCACCTAGTATACAGCAGGTGCTAATTGCTAGCTTCCCTGATGTGGTTTTTTTTTTTTTTTTTTTGGTACCAGGGATCGAACTCGGGTCCTTCCGCTTTCGAGGCAGGCGGTGGAACCACTGAGCTAAATCCCCGGCCCTCCTTGCTGTGTTTTGTCTAAATAGCTTCAGTTTAACATGGCTGATAAGGTCTGATAAGGACCGATAAGGACCCTCAGATGGTCCTCAGCATACTGCCTTAGCCCAGTGGTTCTAAAATGCGCGGGTGATCTGCTTTTTCCTACCCACCCACATCCTAGCCAGCAGAATTTTGGCAATGTCTGTATACAATTCTGTTTGGCAAGATAGGAGGTGCTACTGGCTTCCAGCATGTAGAGGCCAGGGATCCTGGTTCAAATCCTGCAAGGCCCGGGACAGCCACCCACCACAAAAAATTATCCAGCTCTGCCTGTCAGCAGCGCCAAAGTTGAGAAACTTCCTCAGTCTCATAACATTAGGGGCAGAGAGAGGCTTGAGTTCAACTCCTGTGCTGCCACTGGTGAGCGCTGACACATCCCTAGGGAAAGTGACTCTGTGCCCTTGTGTCTCCGTTCCCACTTGTGCCTTAGTTTCCCCATCTGTAACATGCCTGTGGATAACAGCAGCTATTTCTGAGGGTGCTGTGGGGTCTGAGTAGATATACGCTGGTGGTTTGGAACAGGGCTGTCTGAGAGGTGGCTGTCACACCTGCACGTCACAGCTGTGCCTCGGCATGGACCTCACAGATTTCACTCCTTCACATATCACCAGTGTGTGGCAGGTCACTGATGCGTCAAGTGTCGCAGTCATGGTCTTGACATATGTGGACATGGTGTCCACCCCTGTGGTCCAGGGGTGAGAGCTGGCCAGGTGCGGCTGCTTGCAGGGTGGCCTGGCTGGGACAGGGGCCTGGGGTGGCCACTGATAGTGTCACTGTGTGGCTCAGGAGACCCATAGGTGCATGGGGAGGATAGATCCAGGCTCTCTGCTGTGTCGGGACCTTACGGGGGCTGGAGGGGACAGAAATGAGGTGCCAGATCAGGTGCTGTTGCCTGAATCCCTCTCCCGAGCCAGGCACTGAGCTGGGAATGTTGGGAGCAGTATTTCTCCTTTGCCTGCTTCTCCTCCTCTTTCTATTCCTCCTCCTCCTCCTCTTCTGTTTTCTTCAGTACTCGGGATGGAACCCATGGCCTTGCTACTCAAGTATTCTCCACTGAGCTACACCCCCAGGCCTTTTTGTTCTTATTTTGACACGGGGCTTCACTAAATTGCCCAGGCTGGCCTTGAACTTACAGTCCTCCTGCCTCAGCCTCCGGAGTAGCTGGGATTACCGATGTGCACCATCTTGCCCGACTGCACTGTCCCTTCTGAGCTTCACAACACCTCCATGAGGCAGGTGCGATCCTTAGCCCGTTTCACAGATGGGGTGACAGAAGCCCAGAGCAGAGAGGAGAAAGGATTTATTTACCTAAGGCTATACAGAGAGGTGATGCCTGAAGTTAAGCCCAGGATTCAGCTTGTTAAAATTCAACTGCCTCAGGGAGCCTGGTGACCACAGAGATAGAGACTCAGGGACACCGCAGGGACCCGGCGGACAGTGTGGGGGAGGGGACAGTGGAGGAAAGCCGGGGTCAGGCCGATCGAGCCCCCCTCCCAGAATAACGCACGCCGCCCCTCCAGGCGGAAACTCTGACACCATCAGCTCCCAATACCAAGGCCCTGACATCAGGAGAAAGGGGGGTGGCTAAACTGGGGCGCCCCGCCCCTTGGCAGACCCCTGAGGCCAATGGGACGGCCTCGGAGGAGACCCGGGCGCCTCCGGAGCTTCAAAAACGTGTGAGCAGCGAAGAGGGTGCAGACGGAGCCTCAGCTGCTGCCACCTCAGTCCTCAGCGATACCTCACCTCCCAGCCAGGGCCGGCGGGCCAGCATGTCCTCTGCCCACTTCAACCGGGGCCCCGCCTACGGGCTGTCAGCCGAGGTCAAGAACAAGGTAAGAAGGCCCTGTCCGGCCAGAAGCCCTGCTCTTGGGTTCCCTGAACCCCTTGCCGCCTGTCCCAGGTGACCTGGAACCTGATCGGGGAGGAGGATGGCAGTTGGATCGGGACTGTCTTTCTCCCCCTTGGAAAGTCCCAGAGCCTTCGGCTACTTTTGGGGGGCGGAGTGGGGGGCACCCAGCCCTGCACAAAGATGCCGCTGCGTTTCCTGAAAGTGCTCTGGCAACTCCGAGAGTTCCTGGCAGGGCACGAAAGGGAAGACTTGATTTTTCTTGCAGCCTGACAAAGAAATTGAGAAGCCCTTGAGATTTGGGATTCCTGGGAGGTGGAGAAAGTGCGGGAGACCAGGAGGAAGAGCCGGTGGGGAGGGCAGGAATGGGCCTCAGGGACCCTGGGCGCGGGTCTCCTACCTGCAGAGCTAGGAAGACACCGGGAGACCATCTTCGTGCTATGGGTGGGTAAACTGAGGCTCAGAAAGGGGAGGCGAGTCGCTGGGGTCTGCGGCAAGGCAGGTGCAGAGCTGGGCCCTGCACTAACCTCCCCCCCCCCCACACACCAGGAGGGGACCCGCGTCTCCAGGTGAGGGACCTGAAGTCCCCCTCTCCTAGAATCTTCCCAGAGGTTCGCCGGGGAGGAGCCCCTGCCCCATTTGACAGAGAGGAACACTGAGGGCGGGGTGGCTTTTCCTGGGGTCCCAGAGCGAGAGAGCGAGAGCCGGGACTGCGCCCTGGACGGGGACCCTCTGCCGGAGCAGGGGGCGCGGCGGGATCCGACCCAGCGCCGCCCCCTCCCCCCAGCGCGGCCCCAGAGTCGCGCGGAGCCGCCGAGCCATATAAGGCGGCCTCGGGGAGCCGGGCGCTCTATATAAGGGCTGGTTTGCTTTATAAAGCCGGGCTGGTGGGGAGGGGGACCGGCGAGCTGGCGCAGGTGAGGGGCCGCCCCTGCCCAGCTCCCCCTACTTAGGGGAAGGGGCAGCCTGGTGCCCGAGGATCTGGGATGGGGGGCAGAGCGGGAGAGGGGATGGGAGGGGAAGATGCAGACACACTGGGAGCCAGAGACACAAGAGAGGTGGGGAGGCCGAGCCAGGAGGAGACGAGGGAGACAGGGATGGAGAGGTGCAGAGCGGAGACAGACAGACAGACAGACAGACGAGCCCCACCCCCTCCCTGCACAGCCAGGGACCCTGGAGTCCAGCTGAGACATTGCCATGCGAGACTGAGAGGGAAAGCTATGAGCCCAACCATCCGGGGACAGGCAGCAACCACTCGGAGAGATGGGGGAAGGACAGAGCTGGGGAGAGAGAGAGAGAGACAGAGGGCTAGGTGTGGCGGTGCAGGCCTGTCATCCCAACATTTGGGAGGCTGAGGCAGGAGGATCTCGCTTGGAGTTCGAGGCCAGCCTGGGCTACACAGTGAGTTCAAGGCCAGCCCGCACTACAGAACGTGACCCCATCTCAAAAAACCTGATCACCACCACCACCACCACCACCAAAAATAGACGGGCAAGGGTCGGAGGAGACCCTAGCAAGCCTCCCACTTCTAGCCAGAGACCGAGCCAGCCAGCCAGCACCCAGGGCCTCCTCCTTTACAGCTTTCCTCCTCCCCTGCTGGAGGCACCCCCTCTTCCAACTGGGGAGTGCAGGGGGAGGGCCAGGGAAAGCTAAGCCCCAATTTGGCCTGGAGGGGGAAGCAGGAGGCCAGGCGCCGCCCCCCCAGCTCCAAGGATCCGGCCC
>NW_004624828.1:3285860-3364618 GCF_000247695.1 Heterocephalus glaber
CGTCTCCATTCCCTAGTGCCAAACCTCAGAATGCCCGGAATGGCCCCCTGGGCAGGTGCCACCTTGGCCCGGCCCTGGCCCTGGCCCTGCCCCCAGGGATACTGGGACACAGTTGCCTTAGTTGGGATGGGACGAGGGAGATGGGGCCCAGGAAGGACCCAGGCAGCCAAAGCCACTGTCCACGGCCTGCACCCTCACTGCCTCCTGTTCCCCTACCCCCAGCTGGCCCAGAAGTATGATCACCAGCGGGAGCAGGAGCTGCGAGAGTGGATCGAGGGGGTGACCGGGCGCCGCATCGGCAACAACTTCATGGACGGCCTCAAGGACGGCATCATCCTGTGCGAGTGAGTGGGGCTGTCCTGGCCCTCACACTCCGCGCCATGTAGCTCCTCAGCCCCCTCCAGGCATCAAGGCCCAGCTGGGTCAAACACTTACTGTGTGAGACCTCCAAACAGTCCAAATAATCCTCACGCCCACGTAGCAGACAAAGAAAATGGAGCCTCAGCTGGGTGTGATGGTTCACGCCTGTCAGCCCAGCATCCCGGGAGCCTGAGGCAGGAGGATCTCAAGTTCCAGCCCAGTCTGGGCAATTGAGTGACTTAGTGGAATGTGCTTCAAAAAACAAATCAAAACAAACAATAACAACAAAAATCAAAGTCTCAGATGCTGGGAGGGAAGAGTTGGGGTGTTTATCTTGTTTCCTGTTTTAAAAAAAAGACTAGGGAGCAAAGTAACCATTCATTCATTCACACAACAAGCACTTACGGAGCTCCTGCTGCACACAGGTCTCTGTTGTAGGCACAGGGGCAGGGAAATCCTAGTGGGAGAGATAAGTGGACTCAGATAATTACATACTAATGTGGTGGGAATGTGCAGTTTCCCAGTCCCTGAAAGAGATTGGAGAGAAGAGCAATTAGACAGCGCAGAGAGGCCATGCAAAGGCCCTGAGGCCCTGAAGCCAGCAGCTGATGGGAAGTGGAGGCAGATAAGTCAGGGAGTTAAGTGCAGGCCAGTGAGGCAGGACTGTTAGCCAAGCAAAGGAGTTTAAACCAGGCATGGTGGTACACACCTGTAATCCCAGGACTTGGGAAGCTGAGGCAGAAGGATGCTGTGAGTTCAAGGCCAGCCTGGACTACATAGGGAGACTGTCTCAAAAACAAACGAACAAAAAACAAGGGAGTTTGTTTTATTCTGAAGGCAATGGGAAGCCACCGGGGGATCTGAAGTGGAGAGTAACTTGAATGTGGTGTGTGGGTGTGGGGTGTTGCTGAGCCACATCCCCAGCCCTTACCCCCTTTTAAACTTTATTTTGAGACAGGGTCTCACTAAGTTCCCTGGGCTGGGGTCAAAATGCAGTCCTCCTGCTTCAGCTTCCTAGTAGCTGGGATTACAGGCATATGCCACCATGCGGCCTCCTTGATAGTTTTTTAAAGGTTTTTTCCTGGCTGCTAGATGAGGAAGGATCTCTAGGGGGATGAGGTGGAAGCCGGGAGTCCCTGGGTTGCCACTGGAAAAGGCCAGCAGAGACATGGTGGTGACCCGGACCAGGGTGGGGTGGCTTCTGGTGCGTTTAGAAGGATGAGCCAAAGGACTTGTTGAGGGATTGGATGTGCGGCTGGGAGGTAGGGAAAGAGGAGTCAAGTGCAAGTTCACTGGCTTCGGCTGAACACCTGAAGGGTGGACGCTGATTTACTAACCCGGGAAGGATGGAGAGGGGGGAACTTGGTGAGGAGGGGCATCAGGAGTCTGGCGTGGGGTGTGTTTGATTTAAACCAATTTGAGACCCCCATGGAAGGAGCCAGATTGGAGACAGAGAGATCTGAGCCACAGGGAGACACTGGGGAGTTGCTAGTACATCCAGAACCCTACAATCAAGATAACAGTGAGATCCCCAAAGGGGTCTGTTTGGCCAGGGGACAGCCCATGTGGGCTCTGCCATATCTGCAAGAGAAATCATCACTGAGATGTGGCCAATAGTGAGGGCACAGGAGGCGTAGTGTGGCGGTATATACCTGTCATCCCAGCACGGGAGGCTGAGGCAGGAGAATCACCATGAGCTCCAGGCCAGCCTGGGCTATGGAGTGAGTTCAAAGCCAGCCTGGGCTACATAGTGAGACCCCATCTCAAAAAAGCCTCAATCAGTCAGTCAAGTTGCAGGGAGACCAGGAGATGCCATGACACAGGGACTTTGCAGAGGGTGACCTGGCTTCTCTGGCCCCTAAGAGTGTGCCGGGGTGGTCTGGCCAGGCTGCCTGTGACAGCTGACTCCCTGCTTCCTTATAGATTCATCAATAAGCTCCAGCCAGGCTCAGTGAAGAAGGTGAATGAGTCGACCCAAAATTGGCACCAGGTAAGGCCAGGCAAGCCCTTGGGCACACAGCCCTCAGCCCCTGGCCCTCTGGCCCCTGACGCGCCTGCTCCCCATAGCTGGAGAACATCGGCAATTTCATCAAGGCCATTACTAAGTATGGGGTGAAGCCTCACGACATCTTCGAGGCCAACGACCTGTTTGAGAACACCAATCATACCCAGGTGCAGTCCACGCTCCTGGCCCTAGCCAGCATGGTGAGTGGGGGCCAGGTGGGCAGCGGGCAGGCGGCCCCGTGAGAGCAGCACTGCCCAGTCTCTGAGGGGACCAAGCAGCATGCTGGACGCTCTCTCCTGCCCTTGTCCTCCGCCCCACCCAGGCCAAGACGAAAGGCAACAAGGTGAATGTTGGGGTGAAGTATGCAGAGAAGCAGGAGCGGAAATTTGAGCCAGAGAAGCTGAGAGAAGGGCGGAACATCATCGGGCTACAGGTCCTGCCCCTTCTCCACTGGGGCATCATGGGAGGACAGACTGGGCCCTGCAGGCTGTGGGGACACGGTGTTTGCCATTAACTATGGGCTGAAAATTCTTGTTCTTTCTCTCTCTCTCTCTCTCTCTCTCTCTCTCTCTCTCTCTCTCCCCCCCCCTCCCTTCCTTCTTTCCTTCTTTCCTTTCTTTCTCTTTCTAGACAGGGTCTTACTATGTAGTTCAGGCTGGCCTTGAACTCACTATGTAGCCCAGGCTGGGCTTGAACTCACAGCAATCTTCCTGCCTCAGCCTCCTGAGTGCTAAAATGACAGGTGTGCATACCTGTCTTTCTGCATTTTCCATTGACCAAATCCCTCCCTCTGCCACTGCTTTCCCTTGTACTTACCCCAAGGGCGACTGGCAGAGGGAAAAATAGGGAAACTGAGGCCTGAAAGAAGCTAGTTCACTTTTTCCAGATAGCCCAGTGAAGGAGCAGTGGGCTGGGCTGTGAGCACGAGATGCTGGTCCTGAGATGTGTTCCTCAGGCTCGGTTTCCAGCCTGTCCCCTGAAGATGGCAGTAGCACCTCAAGCTTTGACACTCGCCCTGTCTCGTGGCCTCTGGGGAGACTCTGGTCCTCAGGGTGATTCTCCCTCTGCCTTCCTAGATGGGCACCAACAAGTTTGCCAGCCAGCAGGGCATGACAGCCTATGGCACCCGGCGCCACCTCTATGACCCCAAGCTGGGCACAGACCAGCCGCTGGACCAGGCCACCATCAGCCTGCAGATGGGCACCAACAAGGGGGCCAGCCAGGTGAGCGGGGGCCTCGGGGTGCGCCGGCCAGCCCAGGGCTCACTGCTGTCCCTGCGGCCTGACCTCCCTGCCCTTCTCCACAGGCTGGCATGACGGCACCTGGGACCAAGCGGCAGATCTTCGAGCCGGGCCTGGGCATGGAGCACTGCGACATGGTCAATGTCAGCCTGCAGATGGGCAGCAACAAGGGTGCCTCGCAGCGGGGCATGACGGTGTACGGGCTGCCACGCCAGGTCTACGACCCCAAGTACTGCCTGACGCCCGAGTACCCAGAGCTGGGCGAGCCGGTGCACAACCACCACCCGCACAACTACTACAACTCTGCCTAGGCCCCAGGGGCTGCTGCCACTGCTGCTGCTGCTCTAGGCTGGACCCCGCCGGCCCAGCTGACCCCTGCCCCTGCATGGCGTCCCCCAGCCCCCTGGCACGTGCCTACAGGGTTACGGTTTGGGGAGAGCAGTCCGGCGGGGGCCTGTGTGTGCGGGAAGCGGGCCCTCCTCTTTGTAGCGCTGCAGGGTCCAACACGGAGCCGGGGTGTCCCCGACAGCACTCAAGGGCACACTGAGCAAAGCTATCCAGCTGCCCTACTCCCTCACAAGTGGGTACCCCAGGACCAGGAGCCCCCCCTTCCCAAGCAAAGCCCCCAGAGCCCAGGCTCGGCCCGGCCTCGGCCCCTCCCGCGGCGGGAGTGAACTGCATGCCGGGAGACGCAGGACACGCGCGGTTTGGTTTGCAGCGACTGACGCAGGTGGTGTGACGGCGGCGTTTGTAACTCGAGCACTTCCTTTTCTATTTCACTGGAGCACAATAAATGGCTGTAAAATCACCAGAGCCTTCAAGGACTCTGGGTATTGGGGCCTGGGGCCTCTTGTACACATACAAACAATCCTGCTTGGATACGCCCCACCGGGGGTCCCCGAAGTGTTAGGAAGGGGCCACACAGCAGGAGGTACAGGGAGGCTTCAGCTGTGATTCTAGCTCCTCTCAGGTCTGTCAGATCAGTGAGGCATTCGGGTCTTTCTCACCGGAGCGCAGACCTAACGGCGAGGCGAGCTATGCCTGTGAGGACTCTGCGGCATACAGCCCTTTAAGTCACCCCCAAACCATCACCACCCCCCAACCCTAGGCCATGGCAAAATTGTCTTCCATGGAACCAGTCCCTGGTGCCAAGAATGCACACGCATGTCCCAGGAAACACACATGCATTGGGCCTGGTGGTGCACACCTGTGATCCCAGCACTTGGGAGGCTGAGGCAGAAGGATCAAAAGTTCCAGGCCAGCCTGAACTACACAGTGAGACCCTGTCTCAAAACACAACAAAAAAACAAGCTGGGGATTTAGCTCAGTGGCCCCGTGTCTGCTTGGCTGGCACAAGGTCCTGAGTTCGATTCCTGGTACCAAAAAAAAGCAAAGAAAAAAAGATACACACATGGACTTCCCGTCCACTTGGCTGGATACAGGCCATGCACTCTGACACACTCAGGCAAAATTCACACATGTACACCCCAACTGTCTCCATGCAACTACGCATACACACATCCCATATGCACTCACATCTACAATGTACAAAAAGCATACACTGGCCTGGGGGTGTGGCTCAGTGGTGAGCAATTGCTGAGCTGGTGCAAAGGCCCTGGGTTCCATTCCCAGCACAGCAAAAAGAAAGCGAGTCTAACTGTACTCTGAGTGCCGGCAGACTCAGCCCTGCATACTACACGAGGTCCACACACCTTTTCCTAGAACCTGTGGTTTGTGGTGAGGAAGACCCAGTGCTGAGACTGGTGAGACAGCTGTGAATCCTCGCTTACTGGCTAGGCGACTTTGGACAGGTCCCTTCCCAACACGGCCCTGGGCCTTTGTCTCCAATGAGAAGATGGGGACAATGAATATCATAGGGAGTGCTGCCATAAAATGCCATGCAAGGTCCTGGGGCCACCCTTTAGCCCAGGACAATGGGGACAGCAGGCAGTGGGTTGGCTTGGCCTCTGGCCTGAGGCTATGATCTGCCAGGGAACAGTTGAGGGCTTACTGGCTGTGTCCTGAGTCTGCCTTCCCAGTCCAGAACCTTAGTCTGTGGCCAGGGCTCCCATGTCCTTATGCTTCAGAGTGGACCCTGTTTTCCCAGTGAAGAGAGGGCCCCGACCATCCCGCCTAGAAGCCACCAGCCGTTGATTCCAGGGAGGGAATTCAGACATGGGAGGGGACCCAGAGCTGTCTGCACCTCCTCTGCCCACCCAAGGACAGGGGTGGAGGCCGGAACACGGGGACCCACAGAGACAGACAACAGAAACCCCACATGCAGATGCACACAGCTCCTTGGGCCTTGTAAAGCGGATTCCAGGCTCTCTCAGTGGCTCGAGGAAGCTATGCCGAGGAGAACGTGTGCTGGCCCACAGCCGGGCCTCCTCGTGAAAACAGCACCATATTAGCACTGGGCCTGTCGGAGAAGCAGGGGCTCTTCTTGCTGGGCCCTGCGGGCACCCCACCCAGGTGCCTGCCCACCACGCTGCCAGGGAGGCAGGACTACAGGGAAGATGAACGGCAGACCCAGCAGCACAGGCAGGTGGTCAAGGCTTCCAGGCCCCCCAATGTTTTCCTCAGCCACTGGTGCTTGCCACTGTCCTGGGCAGGCCCCAGAGCCACCTGCTCCTCTATCCTCAGCCCAGCCCTGGAAGGCTCCTGCATCCTTCCCTCTGTGCCACTCAGGCTTTGGGGCCAGGTGGAGGTGCTGGACCTGTGCAGGTGGCCAGGGTCAGGGGTGTCACCCTTGCGACTGTCCAAGGGGCCTCCAGCTGCTATCAGCCACGTGGACCCTGTCGACACCTCCTGCCTTGGCAAAAGGCCCCTTCTGTGGACCTCGACACTGCTCCAGTGTCCCTCCCCACCACAGCCCCCTGCCTGGGAGCTGTCCCCTCAGCCTGGCTCCTGAACTTTTGGTACCGGGGATCGAACTCAGGACCTTGCGCTTTGTGAGGTAGTGGCAAAACCACTGAGTTAAATCCCCGGCCCTGGGCCCTGGCTCCTGAACTTTTTTCTTTTCATTTTCATGGAGAATAGTTAGGATGACTTTGTCCCTCTCTCTTAACCTTTTATTAGGCAACAGCCTATCTCTACTTTAAGGAAAAAAGACACAGCTTCATAGTCCCACACTTTTCAATCACGTTGGCCTGCTCCTCAGTGTAGTTTCCGCTTCTGGTCACATGGCTCGGGTAAGGGGCCACACCTTCCCACGGAGCCCCCTTCCCAGTCTGCTGACTGACATGTCACTCCTCGGCCCTCAACCAAACTTCTCTGAGCATGTTGTTTCTGACTCCTGAACTTTTAAGGAAGTGGGTTGTGGGCTACAGAGCCTCAGTCCCTGGGTTCAAGTTCCAGCTGGGCCTGTCACTTCTTCTGTGAACTTGGGGTGACCCTGGCATCTGCCTCAGGGGGTAACAAGCCCTGAGAGCTGCATGTGGCCTGGGTGGCCTTCCTTCGTCACCCTCCTCCAGTGCCACGCCCCTCCCTGGCTTTCACTGTGACTGCTGTAAACACCGGGTAACGTTTCACACCGAAATCACCCAAGAACTCAGCACACCAGGAATCTGCATTGGCTGTTTTATTGAGGGGCTCGTGACCGTTGACTGACAGCTGTCTCCAAAGCAGCCCTGCCTCCCCTACAAAAGCAACCAGAGATGAGATGGGGCTTCCGGTTAGGGCAGCGGGGCTGGCTCACTCTACCAAGGGCGCCGGGGAAGGAGGGCTTCGACTCCAAGGCCGCGGGCACACGGGCGGACTGCTATTGAAGAGGCTGGAGAAGTCCGGCACCCATCTCCTGCCCGGCCAGGATCCCAGGAAAATGCCCCTCAGGGAAACTGGAGCCTAAAGCTAGGGAGGCTGGGGGTGGGTGAAAGAGGGAGCAACCAAGTAAGCCCTGGTCGGGGCCCTCGGGCCTGCCAACTCAACCCCAAACCTACGGGCACACACTCATGCTCGCTCACGCCCATCACGCTCACGCAGACAAGAAGGGGGCCGAGACAGCCCCGGACCCACCCCCACCCCTGGAATGTCTGCCTTGGAACCCAGTGGGCCGGTCCATGGCAGGCGGGGCTGCCAAGGGGGTGGGCCCTCGGCTTCGCTACTGATTGGCTGCCTCGCAGGCGTCTATCCAATCGCTGTACACGTCCACGGGTTCTGACAGATCTGAGGCACTGAGGTCAAGGGTGATTGGCGGCAAGCAGACCCCTCCCTTGTACCAGCCACCTGGTTAAGGCAGCAGGAGATACCCATGCCTCTGGTTGGCTGGTGCCCGACACCAGGGCACACAGCATGGCCTCCAGCCCCCTTCCCTTGGCCAGGGCAGGCCTAGCCACCCGACTGGCTCTCCCATCCCCCTAAGAAGCTGGTGGGCAAGGATACAAGTGATGGGCGTCTGGAATTCCTCTAGGCACACGGTACAGGAAATGACTCCAGTGTTGCGGGCGCGGTCCCTGAAACAAGACGAGGTGGACAGTGACCCTTCAGCCTGCAGGTGGCGACCCTCCAAGCTGGGAGGCCCCAAGCAGATTGGAGGACGGCAGGGAGGTAGGACAGGGACAGACCCAGTGCCGCTGAGGCAGGATGCCCCTGCCCACTCACATTTTCACGTCACAGGACTTCTCGTGGTTGCAGAAGGGGCAGGTAAACTGGGTCTCCAAGGTGCCCGTCATCTTCTTCTTGGGGGGTGGCTTCCGTTTCGACTTCCTGCGTCCCATGGCAGCAGGTGGATGAATCTGGGGGCACAGAGAGGGCAGAGGTCAGATGTCTTGCTAAGTATTCCAGGCTGCGCTTGAACTCACTACATAGCTCAAGTTGGCCTCAAACTCAGTGATCCTCCTGCCTTCAGCCTCCCGAGTGCTAGGACTGGGTTGACAGGCATGTGCCACCACACCTGGCTCCAAACCTCCCATTCTGAGGGACGTGGCTCCCAGATCTGATAGGACAGTTGCCAAGGTTTCTGGGCAGCAGGGGTGAGAACAGGCTGTAACCCCGGCTCCCTAAATTACAGTATGACCTTGGCGGAGTTACTTAACCTCTCTGTGCTTGGTTCCCTTGTTGTATAAATCAGAGATGAGCCAGGAATGGTGGCACATGACTGCAATCCCAGCACTCGGGAGGCTGAGGCAGGAGGATCACTGACTTTGAGGCCAGTCTGAACTAAATAGCAAGACTCTGTCTCAAAACAAAATAAAAAGCAAAAGAATTTCAAACATTGGTAAGTGATTTGAAGTTACCAGAGTTCAGAAAAGTTTCTGGGGCAGGGCTATGAGGAGACTGGAAAGTTCACTTCCTAGGTGGGTGTTATTTAAACTGGGGTCTGAATGTCAGGAGGCAGTCAGGATGTACAGGCAGAGGGAGCAACAAGTCCCATGGCCCTGGGGCACATCACAGTTTTGTCAAGAGCGGGGCTGCAGCTCAAGGCACAATGGGGAGAAAGCCATGAGAGGCAAGCACCAGCCCCAAGACCCTGCAGGTTTGAGGAAGTAGTGAAGAGTAGTCTGGTCTACAGCCTATGTTGTCGCCTGCTGGGCAGCAGTGTGTCTTTCTCCGACCCTGAGTGCCTAGGAGATATCAAGCACGTAGCAGCCACTTGTGAATAAGCAAACCACCTCCTGGCTAGGGCTACAGACGGACCCTGGAACCTCACGGCACTCGGTGATCACAGATCCCACCGCCCCATGCCAGGATCAGGGTCTGGATCGCGCCGAAGTCCAAGCGCTTCGGGGTGGTGGTGGAAGAGTTGATTCCCCCAACCAACCTGCCGGGACCCCAGAGGTGGCGAATGGGCCGTGGCCCCCATATCATCGGGGCTTCAGGGTCGCCTCCTGATCGGCACCAGCAGGACCCAGGCCCACAGCTGACCCGCTCGGTACGCTGGGGTCTGGGGGACGCATCCCGTCCGGGTGGTACCCAAACCAGAGGCTCCTGAAGCCTGCTCCAGGGTCCCAGTGTGACCCCAAACAGAAAAAAAATCCGTCTCTCAGGGCCCCAGAGCCCGAGCACAAACCCTCACCTGCACTCGCTTTCCCTGGCTGCAAAGGCCAGTTCACCCAGGAGACAGTGACTTCCGGCCCCTGGAGGAAGTGGATCGCTCGCTTCCACTTAAGTCCCGCCCAGCCGTAGCTAAGACAACCGGGAGAGTAGGCCCCGCCTCCTTCCAGGCCTTCTCGGTGCGCATGCGTATTCAAATTATGAGCTGGGCGCTGGAGACACAGTGCGCCTGCGCAGCAGGTGGAGCGCTTGTAACTTTCTAAGGCTCTTGACTACTGCTTCTAGTTAAGTTCCCAGGAGTGGCTGTTTAGCGTCGCATTGGACTGTTTTTCCTTCTTTCTTTGAGACAGGGTCTCGCTATGTAGTTCAGGCTGGCCTTGAACTCACTATGTAGCCCAGGCAGGCTTCAAAGTTGTGATCCTCCTGCTTCAGCCTCCTGAATGCTGGGATTACAGGCGTGTACTCACTTGTCTTTTCTCCCAGTTCTTGTCTCAGCCCTAGCCACTTTCCAAGACTACCTAGGATGGTCTTTTGCACCTCCACATTGTTCTTTTTGTTTTGTTTTTTGAGACAGTGTCTCCTCATGTAGCCCAGGCTGACTTTGAACTCACAGCAATCCTCCTGCCTCAGCCTCCTCAGTGGTGGGATTACAGGTGTGTGGACACTGTTCTTTTAAATATCCCAGCCTTGGGCCAGGGATTTAGCTCAGTGGTGCTGCCGCCTGCCTCACAAAGCACAAGTTTCCAGTTTCGATCCCCAGTACCCCGCCCCCCCCCTCAAAAAAAACCTCAGGAAATATCCCTGCCCTGCCAAGTAGCAGCTCATACCCTTAGGGCTGAATGGGGCGGGAGTGTGTAAAAAAACCTGCCTCTGCTCAAGCTCTAAGACCTCCTTGGATCTTTGAAAAATTCAAATTCAAGCTGAAGGTAGCAGTGCAAGCCTATAATCATACTGTAATCCTAACACTCTGGGAGGCTGAGACAGGATTACAAATTCGAGCCCAGCCTGGGTAATTTAGTGATTGCCAAGACCTTCTCTCAAAAAAATAGTGGGGCCCCTCCCTGTCAAGAGCAAGTTCCTGAGTTTGTTTGGGTTTTTTTTTATTTTGGTACTGGGAATCGAACTCAGGACCTTGTGTTTGCGAGGCAGGCAGCAGAACCACTGAGGGGAATCCCCAGCCCTAGTTCCTGAGTTTGATTGGGAAAAAAAATAGTGGGGCCTTGAGGGCCATGTTCAGGCCTTACTGGATCCTGAGTTGGGAAGCGATGTTTGGTTTGTGTTTTAAGAAGCCCACTCTGGGGCCGAACCTGGTGGCACATGCCTGTAATCTCAGCACTCAGGAGGTAGAGGTAGGTGGATCACCATGAGTTCCAGGCCACCCGGGGCTACACAGTGAGTTCAGAGCCAGCCTGAACTACAAAGTGAGACCCTGTCTCAAAAAAAGAAGAAGCCCATTTTGGCCAGACATAGTGTCACATGCCTGTTGCATACCTGTGATGCCAGCACTCCGGGAGGCTGAGGCAGGAAGATCTCAAGTTCAAATCTAGCCTTTGAAACATAGTGAGACCCTGTCTCAGAATACTCAAATGGGCTGGGTACATAGCTCAGTACCACTACCACAACAAAAAATCCTCTCTAGCTGCTGGGAAGAAGTTGGCAGAGGGGAGCTAGGGGAGAATTTGAAAGCTGAGGCAGAGGCTGGATGAGAGTGAAGGGCCCAAGCCAGGGGAGTATTAACAGAGTATTAATGGAGTATTAATGGAGGTGGACAGAAGTTCATACAGCTAGAAGTCTGGATTGGAACCCAGGTGTACCAGTCAGTGCTTACTAGAGAAAGCAGAGATTACAAGATATACAGGAATATAGAAGAATTTA
Source organism: Heterocephalus glaber (assembly GCF_000247695.1). Next base: position 3,297,333 of record NW_004624828.1, read on the forward strand.
CAAAATTGGCTTACAGTGGCCGCCCAGAGTGAGTGGGGAAGAGGGCAAACGTCTGTCTGTGCACTGAAGATCTGAAGGGTTCAGTCAAAGGCCTGCTGCTCCGAGTGGTGTCCTATGTCCGTGCTGGAAGCCAGGAGAGATGATGTCCGATGTCCAAAGCATAAACTAGATTGGAGCCCCTCCAAAGAAAACAGAAGCAGCCCTTCCTTCTTTGTTTCCCTTATATACTATTCTGGTGATAATTCTCCCTAGGGTGGGTCTTCCATGCCCAGAACTCTGAGAGCCAATTTAGTTGGGTGGGACTTAATCACATCCACACAATCAATCAACCCTCACACCAGGCTTTGCTTGCTTTTGGATCTGAAGTGGGCAGGGCCAGGCCCCAGGCATTCTCCAATTTGGGGGAATCTGGAATAAGGAATAAGGCAACGTTTCAGGGCCCTCCTAGCCAGGTGTGGTGGTGCACACCTGTGATCCCAGCATGTGGGAGGCTGAGGCAGGAAGATCCCTGTGAGCTTGAGGCCAGCCTGGACTACATAGTGAGACCCTCTCTCAAAAAAACAAAACAATGGGGCAGGGATTTAGCTCAGTGGTGCCATGCCACCCTGGCGAGAGCTAGGTCCTGAGTTCGATTTCCAGTACACCCCCCCAAAACAAAAGAGAAGAAAGAAAGATCTGCGTGGATTTGGGGAGTCATTAGCGTATGGAGGTTATTTGAACCCTTGGGGACAGAGGAGGCATAGGAGAGGGCCCCAGAGCTCAGCAGGAAAGGAATCTTTGGGAACCAGCAGCCAGTGCAGTAGGAGAAGGAGGCTGGGTGGCTTTTTCTAGATGCCTCCGGAGGAAGGTCTTTTTTTCCACGTGGGGACGGAGTTAATATTGGGGCGCAGTGTGGCATAGCTGGCTGGGGAAATAAGCAGAACCTGTCACCTACAAGGTCCCAGGACAGTGCCAAATAATCCCCAGGACCCCCTAAGTGGGACTTCTCGTGGGCTCTCATGAGATTTGGACGACGTGTAAGGACACAGACTCCAGGAGGAGCCTGCAATCCTGACTCCTTGTGGTAGCCCACTTGGTGTCTCCTACACGCTTTATTTTCGCTCCTTTTCTCTTGTTCGGCCAGGTTTTTGCTGCAGAGCCAGTTTTTCCCTTACTCCTTTACCCATCACTTTTCAGATAAACTTTTGGGACCATTTTTGGCTTATCTCATCTAATTCTTCATTCAAGGCAAGAAGTTTAACTGACAAACCATTTCTAAAGGAACCACCAGATAATGAGGTCACTGCGTCATTGTGGCTGAGAGTTTGAGGACCACGAGGAATTGACTTCGAACTTGGGCAAGCATTTGGTTCCTGGGGACCTTGGTAACAGGTGTTGCATTAGAGTTTTCTGGAAAATAACTTTTAAAAATATTTATTTTATTTTATTATTATTATTAGTTTTTGGTACCAGGGATCAAACTCAGGACCTTGCACTTGCAAGGCAGGCACAGTGCCACTGAGCTAAATCCCCGGGCCCCCCAAATGTATATTTTACTAATTCAGATTAACTTTTCAAAATATTGAGCTTCAATGTTGTTACAGCTTGTGTCTATCTGTCCCCCCAAAGCCTCATGCGGTCATAGGTGGAGCTTATCAGAGGTGGCAGGATCTAGAGTGTGATGCTGAGACCAAGGGTGTGTGGTTACTAAATGAGTCCACTGATTGGTTTTCCATAGTTCTGGGTGTGCATGGTTGGAAGGCCCAACCTGGGTGTGCTCCCGTCCTAAAGGCGTACAGCCCGACAGAATGTAAGGGACAGAAAGAGGGCTGTTATGGCTGCTTGCTACTTCACCGCTTGCTGCCTTGCTGCCTTCTGCCCGCTCCATGAGGCCCCTCTGCCATGCCACCCTACCTTGGAGCCAGCCAGCTATGGAATGAAACCTCTACGAACTGGGAGCTAAATAAACCTTTCCTCCTTTAACTTTTTTTTTTTGGTACCTGGGATCGAACTCAGGTCCTTGCACTTGCACAGCAGGTGGCGAAACCCTGAGCTAAATCCCCAGCCCTCCTTTAACTTTGGGTGTCAGGTATTTTGTGTCAGCAATGAAAAAAAGTAACTAAGGCAAATGTAGTGTTTTCATACAGGCATATAACTAACATTTTGTTTGTTTTTGAGAAAGGGTCTTGCTATGTAGCCCAGACTGACCTCGAACTTGCAGCAGTCCTCTTGCCTTAGCCTTCCAGTTCTGGGTTTATAGGCCTGCACCACCACGCCTGGCTACCACACTCTTTTTGAACCCAGGGCCTTCACACTGAGCCATATCCCCCACCCTTTTTAAACTATTATTTTAATTTTGAGACAGGGTTTGTGCTAAGTCACCAAGTTGCCCAGGCTGGGCTTGAACTTGTGATCCTCCTGCCTCAGCCTCTCAGAGTGCTGGGATCACAGGCGTGCACCATCATGCCTAACTGCGTGTAACAATTTGATCATATCTCTGTTCCCCTTACTCTCCCATCCACTCCCCTCTCTGAGAAATAGTTTGTATTTCAAAGTATTTCAAATGGCTGGATCTCCATGACATCCCCTAGGGGGCAGTGTTATGCTTGGACCAGCAATTTTGTTTTGGAAACATGGTCTTGCTATATGCAGCTCAGGATAGCTCTGACTTCACTATGTCAAAGGCTGGCCTCAAATTTGTGACGATCCTGCTGCCTCAGCCTCCCAAGTGGTAAGATTATGGTCGTGCACCACCACACCTGGCTTTTGCTTTTGGTAATAGAGGTCTGCTCCACCTAAGAACTTAGGAGCATTGAGGAAAACATTATTTTTCAGGCACCTACACCTCTTCCTGTTACTTTTACTTTTTGATTTAAATCTTTGGAGGGGTGCATAAGTTGTTTTGGTAGCTGGCAGTTATCAAACTCAGCCACGTGTATCCCTAAGGTTTCTCCAAGTGATTGTACGTAAATTTCACATCAAGGAAAAACTACACAAAGACTGAGCTCTAGGTACTCACTAAGCACCGAAGTAGCAGGAGGAAAATGTACAGCTACACGTAACTGACATTAAGATGCCAAAAAATTGAGCTGGGGGGGGGTGTAGCTCAGTGGTGAGCACCTGCCTAAAATGAGTGAGGCCCTGGGTTGGATCCCCAGGACCTCCAATCAATCAATCAATTAGTGAATCAATCAATCAGGTTTTTTTTTGTTTTTTTTTTTTTTGGTATCAGGGATCGAACTTGGGTCCTTGCACTTGAGCAGCAGGCGAAACCACTGAGCTAAATCCCTGGCCAATCAATCAGTTTTAAAATGGATGAGTGGTGTGGATCTATAGTTTTGGCTACTTGGGAGCCTGAGGCGGGAGGATCTCTTTAGCTCATGGGTTTGAAGTCAGCCTGTACGACATAGTGAGACCCCATCTCAAAACAAGAAACGGAGGGCCGGGGATTTAGCTCAGTGGCACAGAACCTGCCCGGCAAGTGTGAAGTCCTGAGTTCGATTCCTGATACCAAAAACAAACAAACAAGAAACAGATACAGAGTATCAGCGGGCTGACACAGACTTCTCCCCTGAGCTCTGTGTGTAAAAGCCTGTCTTCCTCACCTGCAGAGCAAGGCACCCTTCCCCCTAAGTTTGTCCACACTTGGGCGGTTCCCTTCCCTCAAAGCACTTCTTCCCCTGGGGTTTCCTCCTCGGAGGTAAATTCTTCCTCCCTAGGCCCCGAAAGTTGGGAGTAACTAAAGGTTCCCCTTTCTCCTGTATGTGTGTCTGGATGCACTCAGGGGCTCAGATATAGAAGTGGATGGATGGGTGGTGCCAGCCTCGTGGTGCACACCTGTAATCTCAGCATCTAGGAGGCGAAGGCAGGAGGATCTCTAATTCATGCTTAGCCTGGACAGTTTAGCAAAACCCAGCCTCAAAATAAAAACCCCAAACCAGCTGGTCATACAGGTCAGTACAAAGGCCCTAGGTTTACCCCCAGTACAACACACATACACAGATAGAGATGGCTGGATGCAGATAGATAATAAGGATAGATACAGACGCAGACAGATTTTAAGACTGATAGGTTTACGGGCTGGGGATTTAGCTCAGTGGTTCTGCCGCTTGCCTTCCAAGCACAAGGTCCCAAGTTCAATCCCCAATACCAAAAAAATAAATAAAAAAAAAAGACTGATAGGTTTCTTTGGCTTGCTTTTCTAAGAATTTACCCTGTTTTTTAAAAAAATGTATTCAATAAATTTGTTATTGAGCATGTATCATGTATCTTACTGTGTGCTAGGCACTATATGCTAGGCAAGAACAAAGGAAAAAGGGAAATTTATTTATTTTTGAGACAGGGTCTCCCTATATAGCACAGGCTGGCCTCAAATTCACAGCGACCCTCCTGGCTCAGCCTTCCGAGTGCTGAGATTACAGGCATGCACCATCATGCCCAGCTAGGTAGGCTTCCTACTTCCCAGTAGCTAATGTGAATGCTTGCATACTTCAGGCTACTCTGACAGAAGAGCAGGGTAGAGTTGGGGCCCTGGCCATTTCCAGAGTTGAAATTAAAGAAGGCAGAAGCTAGATGAGAAAGAGCCTAGTGTTTGGGTAAAGGTATGAAGATGAGAATAAGGTTCCACCTATTGTATTTTGTTTCTCTTTGGAGAATGAATTGAAGTTGAAAGCAAGAAAGGAAGCTGGGCATGGTGGCGCACACCTGTAGTCCTAGTTAGTACTCAGGAGGCTGAGGCAGAAGGATCGCAAGTTCAAACCCAGCCTGGACAACTCAGTAATTTAGTGAGACCCTGTCTCAAAGTATAAAATAAGAGGGGCCGGGGATTTAGCTCAGTGGCTATGCTGCCTGCCTTGCAAGCGCAAGGACCTGAGTTTGATCCCTGGTACCAAAAAAAAATACACACACACACACACACACACACACACACACACACATATATATATATATATATATATATATATAAAATAAGAAAAGGAGGGGGATGGAGGTCTGTGGCAGTAGTGGTGCCTAGCATATGCAAGACCACGAGTTCCTTCTCTGGCACTACAAAAAAAAAAGGAAGCAGCATTGACCCTGAGCACCCACCCCACCCCCAATTTGACTGTCCACTCAGACCTGTGTTCACAGGACCTCCTGGTGGGGACAGGGGGACAGATGTACTTGACAGCAGAGCACTTCGGAGAGGGTGAGCAGGACTGACTTGAGGCAAGGTGGTCTGAGGGGGTGGCATTTCAGCAAGTGCTCAATGACAAGAACCTGGGTGGGAAAGTAGAATGCTGCTATCGGGAATAGCAAGTGCAAGGGCCCTGGGGCCCCCAATTCTGTCCTTGAGTGACTTGAGCGTTGAAACAAGATGCTAGAGAGCTGCAGAATTCACCTTGGGCAGCTGATTGTCTCTAAGAGTTGCACTCCGGTGGATTATCAGCAACTACAACTCCACTTAGGGGCCGGGAGTGTAGCTGAGTGGTAGTCAGGTGCTTAGCTGGGGGAAGGCCAGCGTTGAATCCCCAGAACCAAACCAAAAAGGAAGAAACAGAAACAAAAAGAAAAAATAATTTACAAAAAAAGGAAGAAAGAATCCACCTCACTTAGAATTGAATGAAACAGGGTGCACACATCTATATTCCCGTTTGGGAGGCTGAGGCAGGAGGATCTCTGCAATTCTGAGGCCAGCCTGGGCTACATAGTGAGACTGTGTCTCAAAAAGCAAAAAGGAACTGAATCAAGCTGTAAAGGAGTTGGCGGAATGTTCCATCAAGGGCTGAAACAGAAGCCAGATGTGTGGGTGGGGACTGAAGAGAAGGTGGAGAGACTAAGTCCTTCCTGCAGCGCGGGCCTTCATCCTGTTATCTCCCAAATAATCACTGAGCAGTCACTGCATGGGCTCCTGACTTGAGATGTTGGAGCAACAGCAGCAGACCACACAGAGAAAGTTCTGGGCCTTTCGGAGCTTCCGGGGTGAGAGAGGAAGAGAAAATGAGACACAGGATCGTATGTTTGTCAGGCAGGGAGAAGCGCTACAGCAGAAACTATAGATCCTAAGTTTGGGAGCTGTGGGTGCTGGCTTAGCATGCATGAGGACCTGGGTTCCACCCCAGCACCGCAACACATTCATTTATTTAGCAACAAATTTAAAAAAGAAAAATGAGCGCAGTGAGGTAGGCACTTGGTGAGCGACGAGGCAGGAAGAGGGCTCAGTGGCCAGAGCAGCAGGTGCCAAGGCCCTGAAGTCAGCGTGTGCCTGGGTCCTCCTGGCAGGTGAAGGAGGCCTGGGAAGCTAAAGGAACAAGGGGAGAAAAGTGGAGAAGAGGAGCCCGCAGGGAGGGCGGGGAGCCTGGGTAACAGAGCCCAAAGAGGAATTCAGGCATGAGGCTGACGCTTGGGGTGGACTCCGGAAAAATAGGCAGGAATGGAGGGGGAGGGGAAACAGCGGCTACATCCGGATCCAGTGGGGCGGGAACTCTGCCGAAGGGGGCTCGGGGCTCTGGGGACAACAAAAAGGAAAGCATATGCGGAACGGAACCCTCAAGGGGGCAGAGAGACACAGCTGAGAAGCTCCAGGTTGCATCAAGTTCCCTGTATAAAATAGGGTTCATTTAAGTTTCTTGGGTTTTTGAAACAAGGTCTCGCTATGTAGCTTAGGGTAGCCTTGAGCTCACTGTGCAGCACAGGCTGGCCTCTGTCTCGCAGCGATCCTCCTGCCTCAGCCTCCTGAGTGCTGGAATCATAGACAAGGTCTATTTAATTAGTTATGTTACTTATGGGGGTGCTGGGGTTGGAAACCGGGCTTTGTGAGAGCTAAGCACGTCCTTTACCGATGAGCTGCACCGCCAGCCCTACATCGCTTAATTTTAATCACGTGCACATTTTTGTGTTTTTCTAATTTAAAAAAAGATTTAGCTCAGTGATGCCTCTGCCTGCCTCACAAGCACAGGGGCCTGAGTTCTATCCCTGTTACCAAAAAAAAACAAACAAAAAAACCCCCCAAAAAACAAACAAAAAAATCGAAAGTGCTAAGTCTAAATGACAGAGTTATAAATGGAGAAATGATTATTCTATTTAATGGAATGAAGTGTTACCCAATTACAGAATTAAAATAAAGCCAATTAAGATAATGAAACTAAAAAAAAAGTTATAGCTGGGTAAGGTGGCCCACACCTGTAATCCCAGCCCTCAGGAGGCTGAGGCAGGAGGATCACTGAGTTCCAGGCCAGCTTGGGCTACATAGTGAGTTCAAGGCCAGGTCAGGCATAGCAAGACTCTGTCTTAAAAAAACAAAACAAAACAAAATTAATGAATATTGAGCCAGGCTGGGTGACTTGCACCCATAGTACAAGCTATTTCAGAGAGGCTGAGGCAGGAGGATCACTTGAGCCCAAGAGTTCGAGATCAGCCTGGGCAACGTACTGAGACTCTGTCTCTTTGATTTCCTTTTATTTTACATTTCTTAGTTGTGTTGCTATTCACAAAACTCCAGGCCTTCTCTAGATTTCCCCAGTCTCCCACACTGCGTCCTCTCCTCCTGTGTCCTCTCCTCTGGGACAGCTCTGGATGATTTTGTAGAGCCCTGGTTTGTCCTCCTGGACTGTGCCTCCATGTGGGACATCGGGGGCCTGCAGTGATGGGATTCAGGAGGAAACCAGGAGAGCAGAAACATTACCAAAGCCACGTGGTGTCCATGTGACAGCTGGCTGTCACCTGGACCCACCCCTTGGTGGTATCTGCCGGGTGTCCCCCTTTGAGACTCTTTGGGCGACAGTCACCAGGTCCAGTCCACTCTCAGAAGGGGGGTGGCGGCGGCTGGGATAGCAGTTCAGCTCCCTTGGCTGGGCAAGATGACACACGCACATCATCCCAGCACTCTGGGAGGCTAAGGCAGGGGGATCTCAAGTTTAAACCTATCCCAGGCAACTAAACAATCTAGAGAGACTCAGGCTCAAAATAAAAAATAAAAAGGGCCAGGGATTGGGCTTAGTGTGAAGGACCTGGGTTCAATCCCCAGTGTTGAAAATAAGAAAAGGAAAGAAGAAAGGAAAGTTCCCATTTCCTGTTCTGGGCACGTGTGTGTGAGCATGAGTGTGAGTGTGTGTGTGTATGTGTACTTAAATTCTTTGAAATTCTAGGGACTATGTGATACTTCTCTTACACCCTTCAGTGCTGGCGATGGAACCCAGGGTCTCCACCACTGAGCTGCACCCCAGCTCTTCATGTCCCTCTTTTTTTGTTTTGTTTTGGTTTTTTGAGTCAGGGTCTCACTATGCCGGCCAATTCGTGGTGATCCTCCTGCCTCAGCCTCCTGTGTGCTGGGAATCACCCATTTTAAAGCCTAGGAGGCTGCGCAGAAGGGTGTCAGATTTCCTTAGAGCTTGGCCTCACTGTGGCCCAAGGGTGCCCAAGTGTCCCAGGCAGGTGGCAACTCTGAGGGGGAGGGGGAGGAAGAGATGGGTCCCAGATGTCTCCCTCTGCCCAGAACCTCAGCCCCATGGTGCGGGGCTGGGCCCTCCTGGGCCTCCTTGGCTCAGGTCCAGCCCGGTGGGCGGGGTGGGGCGGGGCGGGAGGCCTGGTCCCCGCCCCTACAGGGCGCACCTGGCTGGCGCAGGGCCCAGGTGCCGCTGCCGCCTCCTCATTAAAACCCGGGTGAGCCGGAGTCCCAGGCTCTGCACCCGGCGGGACCGCGGGCAGCAGGTGAGCTGGGGGAGGGGAGAGTGTCTCTCTGCCTTTGTTACCCACTCTCTTCCTGTCTGTCACGGGGTTGGGGTTGGGGAGTATTAGTATCACCGACTGCCATCGCTGGCTCAGTGACCCTGGTCGCGTCACTCATCCTGTCTGAGCTGGTATCATTGCGCTGGATGAGGGTTCTCCTATCCGCTGTCACCGCAGAACTCTGGGAGGCTGAGGCAGGCAGATCTCAAGTTTGCCCCCAGCCTGGAGAACTTAGCAGGCACCAGAGGGATTTGGTTGTGTGTCCAGGGGTCAAGTCTGGGCGGTGTCCCAGGCAGAAGAGGGAGCTGGGAGGTGAGAGGGAGGCCACACCCTGCACTGCCCGGCCCTGCTGCCTTCCCGGAGAGACTGCGCCCCTGGGAGGCCCCTAAGGCAGCTGCTGGAGGTGTTGGGGTCAAAGAGGGGCAGTCACGTGCTCTGTCCCTAGGGGCCGCCTGCCTGGGTTCCTCCTGCAGGACTGGCGGTGGCAGGGGAGGGGAGGGCGGGGACAACACTTCCTGGAAAAGAGAAGCCACCGGGGCCGCTGTGTACATGGGGGGGGGGGCGTGGGGGAGCACAGGGACCCAGGAGGTTCCCCCACTCCAGTGTCACCACACACACCTCGTGGTGGCACCCACAGCTCACGTTAGGGCCAGCCACACAGCTGAGGCCCCAAGCACAGCCAGGCCAAGTCTGGTCACAGGGCCTCACGACACAGAGCGCTTCCCCGATGGGCCACCCTGGCCCTGGAGGCTCAGCAGATGTGTCACAAACACACACACACACACACACACACACACACACACACACACAGAGGCCCTGGCGCACACAGGAAGTGGTCCCCGCCCAGACTCGGTGGGCACATCTGCCCGGGACACGTGTGGGCACACTCACGGCTGGGCTGGGTGCACGCCCAGATGCATGGATGCGCTCAGGCACAGGGCACACAAACAGTCACACGGCCCCAGGGGCGGCGCGGCAGCCGCTTCCCACGCCAGCCCTGCCCCCTGCCCCCATCCCGTGTTCAGATCTTGGGAAGTCGGGCTCACATGACCAGGGGAGGGCCCTGGGACCGTGCTGTCCTCGGAGAAAGCGCATCACCCTCCCAGAGGATCCACTTCCGCCCCCAGGAATAAAGGCTCAGACCAGCCGGTCTTGCCCCAGAGTCCACCTGCCTCCTGCGGCTCCTGCTCACCAGCCTGCAGCTCGCCAAGGTGAGTTCTGGGTGCAAGGGGGTGCAGGGCGGTGAGAGGGCTGCTGACCACTCTTCCTGTCTCCTTGGCCAGTTCCAGTTCTTGCCATGGAATCCTGGGATCTACAGCACCCTGTGGTTCCTGCCAGCAAAAAATAAAAAAATAAAAATCTAACCCACCACCCTAGGGCAGGTGTGGTGGTGCATACCTGTCATCCCAGCACCCAGGAGGCTGAGGCAGGAGGATCACCGTGAGTTCGAGGCCAGCCTGCGCTACATAGTGAGTTCAAGGCCAGCCAGGAGTGTATAGTGAAATGCTGTCTAAAAAAACAAAAACCATCTACCCTGCTGGCCCAGCCCTGTAGGGACCGGGGTCCTCTTCCCTCTTGGGAGGCTCCAGGGCCCACACGTGGTCTCTCCCCTCGCAGATGACTGCATGGATGGTGCTGCTGGCCCTGCAGGCCTCGCTGCTGTTCCCCCTGGCCAGCTGCACGGCTCCCAAAGCCACCCTGCGCTTTGTGGCTGTGGGTGACTGGGGCGGGGTCCCCAATGCTCCGTTCCACACGGCCCGGGAAATGGCCAATGCGAAGGAGATCACCAAAGCCGTGCAGATGATGGGAGCCGACTTCATCCTGTCCTTGGGGGACAACTTCTACTTTACAGGCGTCCGCGATGTCAATGACAAGAGGTTCCAGGTGTGTGCTGGATGGGCAGCTGCCCCCTATCTGATGGCCTTCCTGGGTTGGGGGGCGCAGATGGGGGCAGACAGAGCACCTGCAGGTGCCCGGAGCACTTGATGGCTCCTTTATCCCTTGCCCCTGGCCAGTGGGAGCATGAGAGCACCCTTCCTGTTCCCATAGGAGACCTTTGAGAACGTGTTCTCTGACCGCTCCCTGCGCAACGTGCCCTGGTACGTGCTGGCGGGGAACCACGACCACCTGGGGAATGTCTCAGCACAGATCGCCTACTCCAAGATCTCCAAGCGATGGTGAGCATACCCTGGGCATGGTGAGGCGGGCTTAGAGGTACACACCTGTTATTCTAGCACTCAGGAGGCTGAGGCAGGAGGCTCTCCATGAGCTGAATAGTGAGTTCAAGGCCAGCCTGGACTACATAGTGAGACCCTGTCTTGAAAAAAAAATCAGGGCATAGTGGTGGTGCATGCCTGTAACCCCAACACTCTGGGAGGCTGAGGCAGGAGGATTACAGGTTCAAGCCCAGCCCGGTAAACCTATCAAGCTAGGTAACCTAGTAACCTAGCAACCTAAGAACCTGGTAAACTTAGCAACCTAAGAAGTCCTTGTCTCAAAATGAAATATAAAAAGGGGGCTGGGTTATAGCTCAGTACAAAGGCCCTGAGTTCAATCTCAGTTAAAAAAAAATATGTTGCTGAGCACGGTGGCAAATGCCTGTAATCCCAGTACTTGTGAGGCTGAGGCAGGAGGATCGCTTCAAGTTCAAGACCAGTCTGAACTACATAGCAAGAGCCTGTCTCAAAAACAAAAAAACCAAAAAAACCAAAAAAACCAACCAACCAAACAAACAAAAATACATCAGTTTTTTAAAAAGTTCCTTTGGCTTGAGCCGGCCCTGGCCTGACATTTCTCTGCCTCGGCAGGAACTTCCCCAGCCCCTTCTACCGCCTGCACTTCAAGATCCCACAGAACAACGTGACTGTGGCCATCTTCATGCTGGACACGGTGACTCTGTGTGGCAACTCTGATGACTTCCTGAGCCAGCAGCCCGAGAGGCCTCGAGACCCGGCAGTGGCCCGCACCCAGCTGTCCTGGCTCAAGAAGCAGCTGGCGGCGGCCAAGGAAGACTACGTGCTGGTGGCTGGCCACTACCCTGTGTGGTCCATCGCTGAGCACGGGCCCACCCGCTGCTTGGTCAAGCACCTGCGCCCCCTGTTGGCCACCTACATGGTCACTGCCTACCTGTGTGGCCATGACCACAACCTGCAGGTGAGGCCATTGAGGGTGAGGGGGAGGCAGGCTCGCTATGGGCCTTTCATCTCAGCACTCGGGAGGCTGAGGCAGGAGGATTGCCATGAGTTCAAGGTCAGCCTATACTACATAGTGAGTTCAAGGGCAGCCTGAGCCATATAGCGAGAACCTGTCTCAAAAAATAAATAAAATAAAAGGTGACTCTGGACTTGGGGACAGATGTGGTCCGTGTGGGCAAACCACTGGTCAGCCTGCTGTCAGGGCTGGGGCTGCACTGACCCTGTGTCTTTTATTTCCAGTACCTTCAAGATGAGAATGGCATTGGCTTTGTGCTGAGTGGGGCCGGGAACTTCATGGACCCCTCCGTTCGGCACCAGCGAAAAGTCCCCAGTGGATACCTTCGGTTCCACTACGGCTCCGAGGACTCACTGGGCGGCTTTGCCTATGTGGAGATAGGGACCAAAGAAATGACTGTCACCTACATGGAAGCCTCGGGCAAGTCCCTCTTCAAGACCAGCCTGCCTCGACGGTCCAGGCCCTGAGCTCCCAGGAGGCCTGCTGTGCCTGCTGGGGCCTGAGGCCGGGGGCTCTGCGGGTGGCACGGGGACCTGGGCCCCAGTGCTCCGGCAGAGAAGGGAGAAGCCATAGCACCACGTGGTGAGGTGGCACTGGCGCCCGCATGTGCGAAGCAGCATGGACACGTGTCCTGGCCCGCATGTCACACACTTCGCCCAGGCTGGGTGCTGGGGGTTCTTGGTGGGGGCTGGAAGGAAATCCAGCATCTTTTTGTCACTGCCATTCAATAAAGGAAGTGTTGTCAAGGCTGCATGAGCACCTGGGATGTGTTGTGTCCATGGGGGTAAGGGTGTCAGGGCTCCCCACCTCCTCCTCCTGTCAGCCCCATCCATAAACAGCTGGGTACTCACAGGGATGTGAGTTTAAATAAAACCCAAGAGTCGAGTGTGGTGGCACACGCCTGTGATCCCAGCACTCAGGAGGCTGAGGCAGGAAGATCACTGAGATCGAGGCCAGCCTGGGCTACAGAGTGAGACCCTGTCTCAAAACAAAAAGAAAGGGCTGGGGATTTAGCTCAGTGGTTCTGCTGCCTGCCTCGTAAGCACAAGGATCCAAGTTTGATTCCCGGTACCAAAAAAAGAAAAACAAACCGATAAAAACCCATCACGGTAGCACTCACCTGTCATCCCAGCACTTTGGGAGGCTGAGGCAGGAGGATTCCAAGTTAGAGCCCAACCTGGGCAACTTAGTGATATAGCAAGGCCCTGTCTCAAAATAAAAAGAAAAAAATTAGCTGGGGCTTTAGCTCAGTGGTTCCGGGGCCTGCCACACAAGCACAAGGTCCCAGAGTTCAATCCCCAGTACCAAAAAACAAAACAAAGAAACAGGAGAAAGAAGAGCAGAACACAAATCTCCCAGGCCACACCTGCAGGCTCCCACCCTGTTCCCTAGCCCTGCCTTCCATTTCCTTTCCTCTGTGCTAGCTTTGGCAGCACATATATAATTTCCTTTCCTTCTGCAGTTGATGCTTCCATAACAAACCCCTCCCCACACACTTCCCCTGTATGGAAGATTGAACATAGGAGGCCCTGGGCTACACCCCTAGCTCTTTTAATTGTTTTGCTTTGAGACTGTTTTCTTCTTTTTTTTTGTTTTTTGAGTCAGGGTCTTCCTATGTATCCCATGCTGGCCTCAAACTCACAGTGACCCTTCTGCCTCAGCCTCCTGAGTGCTGGGATGATGGGCGTGTGCCACTGTATCAGGCTATGGTTTGAATGTGTTGACAAAGGCACAAGCCCACTGCACCATCAGACCTTCAGCCCCCAGGTTCCCTTTGCACTTTAGGGGCTCCACTTTTTGTACCCGGAGCTCTGCCCCATCCGCCCTGGGGACAGGGGCCATCTTGCTGTGGCTTCAGAGACCCCAACCTGTACAGAAGCATGAGCCAGCATCCTCCTGTCTCAGGCTCCCAAGTGCTGGGATCATAGGTGTGCACCACCACCTTGGCCCCCTTTGCTACTTTATAGATGTTGATGCTGTGGCATTTGGACAAGGTGAACACGTGACTGTTATAATTAGGCAAAGGCATGTCACCCAAGTGCCAACCTGGTGTTACTTCCAGCTGATGTTTACATGGCTAGCAGTGCTGTCAGCCAAGCCCTATGTTTAAAACACTGTCAGTATATGGCCAGTGTGGCAGCAGACAACTGTGGTCCCAGCTCCTCAGGAAGCTGAGGCAGGATGATGGCTTGAGTTCAGAAGCTGGGGGCCAGCCTTGGCAGCAGCGTGGGACCGTGTCACAACTCTCTGAAAGGGGGAGGGAGGGAGGAAACAAGGGAGAAAGACAGCAGACATGGCACGTGCCTGTCGTTCTAGTACTCTGAGAGGCTGTGGCAGGAGGATCTCAAGTTTGAGCCCACCCTGGAGAACTCAGCAAGACTCTGTCTTAAAATGTAAAATAAAAAGGGGTGGGGATGTAGTTCAGGGGAAAGGCCCTGGGCTCGATGCCCAGTATTGTTAAAAAAAGAAAAATCACTTCACAAGGGCCAGAATCATTCTTGATTCTCCAAAGCTACTATAAAGACTGAGAATATTATGCCTACATTCATGCCCAAGCTGGCTTTGAACTTCCAGGTTCAAAGGATCCTCCCACCTCAGCCTCCCAAGTAACCAGGACTATATATGCCCTGTGCCCTGTCCAGGCCCTTGGCCTTAACCTCTCAGTTCAGCCTCTCGGCAGGCTCTTCCCGCTGACTCAGGGGCTCCAGGCCACAGGGGTCTGAGTCACAGGTCGCCCTGCCCAATATCCCTGTTCCCAGGGCAGAGCACAGAAAGGAGAAGCGACCCTGCCAAGGTCACAGGGCAGTGAGTGGTGTGGCAGGGGCTGTGGCAGGGCCTCCTTCACACCAGCTCGCTGACCACTGGGCACTGTGCTGCTCTCCTTAGACGTTGCTGTGCTCTCTAGCACTGGGGGTCAACATCCACTTGGTGTCTTCTCTCTCCTTTCCCATGGAGAGGTGAGGGTTTGTTCTGTCCCCACCAGCAGGTGCTGCCTCTCTACAGGCGTAGAAACAGCCGGGCCGGCCGGGCGTGGTGGCACACAGCTGTCATCCCAGCACTCGGGAGGCTGAGGCAGGAGGATCGCTGTGAGTTCAAGGCCAGCCTGAGCTACACAGGATAAACCCAGCGACAGGGAGGACCCAAGCTCCTCTTGTTGCAGAATACCAGAACCGGAAACAGAACACACCCAGAGATTTGGGGCGGTAAACAGCTGTATTTACATCGGTGGACCTGACCGGGATCTTTCCTCAAAGAAGTCTGGCCTAGAATATCAGTGGGCCAGCAGTTTTCTAGGGTTGCAAGCAGGAGGTACAGAAGCAGAAGCAGAGTACTTGGCAGTCTTTGGTTGGTTATTTGACATTTTTTACCTCTATGAGGCTGAATTCCATTGGAGTTTCCCTGAGAATATTTTAAGCAGAGTTTACACAACGCAGAGCAAAGAGTTCTGCAGGACTTTGAGTCCATTATGTTCCTGTGGTGACAAATTGCAGAAGTTGTCATGGCTACTCAGGTACATTCTACAAAGAGCCTAGTTACCTAGTTAACCCACTGTTGCCTAATAACACAGTTAACTCATAGTTGTCCAGTTCAGTTATTTTTTTGTTAAAAAATATCCATCTGCCTGGAAATTCCCTTTCACTCTGACAATGAGAACAGCCAAGTTTGTATCAGGAAAACCAGCCCCTGCAAGCTTCTCCAAGAAGATCAATAGCCCACGACCTTCCCCTCCAGTTCTCTTTTATGCCATGGGCAACAATCCTCAGGTAGATCCTGCACACCCAGAGCCACGCTGACTGGTTTGGCTGGGCCTTCCAAGTAGACCATTAGTTAATCCAGCGCAGCAGCTGAGGCGGCAGAGTCTATACAGAAGAAGGGCTTATCTAGCTTGTGCCCTGGAGGCCGAGAGTCCAAGATCAGGGTAGTGCTAAGACAGACAGCTAAGCTCCTTAGAATGTATTATAAGGCAGTTAGGCAGGGCCACGAGCTCAGCACAGAGCACAGAGCACAGCAGTGGCCCGAGGTCCATCACTGAAGGCCAGGCTTCAGGCAAAAGAACACCTATACCATGTACTTCCCCTCGAGATGAACAGTAGGACCTGGTATTCTAAATAGGCAGCAATCACTTGAGGTGGGGAACAAAACCTTCCCAGCCCATTTCTTCCGGGAAGTCCTTGTTCCATGTATGCTTGCTTTGTGACTTGCTTCTCCCTTTGATCCGCATTTAATCAATATTACCTAAGCTACTATACTTGTAATCTTATTAGTGGACTGTAGTTTTGTCCCACCTTGAACCCACCTCACCTTGTGGCTTTGCTTAATAAAACACCTTTGAAAAAAAAACCTTTGAGAAGCAGGGTGGGCAGGCAACCCACTTTCCAGGCCCCCTTCTGTCTCTCTTAGGCAGAAGCTATCTTTCTCTCAATAAATTCTTCCTACTCCTCACCTCTGTTGTTCCTAGAACTCATTCTTCCATTTTAGAGAACAGGAACTCGGTGTTTAGGACATCTAGCAGGTTGGGTTATAATATTTCCCTACATGATTTGGATTACTTGGAGGTCCCCTATCATAGGCCCTATATCAAGGGGACCCCATCTGCTGGCTTCTGCTGGGGTCACCCTACCTACCGCAGAACAGAGGGACAGGAAGGGAACCCTAGGAGGCTGAGCAGGGGTGGGAGTGGCCTCACTTAGCCACGACCTTTGTAACAGCTGCTTTCACAAGAGCTGAATCAGGCCCTTTCCAAGCAAGGCTGCCCTGACCTAATCACCTCCCAAGGCTCCCTCTCTTATCGTTATTTATTTATTCATTTCTGAGATCAGGTCTTTATGTAGCCCAGGCTGTCCTTGAACTCTTGGAGACCTTCCTGCCTCAGCCTGCCCAGTGCTGGGATTATGAGTCCGCCTCTTAAAGATTCCAGGACCTCAACATCAGACTGCTGGGAACCAATCCTCCAGGACAAGAATCTCTGGGGGACACTGGCAAACTGTCTGCAAAGGGCACCCCACACTCCATCCAGGTCTGGTTTTTCAAATCTTATACACACATTTGCATTGTAAATTTTAAATGCAGTTTGTTTATTTTAATTTTTGTTTGGTTGTTTTTTTGAGTAAGGGTCTCCCTTTGCTGTTCAGGCTGGCCCTGAACTCAGTGTGTAGCCCAGGCTGGCCTTGAACTTGCAGCGATCCTCCTGCCTCTCAGCCTCGCAAGTGCTGGGATGACAGGCTTGCACCACCGCGCCCAGCTTTCTTTTAAATTTTTACATATTTATTTGGAGACAGGAGCTCATCAAGTTGCCCAGGCTGGCCTCAAATTCAAGATCCTCCTGTCTCAGCCTTCTCAGTACAGTATCTGGGATCACAGGAGTGCCCAACCATTGCTAGCTGAATTAAACATCTTTATTCAGACTAACTTTATTTTTTAAATATTTATTTACTTACTTATTTTTATTAGTGCATGTTTGCAGTTCATCGTGTTCACATTCATTGCAGGGAGTAAGTGCATGTGCTTAGCATATCTTAATTCTTTTTAGTCCCCTTCCCTCCCATTTCACTTCCTCCCTTCCTCCCTCCTTCATCTTTAGATGCCCTCCTTTTGGAAAAAAAAATCTATTTCCCTGTGTCCTATTGTCTATCTTTTATTTTGCTTTTAAAACTATTTACACTTCAGGTTTTCCATAGAAGGAAAGTTATGCAATATTTAAGTCTGTGTGTCTGATTTATTTCACTTTACATTACGGTCTCAAGGTGCATCCATTTCCTATAAATGACTCAGTTTATTCTTTTTTTTTTTGGTACCGGGGATCGGACTCTGGTCCCTGCGCGGCTACTTTTTGATTGTATCTTTTACTGTTGGGGGGTTACTTTTGCTGCTGTTTTGATACAGGGGTCTCGCTATGTAGCCCTGGCTGGCCTCAAACTCGCAGCAATCCTCCTGCTTCAGCCTCCCGAGAGCTGGGATGTTGACAGGCGTAAGCCACTGGGCCCGCCTCCACCCCACCCCCCTCCCAGCTCTGCGGTTGCTTCCCCGGGACCAGCGGCCCAAGCTTTTGCCGCTGAGCTTTGTTTGCCCTGTCCACTGCTTCCCCCGCGTGGCCATGTCCCAAACTGCAGCCACCTCCTGCACCCTGGCTTATTCCTAGAAACAAACCCGTTGCTCCTTGCAACCCCTCCAGTGCAAACCTTGCCAGGGCGCGGAGGGTTCCACCCGAGAGCCAGCCAGGCCCCACCCCAGAGAAACCCACAGAAGAGCATGAGCGCCACACGCGGGGACTGAAACTGCAAGCTCATCTGCTCCGGAGGGATTCTCAGAGCAGATTGTCCGGCTCAGGGTCTGCAAGGACCAGTAGGAATATTTTATTATTATTTTTGAGACACGGTCTCACTAGGTAGTTCAGGCTGGCTTCGAACTACCGGCAATCCTCCTGCCTCATTTTCCCAAGACCAGGGGCAATATTTTAGGAAGGTACAAAAATAAATAACATCCTAGGCAAAGGGAACGACATACAAAGCACAGTTACATACGAACCCTGGATGCCCCGCCCCACACCCCTTAACTGCACGCCCACACTGAGGCCTGGAGTTGCCATTCAAGGCCCATGCCCAGTGCTCCTTCTGAACTCCGCTCTTCCTCTCATATCCGGTGCCCGCCCCAGTGTCCTTCTGCCTCCAGCTCAATTCCTAGTCATGCATCCCAGTCCCCAAAGGACCTTGCCCAGTCTCTCTCTTGTTCTCACACCTCCCATGGCTCCCCAGTGCGGTCAAGAGCAACTCCAAGCTCTTCAGTTTGGCCCCTGAGACTGTGAAAGACTTGGTCCTCCCTGACTCATTGTATCACAATCATGAACAACTACAGAAAAAAAAAAAAAAAGGCAACAAAATCGGGCACAGTGGGGCAGCCTGTCACCCCAGATACTCAGGAGATTGAGGCAGAACAATCTCAAGTTCAAGTCCAGCCTGGGCAATTCAATGAGATCCAGTCTCACAAGAAAACATTTTTAATTGGCTGTAGCTCTGCGGTGTAGTGCTGGCCTAGCACCTTCGAGCCCATGAGTTTAATTCCCAGTACTGAAAAAAAAGCCAAACGAAACCAAAGGAAACCACACAACCTGGCATGGTTCAAGGCCAGCCTGGGCTACATAGTGAGTTCAAGGCCAGCTTGGACTACATGGTGAGACCTTGACTCAAAAAACCCAAAATACCCTCCCCCCGAAAAACTCCGATAAAAAGCCTTTGAGACATTTTCACAAAGGGAAGGCAGCTCGCGCCCTCTTGTGGTGAGGACCACATTAACAGCCGTGCGTCCTCTGGGCGGAGACCTCCAGTCTTTACAGCAGGCGATGAGCTGATGATGAGTTTAGAATATTTTCTGCGTGCCCTCAGTGAGAAGGTGGGGTGAAGGGCTGGAGAACAGTAAACAAAACAAACAAAAAACAAACGGAATGTGGTCCTCACTCAAAACATCACAGTCCATGGGGCATGGGCCGGGGATTTACTTCAGTGGTACTGCGCCTGCCTCGAAAGCACAAGGTCCTGAGTTCGATCCCCCCCCGTACCGAAAAACGAACAAACAAACAAAATATCACAGTCCATTGTGCAAGACAGTTTCAAATGCATAATTTATCCCATCATTTTTAAAAAAATTTTTTTCCTTTTAAATTTAATTTTATTTATTTATTTATTTTTAATTTTTTTTTTTCAAATGCATAATTTAGATTCTGGTTTTGTTTTATTTTGTTTTTTGGTACCGGGGATTCAAGTGCATAATTTAAATAGAGGCATTGCAGAGAGCCTCTGGAGGATTCAACTAAGGGCCAGTTAGATTGTTTAAAAGGGAAAGCTAACCAGGCGCGGTGGCAAACACCTGCAATCCTAGCTACTCTGGAGGCTGAGGCAGGAGGATCACCAGCCTGGGCAATGTAGCAACACTGTCTCAAAACTAAACCAAACCAAATCAAACACAAACAAAACAACATATTCTCAACAACAACAAAAAGGGTTGAGGATGTAGCTCAGTGGTAGAGAACCCTCGTGTTTAATCCCTAGTACTGGGGTGGGGGGAAAGCTCATTATACACCGCTTCCAGTGGTGGCGAACCTATGGCATGCATGCTGCAGGCAGCTGTTGTCACTGAAAGCTCTAAAAGGTTCGCCATCGCTGTAAATATAGAAATGCCCATGGGATTACAGGCATGTGCCACCACACACTGCTAGTAATATGTAGTTATCTTTGCTTTTTCCCAAAGGAATAATCATTTGCCAGTTTTTTAATCTAATAAACTTGTAGAATTTTCCTTTATTTTATACAGAAACACAAGAGCAAAACAGGTCTTTCGCCGGTTCTGATGGCAACAATGAGACTCAAGATCCCTGTCTCATTTACGCTATCACCTGGTGTTGGGCAGGTGAACAACCCGCGGTGGGGCAGAGCCTGAGGTCTGTAGCTCCTAGATGAGGGCCAAGCTAAGCCTGCAAGGGAGGGGTACACAGTGGTGGTCTTGTGCGCTTTCGCTTCCGGGGCAGCCGCCCTCCACTTCCGGTGCCTCCAGCTGCCTGGCTCCAGGAGAAGAGAAAAGAGCAAGAAGCTGCTGTGCAGCCCTGGAAAGCAGGAGGCCGGCATGCAGATGGGTTAGGAAGGGGTTCTGCCCTTTCTGAAGCTGTGACTCTGGTTGCTTCTGTTTTCTGTACCCCCCCATCCCCACCCCCGCCACTGGGATGGAACCCAGGACCTTCACACTAAACTACATCCTAGCCCTTGTGTATTTTTTTATTTTGAGACAGGGTCTCGCTAAGTCGCCCGGGCTGGGCTTGAATTTGTGATCCTCTTGCCTCAGCCTCCCTGAGTGCTGGGATGACGCGTGAGCCTCCACGCCCAGCTTGAATTGGAGTTTCTTTGGATCGAAACCTTATTGTGACTCCCAGGTCAGAGTACCCCTCTGTTGAATATAAAAGTGTTGAGCGGGGAGCGTTTCCCCACTGTGAGGAAGGGACGACAGGACAGGGTGAGCTCCCAGAGTTAAATCCTTGGGTGTCTCTGCTTCAGCACCAGGGACGGGGCCTCTGTGGCCTGTTTTAGCTGTCTGGCCCCCAAAACGAGATTGTGTGCACCCGGTGAATGTGGGCTTTCCTAGTGAACTATATGGGTGAAGCGGCTGCTTACATCAACCAGTTGAAAAGTTCGCTCTTCTCCCTTTTAGATTCCTTCATAGGATATTGTGCCAGGTCGCGCACTTGTAATCCCAGGACTTGGGATGCTGATGCAGGAGGATCACCAGGAGTTCAAGGCCAGCCTCGTGCCAAATCCCTAACCCTGCAGGACCCCAAGCCCTTTCTCATGCCTCCGTGTGGCCTGGCCTCAGCTCCTCTCCTGCTCTGGGGCCAAGCGATTGCTTCATTGGACCCTGAATATGGAATTCCCTGAGCACCCTGTGACCCCGCATCCATCTAAGAAAAGCAGGTAGGACCCATAGTTACAGGAAGACGCCAATGACTGCTCTGGAAAACCAAGAGTAAGTGCTCCTGACTGCAAATGCTGCCTACGTGAGGGGAACGGCGCAGGGGCGGAGGGGACGCCTAGCTAGAGAAACACCGTGACCCAGAACCTGTAGTGGCAGGTTTGTTTAACCTCTTGTTAATTGCTACTCCAGTCCTTCAAGACCAAGAGGACGGAGCCTCAAGGTATCCAATCAGGGGCTCAGAGGTGGGGCCTGTAAACCATCCAATCAGGCGGCTTGCTAACATTCTCGCGGGATCTTAGTTTCTCGCTCCTCCCTCCCTGCAGGTTCCGCGTCTCCGCCGCCTGCAGTGGGCGGGTCCGGCTCGCCATTGTGGCCTGGTGACCTCCTGGGGCCGCAGGAGCGCTGGGGAGGGCGCCGGACACTGGGAACCTGGAAGTGGTGAGTGGCGGCGCAGTGCCTGGTTGGAGTTGGCCGGAAGTGGCTCTGACGGGACCCGCGCTCCCCCGCGTCCGCTCCGAAATCCCGAGCGCCGCTTGGTCCTCGGTCCCCTCCGCAGCGGGCGGGGCTGGGCCGGCAACCGGGACCCGGGTCCTGTGAGTCCCTGAGCGGCGATGCGGCCCGGCTCCGAGCCCTCTGTGCAGGGACGGCGGGAGTCCCCGGGACTTGACTCGGGGGTGGAGTTCGTGCACGTTAACAGCTGAGGTCCTGTAGTTCCCAGGGTCACCCGTTTCCTTTGCATCGTCCAGATGCCTAGAAAGCAGCAGGGTACATCCACATCTCTAAGCCGGCCTTGGTGGCCCACGCTTGTAATCACAGCACTCAGAAGGCTGAGGCACGACATCGCCACGAGTTCAAGGCCAGCCTGAAGTTCATAGCGAGACTCAAAAACAAGCAAACATCTAATACACATCTCTGACAACTAGAGCCTAGGGCCGGCAGTAAATCCTTAGAGTTGCACTTCCTCCCCTACCCGGAATGCCAACTCTCCACCTCCAGTCCACAACCATATCGACTGTTTGTTTTTCACTGTGCATATCAAATAGATGAAGTGTTTTGTTTATAATTTTTCATAAAGCAATGGATGCTCTTTTTAGATTTGGGTTTTTCCTGGGTCCTTTTCATCAGAGGGAAGCAGAGAATGACTACCTGAGACTCCACTGAAAGAAATCTTCCTGCCTCTCCTTTGTTTGCATTTTTTTTTTAGACACAGTCTTGATGTGTAGCCCAGGTTGGCCTCAAATTTGCAGTGATTCTCCTGCCTCAGCCTCCCAAGTGCTGGGATTAAAGGTGTGTGCCTCCATGCCCAGTGCTGACAGTGTATTCTTGTAATCTGCCAACACTGGAATTATCTAATTTACTTTTTTTCCCTCTAGTTAACACAGAACCTCCAAATGGATGCAGATTACTTTATACTGTCCTGTGCTACATAGTGACGTCCTAGAATACAGCGGACCTCGTGCAGGACGGTGGTCACTGCAGCCAGGGTTGTCTGGTTTGCCATGGCCCCTCCCTGTACAAAAGCCACTGGTAAGGTGACCAGTAAGCGGCCCCGTCGGGTGATCGACCTGGAAACGAAATTAAAACTGATTCAGGACTACGAGGGTGGGAAACCAGTGATGGTCATTGCCCGCCAGTCAGGCATGTCCCATTCCACCATCGCCACCATCCTGAAGAACAGGAACAAGGTGACAGAAGCCCTAAGAGGCTCCGCGTCCCTGAAGGCCACGAGGCTGACAAAGGTTCGAGAGGGCCCCATTTCGGACATGGAGAAGCTGCTGATGACCTGGATCGAGGACCAGACCCGGCAGTGCGTCCCCCTCAGTACCATGATGATCACAGCCAAAGCCAAGAGTCTGTTTGCAATGCTGAAGGAAAAGGCTGGGCCCGGCTACAATGTGGAGTTCAGTGCCAGCTCTGGGTGGTTGAAGCGATTCAAGAACCGCTATTCATTACATGATGTCAAAGTGGGCACTGATGTCCCCAAGGAGCGTGTGCCCGGCATCTGGAAGAAGACGCTTCGGAGGTTTGTGCATGACTTCAGAGGGCTGGCAGCGGAGGAGGAGGCGGCAGCACAGGTCAACAAGGCTGTGGCCGAAGTGACTAGCAACTTTCCCCTGGGGGCAGATGAGGATGACATCAAGGAACTGTTGGAGGTGGCGCCCAAGGGCCTGGCCCATGAGGAGTTGCTGGGACAGGGACACAAGGCCAAAGAAGAGGCCAGAGAAGTGGAAAGCATGGGAGAGGACAGAGAAGCAGCCCCAAGAAAGTTCACAGTAACGGGCCTAGCAGAGGCTTTCTCGGACCTCAACCAGCTCCTTAAGAAGTTTCAGAGCATGGACCCCAACCCTCAGAGGTTCTCGGCAGTGGAGAGGGGCGTCCGGGGTGCACTTTCTGCTTACGAGCAGATCTATGATGCTAAAAGGAAGCAAAAAAGAAGAGGCGCCATTCAGAAAGGAGTGGCATCTGTGGGCGAGCCCCAGGGAGGTCCCTCAGGAGCCATCCCAGAAGGCGGCATTATCATCATCGCCGATGACGGCACCATGCATGTCATCGCCCCTGAGGGCCTTGCCATGGGACACAGCGGGCTACACAGTAGTGATGTCAGTGACCCTGACCATGTGTAGGACCAGGCTTGTGTGTCAGTTTTTCTAATGAAAAGTTTAAGAGTTAAAGTATTTTTAAATTAAAAAAAAAAAAATAGAGCCAGTTGCAGTGGCACATGCCTGTCATCCCAGCACTTGGGAGGCTGAGGCAGGAGGATTGCCAACAGTTCAAGGCCAGGCTGGGCTACATAGTGAGTTCAAGGCCAGCCTGAACTACAGAGCATGACTTTGTCTCAAAAAACCAAAAAAAAAAAAACCTTTTAGAATTATAGGGATGTAGCTCAGAGCACTTGCCTAGCATGCATGAGGCCCTGGGCTCAATCCCCAGCACTGAAAAAAGAAAAATATTTTTGTGTAGTTACGGAGATTCCTCATTTAATGACTTACCTGTTTAACGACTGTTTGTATTTATGACCAAGGCGTGCTGTTCGCCGCTCGGACTTAGGACAGACACAGCAGTGTGAGAAGCAGTGCAGCCTTATGGTGGCTTCTGCAGTACCGTACTGTAACTTTTGCTGATTGTACAGGACAGTACTGTAGTTTTATGTTTTACATTATAGGACTACATGTAAAAGTTACGCAAATAAAAGCAAAGTCATCAAGGTGGACTTTCCTTTGACCATTTCTTTGTTCTGAATATTGTAATGTACATATTATATACAGTTCCTCATTCGGTGACCAGATCGTTTAATGACCTAGGCACAAGACCATAGCTCGGGTGTTAAAGCGAGGAATGTCTATATATGCACCATCTTACACTCACTCTGGTTATAGTTCCCTGCTGGTGAAAATGAGTATCAGGAGGGAGCATTTCCACACTCTAAGGAGGGTACAGCAGGGTGTGGGCACCTGAGCCCTGGTTATGTCCTGAAGTGTCTCTGCTTTGTTGCTGGAGACTGATCCTCCCCAGGCCTCCATTTCAGCAATTAGTGTGGCTCCAAGCTTGGAATATGTTAACTTTTTTTTTTTTGGTACTTGGATTTGAACTCAGGGTCTTTGCGCTAATCTGCATCCCCAGCCCTTTTAAAATTGTGTTTTAAGACAAGGTCTAGGGGCCAGGGATTTAGCTCAGTGGTGCTGCACCTGCCTTACAAGTGCAAGGTCCTGAGTTCAATCCCTGGTGGTGGTGGGGGGAGATCTCAAGTCACTAAATTGCCTAGGCTGGGATCAAACTTGTGATCCTCCCATCTCAGCCTCCCAGAGTGCTAGAGTTACAGGCATGCACCACCATGCCCATCTTAACCTTCTGAATGCTGGTTGCCTTGTGAATTGTGGGCAAAGCAAGCTGCTTATTTATTTATTTTTTTTGGTACCAGGGATCGAACTCGGGTCCTTGTGCTTGCGCAGCAGGCGGTGAAACCACTGAGCTAAATCCCAGGCAGCAAGCTGTTTATTTGAGCTAGATCAAATGTTTGCTTTTCTTTCTTTCTTTTTTTTTTTTTGGTACTGGGGATTGAACTTGGGACCTTGTGCTTGTGAGGCAGGCGGCAAAACCACTGAGCTAAATCCCTGGCCCTGCTTTTCTTTTTCTTTTAAATTTTGAGTCAGGTTCTCACTAGGTTGGCTAAGTTGGGCTCAAACTCGAAATCCTCCTGCCTCAGCCTCCTGAGTAGCTGGGATTACAGGCATAAGCCTCCAAGCCCAGTTAAATGTTTGCTTTTCTCTTTTTATTCCGTTATAGGATGTTACTAGCACATAACTCCATGCATTTCATAATTTATTACAGTGTCATGTGCCTACATCGTTCATGCTACTTTGGAGGCGGGAGGATGGCCGAATTTGAGGCCAGGCTAGACTCCATAGAGAGTTCAAGGCCAGCCTGAATTACATAGCGAGATTTTGCCTTAAAGAGAAAAAAGAAAAAAAGGAATTGAGAACTTTGAAGGAAACGAGTTGAGATAAGAAGGACGCTGAGGGCATGCGGAATATCTTCTGTGCAGAGTCGGGCCCTCTGGGAGTAAAGATGTCATCATTGATCACTTATCTCCAGCCTTGAATAAATCTTCAAGGGCCTAGGGGTGCCAGAGCACTTACACGGCATCCTCAAAGCCCTGGGTTCAATCCCAGGAACTGCCAAAACAAAATTTCAGGAAGACTTCTGGTTTGGTGGCAAGCAGGAGGGAGGCTACACTGAGTTTGAAGGCGCCAGGTTTTGGGGCAGGATACCTTACACTCTGCATGCTTGCTCAGTTAGGTCTTTCCCGGGCTGGGGAGTGGTCGTGTGTGCTGGGAAACCTATGGCCTGAGCTCCGGGGCCTCCTCCCCTGCAGCAGCACCTGTCCCGAGGCTCAGGAGTGATGGTGGTGTCGCCAGGCTCTGGGTACTGGGGACCTCAGTGGAGGTCACAGATGCCTGCACTCACACCTTTGTGGCCCTGCTGAACTCACAACGGAAAAGCAAAGCGACAGAGCCAAGTCGTGAGCTGGAGCATGGCCACTGGAGTTGTGACGCAGCGCGTTAAGAGTATTATGTCAGTGAAGCTATGAATTCTGCATTTCTAAGTTCTTTTCTGGTGTAAAATGTCCACCTAATTATTATTTCAGTACTGGGGATGGAACCCAGGGCCTTCGCTCTGAGCCACATCCCTAGCCCTTTTAAATTTTTATTATTCTTATGAGTGAAACTGGAGATTGAACACAGGGCCTTCATACTGAGCTACAGCCCCAGCTACTAATTTATTGACATTCAGGATTGAACCCAAGCCCTTTGCACTGATCTACATCCCTAGCCCCGCTCCCGCCTTTTTAAAATTTGGAGACAGGGTCTTGCTAAGTCGCTAAATTGCCTAGGCTGGGCATGAACTTGCAATCCTCCTGCCTCAGCCTCCTAGAAAGTGCTGGCATTGCAGGCGTGTGCCACCATGCCTGGCTCCCAGCCATTTCTTTCACCCACGCCTGGGCCAATTTTCTTTCTGAACTGGAAACAAGTTCTTAAAACGCAAATGTGTTGGGACTGGGGTGCAGTTCATGGGTTGAGTGCTTAATTTAAAGCTCTGGGTTCCATCTCCAGCGCTGCGGGGGAGGAGGTGTAGGCAGAGAAAAAACCAGGAGGATTGCTTACAAATGTGGGTGGGCTAAGTCACGTGACCCCGACAGCGCTGTCACTCAGGGCTAAGGGGGCGGGGCTCTGACAATTATCCAATCATCCGCGCCCCCGGAAAGGGATGGGCAGTCGCTACGCAACGGCCGGTGGACTTCGCTTTTTTCTTCCCACAGCACTGTCATCAGGTCTCTCCCGTCCAACGCCGCTTCAGGTCTGTTGGCCTCAGCACCCGTCCCTGTATGACCTGCAGTGACCGTAGGAGTCGTAGGGAGGACGCCAGGACGCCCCGGAAGCCGGAAATGGTGAGTGCGGGGGAGTCGGGAGCTTAGGGCCTGGATGGAGCTGACCGGAAGTACCTGAGGGTACTTGGGCCTGTGGTGGCCGTCGCTGCTCGATCCTCGGTCCCCGGCCCCCTCCGGACGCAGGTCGGGACTGGGACGGCAGCGGGGACCACGGGAACGGCGAAAGGGACACGGGGACACTGACTCGTGTGTGGGGTTCGTGCGCCGGAGCAGCTGGGATAACTTCTCACCAGTTCGCAGTATTGAGATTATTTCCCTTTAATTCTAGATTGATTGATTGATTGCGGTACTGGGGATTGAACTCAGGGCCTTGGCACTGAGCTACATCCCCAGACTCCTCAGCCACTTCTTTTATATTTTATTTTGCGACTGGGTCTTGCTAAGGGACTAAATTGCTCAGGCTGGGCTGGGACTTGTGATCCTGCTGCCTCAGCCTCCCAGAATGCTAGGATCACAGGCATGTACCTCCACGCCCAGCTTTCTACATTTTCAACACATGAAGTAATTAAATTATTTTTCCACAAGGCCCTGGGTGGCTGTATTTAAAAGTGATTATTTTGGTTTGTTGGTATTTTGTATTAGAGGAAAGCAGAAAATAACCACTTTGAATGGTCCTCTCCACAAATGCATCCAAAGAAATTTAGGATTGAGGTTCCTCTTTGGGAACTTGCCTGAGGGATCTGTCCTTTATGCACAGCTGCAGGTGAGCACCACCCCTCCCTGGGTGGGTCACCTTGAAAGGATTTCATCACTGAGTCTCAGTTTTCAGTAAAGGGCACAATCTGTAGTGTGAATACAAACTGGAAAGCAGCCTTCCAAGAGAGCAATGTTACTCATCAACCAGAGCTGGCCCATTCAACGGCAAACACCAGAAGATCCCTGCAAAAGGGAGACAGTGCAAGAAAAGCAGATGCGCTTTGATACAAATAGCAGTTTATGGCCTGTGGGTGACATAAATGGTAACTCTGACTCTTGCGCTGCTATGCATATAGTTCTTGGACATCTGTTTGTCCTTATACCACTCCACGAACTCATCCAACAATAATGGCCATGCTCCCTCTTCATCGTAGTTGCTGAGGTCAAGATTAATTGTTCTGTGGAATTCAAGCACATTGCACACCCTACTGGTCTTTGCTAATCACTTCATGTTTTGATTGATGACATAGCAGGTACACAGATGTGCTCCAAGAAAAGGAGTAGTTGCAGACTGACAGCAGTTTGGCACCATAGTTCTTCTAAGAGTTGGTGAAAAACTGCAAAAAGGGACCAGATTTTTCCTAACAGCAGTCCCAACATGCACTTGGCAGTGTTTATGTGTAGGGTGCGCTGGTCCTTTTCCCGTGCAAAGTCAAATGGCTATCTATAAATAAGCTTAAAGTTTGTAGAGTCATTTAATAATGATCACAAGCAATCCAAAGAATTTCTGTGTTGTTCTGTTGCATCACATTGTAAAGAAGTCATTCCCGTTAACCATTCTTGTAGAGTAAAATAACCCACGTTTTGTGCATACAGTTTCCAAGCTAGGACAAGCATAACTGTTTTCAGGATCTACACTGATGTCTTTACAAAATTTCCCCATTGCTTTAGGACCCACAATGTCCTCAGAACCTGCTTATTCATAGAACTACTCTGAGCACTGCTTACTTGAGAAGGCTTCTTCAGTCTTAACTCTAGTTGAATTGTATTTTCGATACATGCCATCCTGTCTCCTCTTCTTAGCAGATAAGTTATCCCAGAGAGAGGTCTTCTCTTTTTCCTTGGGGCATCACTTATTAAAGCAGACTGAAGAACTGCAAGAGCGTGGGCTTTCTGTTTGGTGATGGTCGACCAATGTCTTCTGTTAGATTTAGCTCATTAAGGGTGGAGTAGATCTTATGAATATTTGCCAGTGTTGAGAGATAAGAGTTCAGCTGAAAGTTGACAGCTGCTGCATCTGCACTTTGACCACCTGGGCTCCTGTGCTTGCCTCTCGGTCCCCACACTGGCTCACCGCACCTCTGCTAGGAGCCGAAGAGCCACCGCAGGCACTCCTGATATTGTGAATTGTTTGCAAAATAATTTCCAGCTGTGAATATTTTAGTGTCCAGTCATCATTTTCTGAATGAGAGGTGACTGTGGGTTTTCTTGTTGAATTGGCAAATGTGACATAATTTTCTTCCCCGAAAGAGGGTCTGAGTGATTTTGCTGGATTCGTCAAACACTAGGATTGGCAGGAGTGCTAGGCACTGTGGCGCCTGCCTGCATCCCAGCATCAGGAGGGCTGAGATGGGAGGGTCACCTGAGCTCAGGAGATGGAGCCCAGCATGGGCAATTTAGTGAGACCTTGTCTCAAAACAAAACAAAACAAAAAAAAAGGCCGAGGATGTAGCTTTCTGTAAAGGCCTGGGTTCAATCCTCAATACCACAAAATAAACAAATAGATAGAAAAGATGAGAAAAAAAATCCGTGGAGGCTGGGGGTATATCTCAGTGGTAGAAAGCTTGCCTAACATGCAGAAGGCCCTGGGTTCGAGTTGTAGCTCCGTGTGTGTGCACGCACACACACACGCACGCACACACATCGTTGGTGACTTCCAGAAGTGTGAGCTAAATAAACCTCTTAATTTTGAGACAGGGTCTCGCTAGGTTGCTAAATGACCCAGGCTGGGCTTAAACTTTCGATCCTTCTGCCTCAGCCTCCTGAGTGCTGGGATTATAGGTGATTTACCTTTGGGGAGATGTGGTGTGGTACTTCTACCTGGTTGCTTTCGGGGATCTGCAATAGCCTTTGCATTGCTCATGGTCTGCAGGAATGATGTGAACTATATACGCCTTCCTCTGGGAGCACAGGTCTGACCTTATGTCAGTCATCCTGCACTGGGAGCATACACTTGCCAGTCACTGAGGACGGAGATACTGAAAAAAGAACTCAGAAAAGTGGATGGGCCATTGGCTCACACATATGCCAGCAGTCTGCCACCTTGGTTAAACCTGTAAAGTAGCTGGTAAACAGGCCACTCCCTCCCTGACATGATGTAGAAATAGCTACTGGACCTCTTGGCACCCAGAGCATCTAGGTCCGCTGGATGTTCTGGCCCAAGTTTTTGTGTGTGTGTTCAGGCTGCTAGGGATGACTGCCCGGCCTTCGCACTTGCTAGGCAGTGTTGTGCCACTGAGCTGCACCCACAGCCTTAGATGTTGTGAAGGCAGCGTAGTCCTTATTTACATTATTTTCTTATGGCCTTTTTCCTGTGACTCCCACACTGGCCCATGTTGAATGTCACGCTGCCAAAGGCTCTTCCCTGTTCCCCCGCACTCCTGGTAGTGCCCTGACAGAACTCACTGCAGGGCCTTGGCAGCCTCCCCTCCTGCCTCCTGGAATCTCAGGATTCCTGGGGTGCTCAAGAGTTCCTGTCATCTTCTGTGTTGCGCATTCCCTTGTCCCCACGCTCCTTACCATTAGAGTCACAATGTCTGGCCACATCTGAAAATAAAGGCTTTCTTGGGCCCTCAGCACACAACTCCACCCAGCTGCCTGTGATGTTGTCTTAGTTGCTTTCTTGGCACTGAGACCCAATACCCAACACCCACAACTTAAAGGAGAAGTTTAATTTGGTTCCTGGTCTCAGTTCACACTTGGCTGGTAGAGGGTGGAGACAACATGGTGGAGGGCATGGGGGAGCGAAGCTGTTGAGTTCATGGTGGCCCAGAAGCAGAGCAGGGAGGAGGCTGGAGGGGAAAAGAGGCAAGGACCGAAAACTCCAGGCCACACTTCTAAGGCTCCACCAACCCCTGGGGAGCTCCTTGGGATTAATGGGGTAGACGTGGGGAGGGAGTCTGTAGGCTTGATAGGTGACATCGCCAAATTATTATTATTATTATTTTTTGAGACAGGGTCTTACATTGTAGTGCAGGCTGGGCTTGAACTCACTATGTAAGCCCGGCTAGCTTTGAACTTGGGGCCATCCTTCTCCCTCGGCCTCCTGAGTGCTGGGATGACAGGTGTGCACCACCACACCTGGCTGTGCCAAATTCATGTCGGATGGTACACCTGGTGAAGCACTGAGAGGTCCTTGGCAGGGGTCAGGACAACCTACCCAACATCTGCAGCCATCTCAGCATGAGACTCTCGAGTTTAAGAGTCACTGTTTGTGCTGAAGGAACCCTAGCAATGTGCCTACAGACACCCAGAGCCTAACTCCGGATGGCACAAGTCTCTGCATGTGCCAACTCCACAGGTACGAGGCCGGACCAGGATGCTGTTTGTCCAGGTTGGTCCAGGAGGATGGATGGTAACGAATACCTGTGCTTCCTTCTCTTGCCACAAGTGCAGGTGACTGAAGAAGGCCGCCTGGAACTTTTACCTCCCTTCTCACTCGCAGGCTACAGTCATTGCTCTAGGTACTGGCAAGGCTTGGGAAGCCAGGTCAAGGAACTGAGTGAAAGATGCACGATTTGGTGCTGAGGAGGGACTGGCCTGTGTCTGCCCTATTTTTGGGATGTTCAGAATGGAACCTGGGCCTTGCTCATGCTGGGCAAGCATTTTGCCACCGAGCCACACCCCAACCCCAGAATTTAAGAGAGGTTTGAGGTTTATGGAACAATTAATCAGAAAATACAGAGTGGGCCTGGACATGTAGCTCAGTGGTAGAGTGCCTGCTTAGCATGTGCAAGGCCTTGGGCACAATCCCAGCACTGCAAAAACAACAGGAAAAGAAAGAGCCATGCACAGTGATGCACACCTGTAATCCCAGCAGTCTGGGAATCTCAGAGTCTGTAATCTCAGCAGGCTGAGGCAGGAGGATCTCAAGTTCAAGCCCAGTCTGGACAAGTTAATGACTTAGCAAGCCCTTGTCTCAAAATAAAAAAGAGCTGGGAGTGTAGCTCAGCACCAGTGTCCTGGGTTCAATCCAGTAATAGCAAAAATAAAAATAAATTAAGAAAGAAAGAAAAATGTAATGTTCCCACACCACCACTGTGCCTCTACAATTTGCCCAATTTTTTTTTTTTTTGGTACTGGGAATTGAACTCAGTACCTTATGCTTGCCAGGCAGGCATGGTGCCACTGAGTTACATCCCCGGCCCCCAGTTTGTCCAATAAAGAAAAAAAAATCTAGTATTACTGTGCTATGTTTGTTAAAAATCAAAGAACCAATATTGATACATTGAATCCATGTTTACATGAGGGCTGTCTCTGTTAGGCATTCTGTGTGTTTTCACTGTATTTAGTGACGTGTCCATTATATTCCCATGATACAGAATAGTTTCACTAATTCCTAAACCTCTCTGTGTTCTACCTTACTGTTTTCCTTCCACCTTGAAATCTCTGGCAGCTAGTGGTCTTTTTAGTGTCTCATAGTTGTCTTTTTTTTTTTTTTTGGTACCAGGGATTGAACTCAGGACCTTGCGCTTGCGAGGCAGGCAGTGGTGTTTTTTTTTTTTTTTTTGGTACCAGGGATTGAACTCAGGACCTTGCGCTTGCGAGGCAGGCAGTGGAACCACTGAGCTAAATCCCGGGACCTCATAGTTGTCTTTCTTTGTTTTGTTTTGTTTTGTTTTTGGTACCAGGGATCTTTGTTGTTTTTGAGACAGAGTCTCCCTATGCAGTTCAGGGTGGCCTTGAACTATGTAGCCAGGCTGTCCTCGAACTTGTGGCCATCCTCCTGTCTCAGGCTCTGGAGTGCGGGGATTACAGGCATGTACCACCACCCCTGGGATCATAGTTTTGAACAATGTCTGATACTTGGAATCACATTGTGTATAACCTTTATAGATTGACTTCTTTCATTGTATTTATTTATTGCCAATACTGGAAATTAAACCCAGGTCCTTGCACATGCTAATTGTTGTACCACCAAACTATATTCCCAGTCCTACAATGGACCTTTGAAAAAATTTTTGAGGGGCCAGGAATTTAGCTCAGTGGCACCGTACCTGCCTTGCAAGTGCAAGGTCCTGAGTTCGATCCCCAGTACCACACACACACAAACTTTTTTTTTGAGACACAGTCTTGCTGTGTAGGGCAGGCTAGCTGTCTTAGTTACTTTGTTGCTGAGACAAAATACTCAACACCCAAAGTTAAAGAAGGAAAGGTTTATTTTAGCTCATAGTTTGTAGAGGTTTCAGTTCATATTGGCTGGCTGCAAGGCAGGGGAGCATGGTGGAGGGGCATTGTAGAGGAAAAACAGTTTATGGTGAGCAGAAGGCAGCAAAGCAGTGAAGTACCAAAGAAGTGAAGCAACAAGTGACAAATGGGTAGCACTCACACCCAAGGTGGGCCTTCCCATTATGCCAAACCAGTTGCACTAATTTAGCAATCAAACATCCTTAATCTCAGCATCACACACTCTAGATCCAGCCACCTCTGAAAAGTCCGACCTATGAACACCTGAGGCTTTGGTGGGGACAGTTAGATATAAGCCATAACACTGGCCTTGAATTTGCAGTCCTGCCTTAGCCTCTCCAGTAGCTGGGATTACAGGTGTGTGCCACCACTTCCATTTTACAGTGTGCCTGTAAGGTTCTTCCTAGTCTTTGCATCATTTGGTACCTCATTTCTTTTTAGCACTGAACAGTATTTCATCGTAGGCAGATAGCAGAGATTGTGTATTCATCACTTATGAGGAATACTCTTGCTAACTCTTAAGTTTTGGCAGAGATAGCCAGGCATCGTGGTGCACACCTGTAATCCTGGCACTTGGGAGGCTGAGGCAGGAAAATCATGAGTTCGAGGCCAGCCTGAACTAGATAATGAGACCCTTCCTCGAAAAACAATAAACAAGCAAGTTTTGGCAGTTATGACTGACGTTTCTGAAGCCATTCATGTACAGGTTTTTATGTGAACATAAGTCTCTTACTCATTTGGTAAATACCCAGGAGCATAATTGTTTCATTGTATGGTGAGAGTATATTTAGTAAGAAGCTAGCTGCTGGTCTTCCAAAAGAGGATGCCATTTTCTGTTCCTTTTAGAAACAAAAGGAGATTCTTGACTTCCACATCTTCAGGATCATTTAGTCCGCTCAGTATGTTGAAGTTTAGCCATTTTACTAAGGAAGTGCTGCTGTTTTATTCTTCTACTTGCAATTCTCTAATGACGTGCAATTTTAGCTACTTTTTATATACCTACTTTCCATGTGTTTAGTGTCTTTGGTGGGAGGATACTTGCTGAAATCTTAAGGTCATTTTTAATTTTCCTCTTTGTCTTACTGAGTTTTAGGAGTTCGAGCCGGGCATGATGGCACATGCCAATGATCCTAGCCCTTGGGAGGCTGAGGCAGGAAAATCATCATGAGTTTGAAGCCAGCCTGGGCTACATAGTGTGTTCAAGGCTAGCCTTAACTACGTAAGTGAGACCCTGTCTCAACAAAGCAAAACAGAACAAAACAAAACAAAACAAAACAAAAAGTTCACTGACTATTTTCTAGTGCCTGTCTTTGATGAGATAAATGTTTTGCAAGATTTTCAACCTTTTATTCCCCCTTGGCATGTGTATCCTCATTCTCTATATCTGGACTAAACTTTGGGTAAGAGTCTACCTGCCTCGACAGGTGAACATAACAGTTATAGTAATGAGCTGGGCATGGTGGCACATGCCTGTAATCTCAGCACTCACACGGCTGAGGCAGGAAGATCACAGTAAGTTTGAGGCTAGCCTGGGCTATGTAATTCAAGGCCACCCTGAACTACAAAAGGAGACTCTGTCTCAAAAACAAACAGGGGCTGGGGATGTAGCTCAGTTGCACAGCACCTGCTTAGTAAGCACAAGGTCCTGAGTTCTATCCCTGGTACCAAAAAAAGCCCAAAACCAAAAAACAAACACCCCAACCAAAAAACAAACAAACATCCATAACAATAACAAAAAGAGGTTATTCCTAATTATTCTGATATCTTTCAGATCTTTCATATCAATACAAGCTGTCCATCTTTATTTTTCCTTGCTGTTAGAGAACAGTAAGACTTCTAGTGACCATAATATAAACATGGAGATCAGTTCCATGAGTTCTTAGTACTGAGAAATTTCTGAGAAAGTGATTGTGGACAGAGATCAGAATCTGACAGCCACATTCATTTACCGTAGACTAAATGTGTGGACTCGACAGAACTGTATATGAGATTTTAATGGATTGAACAGAGATCCTCAATGCTTTGTATCACCTGCCTCTGTAAACACATCTGGGATGTTTCAGGATTCCGTGACCTTTGATGATGTGGTTGTGAATTTCACCCTGGACGAGTGGGACCTGCTGGATTATTCCCAGAGGGAACTCTACCGAGATGTTGTGGGGGAAATCTTTATGAGCTTGGCTTTTATAGGTAAGAAGTCAGCCTCTCTTTACTTAATTAGAGAACATGTCTTTCTCGTCCATTAGTGCTGTATCATGATTTGAAATGTGCGAAGGGAATACTTTGGTAAATAAACGGCATGGTGGCAGTCCATTGTGAACATAGAATCTAATATGTTTTCTCCTCATTCTAACAACTCATAATTATTTTTCTGGCCCTACATTACAGGGGAAAAATGGAACCAGAACATCGAAGATTGGTACAGAAATCAAGGGAGAAATTTAAGGTAATTTATAATGAAAAGAGAAAGCAGTGTCCCACAAAAAAATATTAGTATGCTATGAAATTTTTAAAATAGTAAATCAGCTCACCTCCAAATTTACCAAGAAAATTTCCACCAAAAATATGTATTTAAATATGACATAGATGTTCAGTGTTTGCAAAATAGGAAATATTTATTAGAGATTATAAATATGAATATCAGTATTTTATTTTACTTTATTTTTTGGTACTGGGCATTGAACTCGGGTCCTTGTGCTTGTGCAGCAGGCAGCAAAACTACTGAGCTAAGTCCCTGGCCCAAATATCAGTATTTTAAATAAAATAGATGGATTTAAGCCCTCTTACAGAGAACTGACTATGGACTTTGAAACAACTCAGAGTAGAAAATCTGTGCTTTCCCCAATAACAGTAAAAATGTAAGTTTAAACACATATTGATAAGTATGCATTGTTAGTAAGCAAACTTTACTGTGTTTTCATTTCTTACAGCAGTCACATTGTAGAAAGCCACTGTGAAAGTGATGAAGGCGGTCAGTGTGGAGAAACCTTCACCGAGATTCTAGATCAGAATTGGGACCAGAAAACCCTTCCTGAAGTGAAATCCCAAGAATGCCGTGTGTGTGGAGTAGTCTTCTTGCCTCTTTCATCCCCATCTGAACCCATCGCATCTCCCATGGGTCAGGGATTAAATGAGTATCAGGAATTGGAAGGGAAACCACATACATGTAGACAGTGTGAGAAAGCCTTAGGCTGTTACTGCCCTTTCCAGATTGATGATAGGAGTCATACTGGAGAGAAATCCCACGAATGTCAAGGACACGAGGAAGCCTTCATTTCTGTCACCAGCCTGGAAGGATATGTGATAACACATGCTGGAGGTGGACCACATAAGTGTTCTGTGTGTGGGAAAGGCTTGCAGTATCCAAGTTCACTTAGGATCCACGAAAGGATTCACACTGGAGAGAAGCCCTTTGAGTGTAACCAGTGTGGGAAAGCCTTCAGTTGTTTAGGTTCAGTTCGAAGACACCAAAGAACGCACACTGGAGAGAAACCCTATACATGTAAAGAGTGTGGAAAAGCCTTCAGTTCTCTCTCAGGCCTTCAGGGACACACAATGCGGCACACTGGAGGTGGTCCTCATAAATGTAAGGAATGTGGGAAGGTCTTTAACTCCCCCAGTGCACTGAAAAAACATGAAAGAACTCACACAGGAGAGAAGCCATATCCATGTAAGCATTGTGGGAAAGGCTTCATCTGCTCCACTTCAGTTCGAAAACATGAAAGAACTCACACAGGGGAGAAACCCTATGAATGTAAGCAGTGTGGGAAAGCCTACATTTCTCTTTCGGGCCTGCAAGGACACATGATAAGGCACACGGGAGATGGGCCCTATAAGTGTAAATTTTGTAGGAAGGCCTTTGGCTCTCCCAGTGCAGTTCTGAGGCATGAAAGTGCTCATGTTGTGTAGGATTCCTATGAATAAAGTTATGGGAAAGCCTCTATTTGTCTTTCAGGTGTTTAAAGATATGTAATAACATAATGGAGGCTGATCTGACAAATGTAGGGTATCTGAGGAAGCTGAAGAAATTTTACTCTAATTCAAGTACAGAACAAAATTCACACCAGAGAGAAATACTATGAATGTAAGGAATGTGGGAAAGCTTTGAAACGTCAGTTTGTTTGGAGTGTATGGGCTTACACTGGTAAAAAACCCTATGAATAAAAATGAAATGAAACTTTGCCCAGTTCCTTTTGATCTTTTAAAAATTTTTTTTTTTTTAGACAAGGTCTCAGTATTTAGTTCAAGCTGGCCTTGAACTATGTAGCCCAGGCTGGCTTCAAACTCATGGTGATCCTCCTGCCTCACCCTCCTGAGTGCTGGGATTACAGGGGTATGCCACCACATCTGGCTTCCCAGTTCCTTTTGAAAAGGTCAAGTCATGAAATCATGAACTGTTTGTAAACAACAAAACGTTCTGGTTGTTTTTTGAAACAGGGTCTCGCTATGTAGTTCAGCCTGGCCTTGAACTCACTATGTAGCCCAGGCTGGCCTCAAACTCACTGCAGACCTCCTGCCTCAGCCTCCCAAGTGCTGGAATTATAGACGTGTGTCACCATGCCTGGCTTTGGTAGAGTAGTTTTGGTTTTAGCATTTCAAGCATACTACACTCAAGGATGAGACTCCATTAATCAAATGCAGGATTTGTTAGGAGAGAGAGCACCCACCTCTGGATCTGATTGTCTTCCAGGTTAGAGGCACAACCCCCAGTATCTGGGAATGGGTGAGAAATAGTGAAGTTTGCACCTCAGGGAGAGATATCAGTAGAAGCAGAAGGCAGAGGGAGCCTGTGCTCTTGGCTACAGCAGTTTGCAGGAAGTCTATACCTTGCTGAGCTGAGCCAGGGGCAACATGGGTAGTCTTGTTTCAAATCGTATAGACTTCTCCCTTTTACCAAGTTTATAGAGATATTCTCATCAAGTCCTTGATGCAAGCCTGGGCAATTTAGCAAGACCCTGTCTAAAAACAAAAAAATTAAGGTGGATGTGGTGGCACATGCATATAAATCCAGCACTCTGGAAGGCTGAAGCAGGAGGATCATGAGTTTGAGCCCAGACTGGGCAAGTAAATGACTTAGTGAGACCCTGTCTCAGAATAAAAATATAAAAACAAAGGGCTGGGGGTGTACCTCAGTGAGAAGGCCTGAGGTCTGATCCCTAGTACTGGGGGAAAAACAAAGGCAGAGTGCAGCTCCGTGGTAGAGCACTTGCCTAGCTGCATGAGGCTGTGTGTTCAGTCCCTGGCATTGCAAAAGACAAAAACCTTTGTGGTGCCACAGAGCAGACTAAAGAACTTAACCTGATGCTCTCTATTAAAACTGCCAGAGTTCGGTATGGTGTATTTCCCAGTTCCTCTCCTTTGCATGGTGGATAATTTGAGGTAGTGAATAATAATTTTGTTTCCTGAGTAATGTCTTTTTTTTCCCAATAAACAATTACTTTATTGATGGAGCTAAAATTAGAATCCAGGCCTGATTACAAAGCCCATGGCCTTAAGTGAGATCACAATGACTTTATAAGTAATAATAATAATAAATTCCATCCTAATCTACTTGAAAGAAATGTTGAAATAGTCCATGAAAACACACAAAATGACATAAAATGGAAAACGATTACAATTTATTAAATTCAGTGGCTTCCAAAATGCAGGAGAAAAATCCCTTACAGAAGATTCTCCATTCCAGGTTACCAATTTTGTCATTCTTAACTGTGCACAACAGATTACCAGGAGCTTTTAAAAAAGCTTTGCCAGGCCCCACCCAAACCAACTGGCTAAAATGCCCTTTTTCTAAAAGAACCTCAGGATTGGGAAATTCCAATTGAAATGCTTTAAAAACTATAGCCACAAAAGTAAAATACTCTGAGTCAGAAAACACTCTAGTTTCTAACTTTTATAACACCAAAGATTCCACCCATGCTTTGTTTTCATTAATTTCGTTGGTACGTTTTAGGTATACAGTATCATGACATTCCTCATTGGGGATCTATACCTTTACACGATATATCTTGGTTCTTATTTTTTTTCCCATTCCCCTGCCCTCCCACCTTTGCTTTTGTTATTTTTCCCCCCAAGTCTAATGTTGCAAAGATGTTTTATCTATCAAATTACGTTAAATAATCAAGTTCTCTAGTTTCCCCTCAATGTTAACCAGCTTATGACAAGCATGGGAAAACACTAAGTTAATTTGATTCAATTATTAGCCAACAATTTTTACATTCTCGGTAGTTTTCCACCTCACTTCAAGAACATTTGTTGCACTTTTTAAAACACTGTAAGTAAGGTTGGGGATTTAGCTCAGTGGTTCTGCTGCCTGCCTTGAAAGCGCAAGGTCCCGGGTTCAATCCCCGGTACCAAAACATTGTAAGTCATAGCCTTGTAGAACCATAGAGGATCCAAGATACTCCTGCAGTCTCTCTTAATGTTCTTATTGTCTAATTTCTAAATTTTTTTTAATGTGTTACTATTTTTCAAAGGCAGTGGTACCTAACTCTTTGGCTTCAAGTCGACCCTTTTGCACATTTAAAAATTACTGAACCCAAATAGTGTTTTTATTATGTTATTATATTAACTAATATTTACTATGGTAGAAGTTAAACAACATTTAAAAATATTAGTTCATTTTACTTTATTTTTATTTTTATTTATTTATTTTTGGTACGGGGGATCAAACTTGGGTCCTTGTGCAGCAGGCGACGAAACCACTGAGCTAAATCCCCAGCCCCTACTGGGGATTTTTTTAAAGCTGGATAGAGCAAATAAGACTACTGTATAATAGCCATCAATCAAATATTTCTTTGCTTTGCTTCTATGTTTCCTGTATAAAAGCTTCCCCTTGTGTTCCCTTGGCAGAGCTGGAACTATCTCCAGTCTGGTGCTTCCCAACTCAGAAACTGCTGATTGCTCAAGTAATTTTTTTAAAGTTTCATTCTTAGTTTACCTTCTGACAAAGCTTACAATGAGCTGTAGCCATGCCTGGTTCATCTAATAAACAGATCACCTTCCCACAGCCAAAACCCGACATAGCATTCCCCTTCTGGATAAGAAAGAAATACTGCTCTCTTACTGAAAGCACGCTGTCACCCTTACCTATAGTGGCCAGGTTCTGGAACGTGTCCAGCATCACATCTCTGTAGAATTTCTTCTGGAAGGGGTCCAGCAAAGTCTACTCCTCCAGGGTGAAGTCCACAGACACATCCTCAAGGGCCACTGTGTCCTAAAATATCCCAAAATACCCCGAATTTGTATGCAAGAGGATGAGTGAGACAAGTCTAGGAATCTATACTCAATTCATAAGAAGGTTACATACAATTCTGTGGCCTTCAATAGTTACTATATGATGTGGTCACAGAACTCATATTCCCTCTTCAACCTCTTCCATATAAGTTTAATAACACATTGAGCATTCGGACTTATCTCTACATTTTTACTCTGGTCACTACAAGTCTTATGACTGTCAGATGGTAGAGTCCAGGTGTACTTGGAGAAATGCTGTACAATGAAACAAATTTTAATGATGCTGTTACAACATATTTAAAGATCTACTGTTGGCTTTTATGATTCTAGAATGAGGCAGCATTTCATTCTATAAATCAGAATGAGTGGTCCCATGAGCTGGAGCTGAGGAGTTTGGGTTTATAGGTGCAACTGAGCAGAAGCAAAGTTTATTTGCTGAGACAGTGTCTGGCTTTGTAGCCCAGGCCCTTGAACTTGCGAGATCCTCCTGCCTCAGCCTCCTGAGTGCTAGGATTACAGGTGTGCACCACCCTGCCTGGGGTTTCTCCTGACAAGGCAGTTTGGGCTTGGTGACATGAAACCTCTGCCTGAATAACTCCGCTCGGTTTCGTATGCAGGGCCTGGGGTAGGAGGTCAGATTGAACCAAGGACCTCCGATACACCTGATCCAACAGGACCGACGATGAGGATGCTGGCGTGTGGGCTGGGGGGAGTGGAAACCGGAAAAAGGGATTTGTTGCTACTTTTCAGAGCGAGGAGATAAAGAGCCCGGAATTTGGGACCCGCTTCTCGTATATTTGGAAAACTCGGGAGAACCAGGTGCCCCTCGGGGAGAAAGAGGAATGGGGACCCCAGGGGCCCGAGTCGGGTCCCCGTGTCCCTCCCGCCGTCACCGCGGTGAAGGGGACCGACGACCGAGCGGCGCCCCGGAAGCAGGGTCCAGTCAGAGCCACTTCCGGCCGGCTCCCACCAGGCCCTTCGCCCCCTTCTCGGGACGCCTGGCCCCGCACTCACCATTGCCAGGCCCCCGGGTGTCCCATCATCCTCTCCCGTGGCAGAGGCAGAGCGACCTGAGGCAACGCAGTGGGAGGCAGCAAGATAGGCGCCGGAAGCAGTACCCGCCGGCGGGCACGGTTCTAGCGCCTCAGGGCAGCGCGGTCCCACCCACCGTTGCTGACACGCCCTCCTATTGGATGATTAGTGCGGCTCCACCCCCTCCGTCCCCTCAGTCCGCGGCCACCTGAAGGTTAGGTAGCTGCGTCCACCCGGCTTTTACCAGAGTTCCTCAACTTGGTTCCGCTTGCGAGCTTTACGGTTAATCCAGTTTTTTCCCATCCTTCAGGCCAGACACTGGGGCCTGCAGAACATAGTGGAAGGGGACATGGGTGTGCGTAGGTAATTTCAGACTCAATTTCCAGATCGAGGCCCTTCATAAGCGACCCTGGGAGGAGGAAATGCAGAGCCAAAGGGTCCCCAGGTGAAGCTAAACTGAAGCAGAGGGCTCAGATGTTCCCCCAGTGGTCAGCATCCTGGCCTAAGGCTGGAAGGCCACTCGTCAAACCCTTAACGCAGATGCTTAAAAGCGATCTCATCATAGCCCAGCATGGTAACACACGCCTGTAATCTCAGCACTCTGGGAGGCTGAGGCAGGAGGACTGCAAGTTGGAGCCCAGCCTGGGTAATTGAATGACTTAACAAAGGCTGGGGATGGAACTTGGTGGGAGTGCCCCCCCCCCAGCCCTAACCCAGGCAGAAGCGCTTCTCAAGTTAACTTCAAGCTGTGAGATAAAACTGTGAGGTTTGTATTTCACACTGGAAAGGAATTTATTTCAGATCAGCTTTTGACCGCCCCCCAATCCCCACCTCCCTACCCAGGGTTCCGTGCATGCTAGGCAATGGTTCTAGCACTGAGTTAACACCCC
This sequence comes from Heterocephalus glaber, assembly GCF_000247695.1. The sequence goes on from NW_004624828.1 coordinate 3,339,885, forward strand.
AGGTCCCCTTAGTCATTTTTTAATTTAAATTTAAATTTATTTATTTATTTTTGGTACAGGGGATCGAACTTGGGTCCTTGCGCTTTCGAGGCAGGCACCTGAACCACAGAGCTAAATCCCCGGACTCCCCTAAGTCATTTTCAATGTAAGTAGCTATGCTATCCCTAAGGGAATTACATCCCTATTTTCAGGCATGGAAGTCACAATTGTTTACTTTCCCAGACTTTACACAGGCTTCCCTAACCCCTTTCTCGAACAATGGCCACCCACCCCTGTTCTTCCTTATGGAGTCCATTTTAGCGGACTCCTGCTAAGTTGGTTTCAGGAGAAATCTCCAACTTTGGTATCTGATCCAATGTGTTTCTTGACTGTGAAACTCTCTTTTTTTAGTTGCATTTGGAATTGAGCCTAATTCTATACTGGAGTCTTTCTTTCCCTATTGCAGTACTTTCTTGAATAGAATCTATCTTCAGCATCTTCAACATGGCTCTGGTTTTCTGTTAACATGAAAAGCTTACACACACCTGGGATGCAGCTAGAAGATCTTACTATGTTTAACAAGTTGTATCAAAATTCCTAATGCATTTATTTATATGTTGGGACAACTAATATTGAGAAAAATACGTACTATACAATGCATCCTTTGAAAGTGTACAATTCAGTGTTCATTATGTTCATAAATATGTACAATAATTACTATGGTCAGTTGTCTCTGAGCATTTTTCGCACCTTTAAAAGAAACACCTGAGGGCTAGGGATTTAGCTCAGTGGCACCTTGCCTGCCTTGTAAGTTCAAGGTCCTGAGTTCAATCCCTGGTACCCGCAAAAAAAAAAAAAAAAAAAAAAAAGAAACACCTGTACTCATCTGTCTTTATATCTTTCTCCTTCAGGTCCCTTTCCTAGGCATTCACAAATCTACTTTTATGGGACTAGATTTCCCTATTCTAGACTTTCATATGAATGGAATTACATAATATGTGGTCTTTTGTATTAGTATGTGTTTATAATAAATAGCATCATCATGGGAATTGGTGCATATATACTTTGCAACTGGATCCTCTTTACTTTTCTTTCCTGTTATTTCATCTCCCCCATCTCCAGATCCCTTCCCATCTCCACAAAATCTATCTCCTTGTTTCCTATCATCTATCTCTTATTTTTCTCTTTAAGTTATTTATATTTCAGGTTTCTTATGTAAGAGAAACTGTGTGATATTCAACTTTCTGGGCCTAGTTTATTTCACTTAGCATTATGGTCTCAAGGTGCATCCATTTTCCTACAAATGGTTCATAGTGTGTGTCTCTGTGATCGACTTCTTTAATGGGAACAGCAAAGGCTGCTGCCTGGGTGTTAGAAATAGAAGACCACATTCAAATGGCCCAGGCTGGTGGCCAGAAATGAGAATTTAGAGACATTCTTTCCACCTGGCAGCCTGGGTTCCCTCTGCTTTCCCTCTGCTCCCTTTAAAAAGGCCATGGAGCCATCTGTCCTCAGAATTAGAGCTACCCATACCCCATTCCCTTATATACAGTGCTGGCTGCTCTCCCTTCGGTCCCTGTGTCTCTTTCTGTCTTAATCTTCATTTCTGTCTCACATAACCCAGGGATGGAGGACTGACTGCCATCTCGATAAACACTGCCCTCCCTTCCAGGTGCTGGAACAACTGCATACCCATGTGCAAAAGAATGAAGCTGGGCTCTTGCATCACCCCACACGCAGTAATTTTCCAAAATAGACCAATGACCTAAATATAAGAGGTAAAACTCATCTAATATGAAAACTCACATGCAGGTCTCAGCATATGGCTCAGTAGTAGAGCTCTTGCCTAGTTTCCACAGAGCCCTGGGCTTCATCCCCTCCACCACAAACAGAACAACAAATCCAGCACTCAGGAGGATGGGTCAGGAAGATTGGCGAAAGATCCAGGCCAGCCTGGGGCCACATAGTGAGTTCAAGGCCAGCCTGAACTACATAGTGAGACCTTGTCTCAAAAAACCAGAAGCAACCAACCAACTAACAAACCCAAAGCAAACAAAACAATCAACACTATCAGGAAAGTGAAAACACCCACTAGAACTGTTGGGCATTGGTGGTAGGAAAATACTGCAGTGTGGAAAACAGTGTGGTGATTCCCCACCAAATTAAAAACAGAGTTAAAGTGTGTATTAGGGGATTTTTTTGTTGTTATTTTAACTTTTTTTTTTCTGATGCTGGGGATGAACCCAGAACTTCACGCTCCATTGCCAACCCACATGCCCTGCATTAGTCACCCTGAAGTCACTCTAATGAAAACTTGGCTACTTAGGAAGTAAAGAGAGGTTTATTTTGGCTCATGGTTTTAGAGGTTCATGTCCAAGACTGGGTGGTCCGATTATAGGCAGCTGAGTGAGATAGAAATATTACAGGCAGTCAGATAGGGCTAGGTCCTTGAGAGGGTCAGAACAAAGGTGAAACACATCACAACTGCTGCTGGAGACACATCTGTTGGAGACCAGGCCTCAAGATAAAGACAAGAGGACCAGGCCTGCATACTTCCTCAAAGGACAAACGCTGGGCCTAATGAAGTGTAGATAGACATCAGTCACCCTGGTGGGTGACCAGAGACCTCTGGACCCACCACTTCCTAGAAGTCTTTGTCTTTTCTATCCATGCTTGTTATGTGACTTGCTTCCCAATTGGACTACTATTCCCTAAGTGTCTATACTTGTAACCTTATTGGTTGATTACAGCTGTGGCCTACGTTGTACCCACATGGGTTTTGCTCTATAAAAGTCCCTTATAGAGTGGGGTCCCCAGCTACCCACTAGGGACCCCTCCTGCCTCTCAGGAGCTTTCCTATTAATAAATATCTTCCTACTGTTAACCTCCATTGTTCCTAGAATCCACTCTTTGATTTTTAGTGAACACGAGCTAAGCATACCAGATAGCTAACAGGTTAGGAGATATAATATTTCATATTTCATCTCCGGTATTATATCCTGAATTAGTCCCATTAGTTTGGGCTTCTGGTGAAGGGAACATATAATGATAGGAGCTCATGGAGGAATAAAAAGAGTCACATTTCAAGCCAGAAAGCAGAGACCCAGCCCCTATAACCTCCTATTCCCAGTGACCTAGGGACCTTTCACTAGATCCCACCTTTTTATTATTTACTTTTTGCAGTGCTGTGGATTAAATCCAGGGCCTTTGCACTGAGCTACATCCTCAGCCTTTTTTTTTTGGACAGGGTCCTGCTAAGTTGTCCAGGCTAGGCTCAAACTTGTCATCTGCCTCCCTCAGCCTCCTGAGGAGCTGGGATTTTAGGTGTGAGCCACTCTACATGTTTCCCACATTTTAAAGTTCTACAGTACCTCACAATACAGCCACTCTGGGAAATAAGCTTTTGCATATGGACCTTTGGGGGAGCCTCATCAAAACAACAGATGTGTTGGGTGTATACCCAAAATAATTTAAAGCAGGGACTTACAGATATATTTGTACATCCATGTTCACAGGAGCATTATTCACAGTAGAAAAAAAGTGGAAGCAACCCAAGTGGCCATCAGGCAATGATTGTGCCAACTGAATGTCAAATAAAACATTCATCCTTAGAAAAGGAAAGAAATCCTGGTGTATGCTACATGGTGATAAAGCTTGACATTTTGCTGAGTGAAATAAGCTAGTAAAAAAATGAATATAGAGTATCTCATTTATATGAGGTACCTAGAGCAGTCAAATTTCTTGTTTTTGGTACCGGGGATCAAACTCAGGACCTTGTGCTTGTGAGGCAGGCAGCGGCACCACTGAGCTAAATCTCCGGCCCCAAATTTCTAATGATAGTAGAATTGTGAGGGTGCTGACACCGGCTGGATCAAGTGTATTGGCACACACCTGTAACTGCAGCACTCAGGAGGCTGAGGCAGGAGGATTGCCATGAGTTTGAGGCCAGCCTGGGCCCATAGTGAATTCAAGACTAGCCTGAACTACATAGGAGTCGCTGTCTCAAAGAAAAAAACAAAACAAAACAAAACAAGAGTGGCCAAGGCCAGGGATTTAGCTCAGTGGTTCCACTGCCTGCCTTGCAAGCGCAAGGTTCCAAGTTGGATCCCTAGTACCAAAATAACAACAACAACAACAACAAGAGTGGCCATGACAGACTTAGCACAGTGGTCTTGGAGACTGGAGCTCCTGGTCTCTGCTTGGGTGGCCCTGACCATGGGAGCTCTGGGATTGGAGCTGGCCAAGCCCTGCTGGGACGAGCTGTGTCCATTGTCTGCCTAACTGTGGGAGACCAGAGGAGAATTGAGGCCTATTTGGCCACCTCTGTGAGCAGAAAGGAGAATGGCTGCACTCGGGGGTGATCACATGTTGCAGGTTCTAGGGAAAATTTAAGACAGCTGAGGTTAAGTTGGTCACCTGAGGATGTACTCATGGATTTTGGAAAGCAAATGAATTTTGCCTTACTTTGCTTGTACCCATGTTTGGGTGAATGAAGGCAAGATGAGCCAGATGCCAGAGGCTCTTGTTTACTAGAAGCAAGAGTCCCCCTGGCTGCCCACATGTTCAACTGACTCCTTGTCTCTTTGTCATTCATCCTCCATCACTGCTGGATCAGGGAGAACAAAGTAGTGAGTTTAGGTCCCTCACAAGTGGTATCTGGGTGGGGAAAGCTAGGAGGAGTGGGCTGTCTCCCTGCTGGTGGCGCTTGGGGCAGGAGGGACCTGAGAGTGGTAACAGCGAAGGCTGGCCAGCTGGGTCAGCTGCATCTAATTGTTGGTGTATGCCGGTTGCTTTGCTTTGGGAGCTGTGGGTCACTGTTTATGACTGCAGGGACATAGCCTGCCAGCTGCAGAGGCAGGTCAAGGAGACCCAGAAGCCCAAGGCAACTTAGCTTGCAGGGCTCTGTGTTTCTAACACTCTAATCCTATATCTGTCCAAACACCCCTCCCTTCCCTTTCTTGTTAAAAAGCAAGTTTGATTTCTTTAAAAAAAAAGAGTAGAATTATGTTTGCCAGGAGGAGTAATTGGGGAGCTATTGTTTACTGGACAGAAGGTTTGATTCATTTATTTAGTTAGAGACAGGATCTTGTTAATGTAGTTCAGGTTGGCCTTGAACTCACTATAAGGCCTAGGCTGGCCTCAAGCTCGTGATCCTGCTGCTCCAGCCTCCTGAGTGGTGAGATTACAGGTATGCTCCACTACACATAGCTCCCAGTCATAATTTTTAGTTGTACATATTTATAGGTTACAGTGTGAAGGGAATTCTTTTTGAGGTAACAAAAATATTCTAAAGTTGACTGTAGTGTCTGGCATTGTGGTCTGTGTCTGTAGTTCCAGTTACTTTGCAGGTTGATGCAGGAGGATCACTTGAATGAAAAAGAAAGAAAGAAAAAGGCTGATCGCACATATATGTGAATATACTGAAAACCTTTGATGTCCACACTTCAGTGGGATGCATTGTGTAGTGTGTACACATCTCAGGCAACACTGTTTAAATGCATGCATACATTAGGAGTTTTCATCCAGTGTCTTAAGTACATTGATTTTCAAGGTCTATCCCAAAATTATGTAACCTTTAGTTTTTTCTAATGCAAGCGAAAATAGGAATTGTCTTAAGGATATCGTAGCCATTTCCATTTCAAAGTTCTCTAGGAACGCAGTGAAAAACTGATCCAAAGTAAGTATCCTTTCAGTGCGAAATGTACAGCTCACAGTTTTCACGAATGTATTTCTTAGTTGAGGTAAGTTTCTCCGCCCAGGTTAGGACTTGGGGGTTCAACCCCCACAGGTCCAGTGCCAGCTGTAGGGACCGTGGGCGGTGAGAAAGGGGTCGGTGATAGGCTCAGCTTTGTCAACTGGTGGAATCAATCAGCTGTGCCGAGGTCACTTTTTATTATTCGTAAAGAAGAGTCGCCGCCTTATGCAAGCCAGGAGGACATCTGAGCCTCCCCTTTCTGGTTTGGATGTCTCTTGCAGTGGACAAATGGCCTCACTTTATGTAGAAACTGAATTAGGAATTGCCTGTGCACGCTTGTGCACCGGCATTCAGAAGAAGCTGCGGGCAGACACCAACACCCAACTCTTGGTTTACAGCAAGTTCTGTTGCAACGCCAACGCCCACAGCAGCTACAGATTTCTGGTGCCCGCTATTTTAGGGAGGGCTCAGGAAGCATCTTTCCGCTCCGCTGTCACTCAGGCGAAAATGGGGGGCGTGTCCGGGTGAACTATCCAATCAGAGACCCCGTCAGAAAGGGGTGTGTGTGTGTGTGTGTGTGTGTGTGTGTGTGTGTGTGTGTGTGTGTGTGTGTGTGGCGGGGCGGGGACTGTTCGGCACCGCCGATCCCCGTAGAGGAAGCTACGCTCCGGCCGCTCTTCCCCTCTTGTCTCTCTGCCACTGGAGGACCTCAGGGGGCCCCGGGACTGCGAGGCCGCGAGAGGCGCCCGGAGGAAGCCCGGAGATGGTGAGTGCCGGGGAGGTGAGGGGCGCAGGGTGTGGTAGGAGCAGGCCGGAGGTGAATCTGGTGGGACCTGGGCCCCCCGAGTCAGCTCATGAGTCTGGGCCGCCGCTCGGTCCTCGGTCCTCTCTGGCCGTGGGCGGGTCTGGGCCGGCACCTGGGACCCCGGGAGTCACCGGGACCCCGACTCGGACGTGGGATTCGTGCATGGCTGGAGCTGTGGTCTGTGGAGTCCCCACGCCTTCCTTTCTCTGTAGGGGTCGCCCCTTTCCCCCCAGAGTTTACAGACGTATGGAGGCGGGGTCTCAGATTCAGGGCCCTGCATCCGAGCTCGCCCCTTCCGGGGCTCGCAGTAATCCCTAGATTTCTAGATCCCTTCCCACATCCCCAAATGCAGCTTCCTCCTCTTTTGGACAAGCATCATTTATCAGCTGTTTCTCCAGGATGGTGCATTCCAGCCGGATGCCGTATTTTCATTAACATTCTGCACAGATGGATTTAATGAAAGAATTAGATCACTTGTGGATGTTTTTATGAGAGGAAGGCACAGAACAAGCATCCAGAGGTTCGTCGTATAAAGTCCTTGTGCCTCTCCGTCCATTGCCTTTTCCGAGCAACTGCATCCTGGAAATTCCTCTGGATCGAAGTTGTGCTTTGCAAACTTTCCTGGGTGATCCACCCTCTAGCACAGCACGAGGTTAGCACTAACCCTCCCCGGTTTCCTACCTTGGTGTTTAACGTCGTCTTTGCAGGCAAAACCTAAACCTCATCCACCTTTCTCCTCCAGGAGCACAGGTACTGTGTGACATTTCATGAATAACATCGTCCTCAAAGGACATTCAGCCAAGATATACAAATACTAGGGGGAAAAAAGCTTACACAAGTGCATGTGTGAGAGACTCTCACGCTTTGGTTAAAGAATACAATTCATCCTGCTGCCCCTCTCAAGCACCCACAAGAAAATCTTCTTGGTTCTTATTTTATTCTCTTAACATAGAATCTTCATAAAGCAGGAGTTTTTCATTTTAGTTAAACTTTTTTTTTTTTCTTTATGGATCTTAACTTGTATCTAAAAGCTTGCAGTAAGTAAATCCAAGATCACATGAATGTTTTTTCCCGTTATTTTTAGGTGTTCTATAATTTTGCATTTTGCATTTTGATAGATCTATGATCCTTTTTAAAATTTTTGTATAAGGTGTAAGTGAAATCTGTCTAGATTCGTGTTTATTGCTTTTTTCTTTTCTTTTTTTGCTGTCCAGTTTTTCCAGAACTGATTGTTGAAATGACTGTCTTTTTCCATTGAATGGCCTTTGATCGTTTGTCAGAGATCACTTTTACTGTATGGGTGTGAATCTATAAAAAAAGAAAAGCAACTGAGGTCTGTGTAGTAGACAAAAGTATCCTTTGTATCCTGAAACATTGTGTCCTTCAACCTGACTGTTTTGTTTCCTCGGGTTCCAGGAGTTTGTGTTCTTTGAGATTCTGTATAGCTTGTTATAGACAACAAGGACATTTTCATTTCTTCCTTCCCAATCTGTTTATCTTATTTGTTCCTTTTCTTCTTGCATTAATTATACTTTCACTGGCCTGTTGAAAAGGAGTGATAGGCAGAGACATCTTTGTCTAATTCCTCATTTTACCAGTAAAACATACAGTTTCTTACTATTGGTTATGATTTTAGCTGTGGGGTTCTCATATATGTTGCTTTTCAAGAAGAATTCTCTATTCTCAGTTTCCTGTCACATGCCTAATGGATTTTGTCAATAGCTTTTCCATTTGCATTTGTGATATCTTTGTCAATTAGCTTTGCTTTATACTTATCAAATATAATGATATTTTCAAAGAAGCAGCTTTTGATTTTATTTAATTTCTCTTTTAAAATATTCCTGTTTTGTACTTTGTTTGGGTTTAATTTGCTTTTTTTGTGTGTTTTGTTTTTTCTTCCTAATATTGATGCTTAGATTATTGATTATAGGACTTCCTTTCTAGTGTATGTGTCCCATGATGTGTATTTCCCTCTGGGCACTTCCTTTGTGGCTTCCCACAAATTTTGATGAGTTGTATTTTAATATTTTTTAGTTTGAAATAACATCTTTTTCTTTTTTTAAAATTAATTTTATTGGTACATTTTAGATACACATAATGATCACATTCATCATAGAGAATTTGTACCTGTATGTAATATATCGTGATTCTTCTTTTTTTCCCACTCCTCTCCCCTTTCAACCCATTCCCTTACTTATTTACAAAAGCTTTGTTTCCATTTTTTCCTTTTATTTATTTTTTTCTCTTCCCCTCCTTCCTTTCCCCTCCCCTGAAGTAACTTTTCATTGCTCTTGGTATTTCTCTTTTGAGCTGTGTGTCATTTGATCTCCAAGTGTTTGGGGATTTTGCAGCTGTTTTCCTGCTATTGAGGGCTAGATGGATGCCATTGTAGTAAGAGAGCATATTTTGTATGATTTGTTTTTTCCATTTTAGGCACCAGAGATCGAACTCAGGACCTTGCACTTGTGCTTTCGAGGCAGTCATGGTACCACTGAGCTAAATCCCTGGCCCTGTTTTTTCTGTTTTTTTGAAAACTGTTTTTGTCTCACAGTACAGTGTATCATGTTGAATGTTTCCTGTGAATTTAAGAAGGGTTGCTACAGTTAAAAGTATTCTATGGGTTTCCATGACACCCATTTCTTTGATGGTGCTCTTCAATTCAACTGTGTCTTTACTGGTTTTCTGCCTGCTGGATCTTTGTATTTTTATTGTTTGTGGTGCTGAGGATTGAGTCGGGGACTTCACATATACTAGGCAAGCAATCTGTAACTCACCCGTGTCTTCAGCTCTCCACCCCCTTCTCCTCTTTCTTTTTTATTTCAATTTTTGTTTTGAGATAGGATCTTGGTATATTGCCCAGGCTGGCCTCAAACTTGCAGTCCTCCTACCTCAGCCTCCTGAGTACTTGGAATTACAGGTGTGCCCCACTACGCCAGGCTTCTCCCTTATTTAAAGGGATATTTTTGTTGGATACAGAATTCTAAATGGATATTTTTTTCCCCTTAGCTACATTAAATATTTTACTGTACTCTTCTCATTTGCATGATTTCTGGGTTTGTTTGTTTGTTTGTTTTGGTACCAGGGATTGAACACGGGACCTTGCACTTGTGAGGCAAGCAGCAGAACCACTGAGCTAAATCCCCGCCCCCTGGTTTCTGAAAATAAGTACAAATTAAACCCATCCTTGTTCTTTATACTCAGGTGTCCCTACCACCCCTGTACTGGGAATCGAACTCAGGACTTTGCACTTGCCAGGCAGGCGCGGTGCCGCTGAGCTACATCCGTAGCCCACTAAGGTGTTTTTTAACTGCTGGCTTCTTTCACTGTTTTTTGTCTCTTTGATTTTTTTCCCCCTACATTTTGAACATGTTACATCTATAATATGTCCTTTTTTTTCTTTTTTTTAAAGTCAAAGTCTCCTATGTTGCTCAGGCTGGCCTTGAACTCATGGTGATCCCCCTGCCTCAGCCTCCTGAGTGCTGAAATACAGATGTGTACTACTGCCTATGGCTATATGTGTGTTTTTTTTTTGTACCAGCGATTGAACTCGGGTCCTTGCGCTTGTGCAGCAGGTGGCGAAACCACTGAGCTAAATCCCTGGCCCCTATATGTGTGTTTTTTGATATTTATCCCACTAAATATTTTCTTGAGCTTTCTGGATCTGTTTGGTGTTATTAATTGGAGGAAAATTTCAGGCATTGTTTCAGTTATTCTGTTCCTTTTCTTTGGTGTATGTATGTTATACTTTGTGTAATATTTAGAATGTAAAAAGGAATTCTTTATTTCTGTTAACGTCTTTTTTCCCTTAACATTCTCTTGTGATTTTTCTTAATGGTTCTATATTCTGCTTATACTACCTGTCTCTTCTTGCAAAATGCCACTGTCTCCATTAGAGCCCTTAGCACAGTGGTGGTGAACCTATGGCACATTTGCCACAGCAGGCTCTTTGTATCATTGAAAGCTCTAAAAGGTTTGCCATTGCTGCCTTAGCATATATATCATGGTGTCACTTTGTCCTCATTTTCCTTTTTTGTTTTGGTACTGGGGATCGGACTCAGGACCTTGTGCTTGTGAGGCAGATGCAGTGCCTCTGAGCTAAATCCCTGGCCCTTGTCCTCATTTTCTTCTTTTCCTTCTCCTCTTCAATGGGGATTGAAACCAAGGGATCAAACCCAGGGCCTTGCATTTGAGGCTTAGCCAGGCATGGTGGCACCTACCTCTAATCCCAGCTACTCAGAGGCTGAAGCAGGAGGATTGCAAATTTGAGGTCAGCCTGGGCAACTTAGCAAGACCCTGTACCAAAATAAAGAAAATAAACCAGGATGGTGACACATACCTGTAATTCTAGTGCTTGGGAGGCTGAGGCAGGAGGATTACTGTGAGTTCCAGTCTGGACTGCATAGTAAGATACGGTAGGAGGATTACTGTGAGTTCCAGTCTGGACTGCATAGTAAGATACGGTCTCCAAAAATAATTTGTTGACCTTGCAGTTCTGGAGGTCCATGAGCATCTGCCCAACTTCTGGTAAGAGCCACTGCTGCCCCATTCGTGTGGAAAGCAGAAAGGAAGCTGATGTGTGCACAGTGGAGCATTGTGGATCAGGCCAGGTTTGCCTCTTACCAAACTGCCCTGGTAATGACCCATGTTCCCGGGAACTGTGTTACTCCCTCAAGTCTGGCCCCAGACTCCTCCTTAAGGCACCACCACCTCTCAACACCACCCCACTGGACCTGAACCTCAGCATGTGTTTTGATGGGGACAGACCGTACTCAGGTCATAACAGTTATGGTTGATTTAAATGCTGGTCTAACAATTCCACCATCTCTGCTGTCTCTGCGTCTGTATTTTAGTTTTTGTTTTTTTGAGACAAGGTCTTACATGTAGCTCAGGCTAGCCTCAAACTCATGGTGATCTTCCTGCCTCAGCCTCCTGAGTGCTGGGATTACAGGGGTGCACCACCACACCTGATGTGTCTGCATCTGGTTGTTTGGCTTTCCCTGTCTCCGAAAACTATGTTTTTAAAAATCTTCTAGTTTGCATTAGAGTTTTTTAATTGAAAGCTGAATGTGAGGAAGAAGAAACAGGGAAATGAGACTTTCATGTCAGGTTTAAGTTTTATCCTGCAAGGATTCCAGCTGTTTTTGCTGTTTACTTTGGCTGTGGGTGTTAGTGGCTTATCTATCCCTTGTGTTTTAGCTTTTCTCTCCCCTGGCATCTTTAAGATTCTCTATAGACTTTTCTTTTCTTCAGTACTGGGCATAGCTCCCAGGGCCTTTGCATTAAATTTTCATCTTGACCTTTTAAAAATTGTTTAAAATTTGAGACAGTGTCTCTAAGTTGCCCTGGTTGGGCTCCAACTTGCCATCCTCTGCCTCAGCCTCCCAAAATGCTGGGATTACAGGCATGCACCATCATGCCTGGTTTACTTATTAAATAAGATCTGAAATGTGCAGTTCTTTTCAGTATCTTTCATTGAAAAGTGTATGGAATTCTTATCACTGGTAAGGTGTGGGTGGAATGGAAGCTTTGTGTAGTTTTATGATTTGGTCTCAGTCTTTTAGTGAGCCTTGTGCCCCTGGGCTGTGAGCTTCTATAGTATAATATAAGGTATTTAGAGCTGGCAGTGTTGGCTCATGCCTGTAATCTCTGGTAGTTTCACTCTGGGAGGCTGAGCAGAATTGCAAGTTCAAACCCAGCCTGGACAATTTGACAACTTAGTGACACCCTGTCTCAAAATAAAAAAGAAAAAGTGCTGGGGATGTAGCTTAGTACAGGCATGGTGATATACATCTGTAATCCCAGTACTCTGGGAGGCTGAGTTAAGAGAATTGCAAGTTCAAGCCTGACTTGGGCAATTTAGTAACTTGGTGAGAACTCAGTTCAAAATAAAAAATATAAAAAGGACTGGGAATACAGGTCAGTGTGAAATTCTGGTTCAATCCTCAATACTGAAGAAAGAAAGGAGGGAAGGAAGGAAGGAAGGAAGGAAGGAAGGAAGAGAAGTTTAGTCCTTGTCCTTGGCTCACGAGTACTGTATATCCTGAGAGAGGGATGAGAGGAGAGACTTCTGTTGTAATGACATTTTTGGTGGACCCCATTAGGTAGCTTTTACCCTCTAACATTTGAGACTTTTGGGGGACATTGAAATCTAAGCCATAACCAAAGTAATGAGACAGCATGGGGACCCCCTTCTTTGTCGCCACCCTGCTTTGGTGCTGGTAGGAGACACCCAATATTTGGTTAAGAGCCCTGAAACTTTCAATCCCAGCCTGGACCTTTCAGAGAGAGAGCCAGGGGCTCACTAAGGGGCAGTGAATCTCTATTATGCCTATGTAATGAAATCTACCATTAAACAAACCCTAATCCAAGCTGGTGTGGTGGCTCAAACCTGTAGGTCCAGCACTCTGGGAGGCTGAGGCAAGATGACCAGATATTTGACCCCAACTTGGGCAACTTATTGAGACCCTATCTGAAATAAAAGAAAGACTAGGATTGGAGCTCAGTGTGAACACCCTGGCTTCAGTCCCCATTACTGCCCACCCCAATCCAGAAGGGGTGTGTTTTCCCCCAGGTCATTTAGGTTTTGGTAAAATCCCAGTTGGCTAAGCTCTGGTGAAGTAGATTCTCTTTTTTTTTCAGTGCATATCAGAAATGCATTTTTATTTGAAAACAACTTAAATTTTTAGACAAATGATTTTAGTATATAAATTTGATTTTGTTTTTATATAGAATGTAAAGATTTCTCTCATGAATCTTCCATGTGAAGGGTATTATAGGCCAGAAGGAAAATACGTTCTGTGCGGATGTGTGTATCTTTCGTGTGTGGCACTGAAAATGAATGATACAGTGCTCTACACATAAATTAATTAGATCAAGTGACATTACACATTACAGGGGAGAGAGAAATAGTCTAGTTAATCAGATTGAAGCAGCAAATATGACACAAAAACTGTGCAAATAAGATTGAGGACCCTGCAGATGATATGGGAAGGTTTGTGAGGCTATAGTGTATACCACATAAAACAGCAACGAAGACCTATTTATATAGAAAGGCTGGAGTGAGAGATTTTCACCAAAGCACATTAACTTGTCAACTGCCAAACAAAACCGAGCATATGAGTGTCAGTGTGGTGAAGGCAGGTTATACCAGTCTCTGCGGCATGCTAAGGGGTAGTTAGAATGTCTTTGCTGGCACACGGGAATCATTTAGGGTCATGTTTTTGTCCCTTGCCAAATTTCAAGCATCTCTTGTCTTACAGGGAGTATAGCATTTATCTGTTATTTCATCCTGTAAAAAACATGTGAAGACAACATTCATGCTGTGCCAGGGGATGAGCAGCGACCTTGTCTATAAACTGCTCCAGCCCTTGCTCAATAAAATTGTCCTCAAGTATTCCTTTAAAAGCAAATTGACGCAGAAGTGCTTTCAGGGGGGCAGCACTACAACCTTGCTCTGTTTTTCTAATTCACAATATAGCCATTCAAAGTCTCTGCATCTTCTAACAGTAGATTCCTTTAGCTTAAAATAGGAAGGTCTGGGGGGTGGGTGGGGGCTGGAATTTAGCTCAGTGGTGCCGCCGCCTGCCTCACAAATGTAAGGTCTCGAGTTTATTCCCCGGTACCAAAAAAAAAAAGAAAACAGGAAGGTTGTGGTGGAAATGGCCCAGGCTGACCCCCACTGTCTGGGGGCTGCTCACCTCGATCTTGAGGAGGTCGCTGGGCCCATGGGCATCACTCAGGCTCTGCAGCTTGGTGACAGCGTGGTCTGTGCCCTCTCATGTTCTGCCTCGGGGACCCAGGGCTCAAGCCTAAGTAGATTCTTTTGAGGTCAGGTTTTTTGTTGTTGTTGTTGTTTTTGTTGAGATGAGAATATTCTAGGCATTTTTCAAAATGGCTAGTTTTCTAGTCTTTGTTTTTCCCGGTAACCTCAATTGGCTGATTAATCTAAAAGAGTAGTTCATTTTAAGTTTGTTCATTTCTTTCTTTTATGAGTGAAATGATCACTTTCGAATTCCTTACATGGCAGACCAGAAATGAAAACCTCTCTTTCCTTTATTTGATGTTTGACTGCTTACAGCTTTAAGGCTTCATTCGTCTTCATCTTGGGCCTAACATGTGTACAAGATGTCTTGAGCCACATTCCAGACACTGGGACAAAATACCCAACTCACATAACGTAAAGGAGGAGAGGTTATTTTGTCTCAGTCATTGAGGATTCAGGCCATGCTGGAAGGGCGTGGTGGACCGCCTGGGTGGAGGACAGCTGCTCCTCCCATAGCAGCCAGGAAGCAGAGAGAGGGAGGAGCTGGGAACAGGAACAGACCCTTCCAGGTCACACTGCAGTGACCACCTCCAACCAGCCCCACCTCTAACAGTACAATCAGCCATGAACAAATCAGTGCATGAATCTGCTGGTCAGTATAGCGCTCCATGATCCAATCACCAGTACGTGAGACTTAGATTCACTTTCTGCAGTCCTCTCTAGATGTGTAACAGACTTAACCACAGTCCACTCCTAACCTCAGTAAGACCTCACCAGGCTCCTTTCTTGCTCTCAAGCCATTTCATACCTATTTGAGAGGCCCCCCTGGTCTCCCAGCCACCTCGCTTAGGGACACGATAAGCCCTTTCAGACCCTTTGGCATGGGTCATGTGTTACCATCCTGGTCTGGTATTTGTGTGGAGGTCCCTGCCTCCAAAGACATAGAAAGGATGAGATGCTACCTATAATGCAATGCCTTTGACTTTATCGTTCTATGGATAAACCCTGCAGGTCTGTTCATTTCAGTACATGCTACCTTTTCTCTTCTCTTTCCTTCCTCTCTTCCTCCCCCCCCCCCCCTTTCTGTGGTTCTGGGTAACAAACCCAGGTTAGGAAAGTGCTCTACCACTGAGTGATATCCCCAGCCCATGGCCTAAACATTTCTAAAAGTCTGTGTAATAATGAGTTTATGTAGCCAGTTCTTTCTAAGCGGACATTGACCATTCATTTGTTGTTGCCAAAATTGTAAGTTAAAACCCAGAGTGTCTTTTTATAAGGCAAACAAATTATTTTCTTTTTCTTTTTTTTTTTTTTAGCCTTTTGGAGACAGGGTCTCGCTATGTAGTTCAGGCTGGCCTTGAACTCGAAGTTATCCTCCTGCCTCAGCCTCCTCAGTGCTGGGATGACAGGCATGTGCCACCGTGCCCAGCAATAAAGTGTTTTTTAAAATATGTATGTGTTAGTGGGCTTTGGACAGACCCTAGTCTCTTGATGTTCTCTTCCCTGGCTCATGTCCATCCTGCCCTAAACATGGCCACAGTCCTGATTCTTCGATTACTTTTTTTTTTTTTCTTTTGGTACCAGGGATCAAACTCGGGACCTTGCACTTGTGAGGCAGATGTGGTGCCACTGAGCTACATCCCTGGGCCTTCTTTGATTACTTTTTAAACCTTTATTATCTTCTTTTTCACTGTGAAATGTTCTTTTACTTTAGTGTCACCTAAATAATTCTTATTTTAAATAGTTCTTACTTCTAAATAGTTCTTACTTTAGCGTCATCTAAATAATTACTAATGGAATCACAGTGAGAGCCAGGATTGTAGCTCAGTGGCACAGTGTCTGCCTGGCAAGCACAAGTCCCTGAGTTTGATTCCTGGTACCAAAACAAATTAAAAAAAGCATCTGCCTGGAATTACAATGAAAAGGTTTTTGAGTGGTTTCTTTGCCTCACAATGTCTTGCACTTGATAATATTGAGGCTGGGAGCATCATTCCTTCCAGTGATTGCGTTTGGGCTTATTTAGATTGCTTTTTTTTTTTATTTTGTGAAAAATACAGATATTTTATTACCATTTTTGTTATCTGTTCCTAAATAGAAGCACAATAAATTCTCTGGGCATTGGAAAAAATAGTGGGCTACAGAGCATGGTCATTTAAAAATATTTTGGAAATACCAGTGCAGTCCATCAATTGATCCATCTCCCCTCTGCACATAACTGTTTCTTTGCCATCTTCAGCTATACTTGAGAGCATCTAATTGACTAATTGTTATCTTTCTAATTTGTAAGAAATAGGATCTACTTTCCATTTGTTTGGGTAACAGGATATAGCTCAGTGCAAAAGCCCTGAGTTCAATCCCTAGTACCACCACCACCACCAAGAAAAGGCTTTTATTTTCCCCTTTTAAAATCATGTTTATTTTTCATTTTAATTAATTAATTAGGATGGAGTCTTGTTATGTTACCCATGCTAATCTCAGATTCCAGGGCTCAAGCAACCCCCTGCCTCAGCCTCCTGAGTATCTGGGACTACAAGAATGGACCAGCATACCTGTCTTCATGTTTTTATTTTTCACACTAAGGCTTTTATGTTGTAAATAGTGTAGATAATTGTCTCCTACTTTGTGGTTTGTTTTTAACTTCCTTTTTTTTTGGTACCAGGGATTGAACTTGGGACCTTGTGCTTGTGAGGCAGGTGGTGGAACCACTGAGCTAAATCCCCAGCCCCCTTCATTTTTATATATTTGAATGTCCCAGTCTATTTCTTTATGGCTTAGTTTGTTTTTTTTTTTGGTACCGGGCATTGAACTCAGGATCTTGCGCTTGCGAGGCAGGCAGCGGTACCACTCAGCAAAATCCCTGGCCCTGTGGCTTAGTATATGAGAAAATTCTTCCTGTCTTTGTAGCAAAAGAAAATTAGAGGTCTAGGGGTACAGCTCAGTAGCAGAGTGTGTGCTTAGCATGCTTTAGGCCCTCGGTTTCATCCTCAGCACAGCACATAAACTTAGCTTGTGACTCTGAAAGTTTTTTTAGTTGTATTGTTCACATTTAAATCTACATGCTCACAAGTTAAGGAAAGGTTTATTTTGGCTCACAGTTTTAGAAGTTTCAGTCCATAGTCAGCTGGTTCCAATGCAGGGTGGTATGGCAGAAGAGAAAAGAGTCCGTGGCAGGACAGGCAGGAGGCCTTTTCCTTTATATCCCATCCAGGCTACAAGATTATTGGTTGGTGCCACCCATGCCCAGGGTGGGGCATCCCGTTATCCACAATCAGAACTGTGCTAAACCAATCAGTAAACTAATTTAGTTATCACACATCCTTAATCCATATTCACACATCCTAGGTCCAGCTACCTCCAAAAAGCACTATCCATGAGCTCATGAGGCTCTGGGGGGCCATCTAGATATAAGCCATTAACACCGTGGAGGACTTTTAAAAAATTCTCTTGCTCTATTTGTCTTTCTGTTGGTGTCATCCTGCTTAGAATATTATAGTTTGAAAATCCTTGGTGTATGTTAGATAAGCTGTCACTTTGTCCTCCAGAAGACTTTACCCATTGTTCCTATGAGGTATAGAGAAGTAGCTCTTCATTACTTTTTTTTTTTAAGCAGAATTTTGCATATATTTACTACCTAAGAATTTTCACATAAACAAAATACAAATGGCAAATGTGCAGGATGTTGAATTAATCAGACATTTTCTTGGTGGAGGCCTCGCTAACCTCAGTAACTGTGCAGCATGGAGTTGTACATTTTACTGTTTCTTTTTGGTGTTTTGAGACAGGGTTTCGCCATGGAGTTCAGGCTGGCCTCAAACTTGCAGCAATCCTCCTGCCTCAGCCTCTCAAGTGCTGGGGTTACAGATGTACACCACCACACCCAGCTTGGAGTTGTACATTTTAAAAATGTACAACTGGTCCAGTTGTGTTTGCTCTGATTTCACTTCCTCTCCACTTACAGCACTGGCAGGAGTATTACCGCATGGGGTGTGGAGAATGTCTGTTCACTTCCTCCCGCTCCTCTCCAGCATGAACCTCTTCAACTGCCTGTGCGCCATGTGTGTCCATGGACATGTCGTTTTCTGGGGCCTGACTGCTGCTCAGCAGCTTTGCCTGCCTTCTTCCCAGGGCCAGCCGTTTGTTCCTCTCAGTTCTCTGCTGCTGCTCCTCCATGAGGGTGCTCCTAGGCTCAGGATCAAGTTTCTCACCCTCCGCTGAGTTTGTCGGGAAGGGGTCAAATTCAGTAGCTGTTACCTCAAGGCCATTATTTTCCCCTACTTCATCACTATTGCTAGCAAAATCTTCGTGTAAAATAGGGAGATCAAGTCAAATTCATTTTAAACAAGTCTGAACTTCCTTTTTATTTCCCAAGTACTCAACTCTGTCTATAAAAATCCTCAAATTGCAGTTTGGGGAATAGTCTATGTGCCCAGTGCTCCATGTGTCTGATGAGCATCTTCAACTCCTCTGCCTCATGACCTTTACCTTTGAATTTTGTCTTGTCAAACACATGCCTTAAGGCTGGAAGGCCCCTCTCTGAAATTAATCTCTGAGCGTCCAGCCTGGGGATGTTCCTTTTAACTGTTCTCTTTGGAGGGACAGGAACAGGTTCTCTGCTCCCTGACTCTTCATCTGGTTCAGCTCCTTCACCATCTCTCTGCGGAGAAGCTGGAGGTGGAAACGGAGGGAAAGTTTCATCTTCTATATGTTCATAATCTGGTAGGTCAATCAAGCCATCCACTTGTGGTTCTAGCATCTTTTTCTCTTGCACGGACCGCAATGGCTACACATCAACCTCTTCATTACTTCTAAAAACTGTTTTGGAGATTTATGGAATTTTTATGAGATATTATATGTGAAAGTGACATCTTGTGGTAATGAGTTTATTTGAAGAATGGTAGTCTTATGGTTTAGATCTAGAATATCCTCCCAAAGGCTCATGTGTTCAGAGATTAATTTTTTGAAAGACAATTGGATCATGGGGTGCTGTACTCATCACTGGATTAATCTACTGCCTGAGTCTATATTCTATTTTGTTTTATTTTTTATCCCATTTTCCCCCTCAAGCCCCTCCCCTCCCTATGTACAAAAGCCTTGTTTCCATTTTTTCCTTCTATTTTCACTTTTTTTCTTGTCTCTTCCTTTCTCCCTTCGTCCTTCCTGTTCCCCTTCCCATTTGGACACCTTCTTCCCATTTACCAACATCCATTACACCTTTCAGTCCTTATTTCCACTTTCAGTTTCTCACACCAGAGAAACAATGTGGTATTAAACATGTATGTTCAATTTATTTCCCTTGAGTATGATCTCAAGGTCCATCCATTGAGCTGGAAATGTCTGAAGCTCACCCTTCGTCATGGCAGAGTAAGTAGTACTGGGTCTAGAATTGAATGTGCTATTAGGAGATAGTGTCTGGTTGGAAGAAGTGAGTCACTGAGGGTCTGACCTAGAAGGGGTTACCTTCCATCTTGGCTCCTTCCTGCTTTCTGCTTCCTGTCTGCCATGGGATGAGTAGCTGGTCTTTGCCTCGGCCCTTCCACTGTGCTGTTTCTGTCTTGGAGCTGAATGTGGACTGAAAATTTGAGCCAAAAGAAACCTCTCCTTTAAGTTGTGGGTATCAGGTATTGTGTTCTAGCAACAAGAAAGTGAACTAAGATAGGTTGCACCTTTCTACTTATTTCATTCTACTCTGATATTAATATATCTATCTATCTATATATGTTTATATATATTTATTTTTTGCAGTGCTAGGGATTGAACCTTGGGTCTTAAGTATGCTAGCCAACACCTTACCTCTAGGCTATATCCCTAGACCCCAGTAATTTTATTTCATTAGGATTGTTTTAAATATCTTTTCTTAGTCATATTTAATAGTTGTTTATGGTCTGGAAGGAAGCAGGTGCAAGCTTCCAGATGTCTTTTCCTAATGTGATCACATAAAATGGGCTCAATTCCCCAAGCAATAACTTGTGAAAACATATGCATCTCATCTACCAGGGAAGCTCATTAGACACTCAGTTCTCTGAGTGCTTCCTGGAGACTGACCAAACAGCACTCTCTGCCTAGCAGGTAAAAAGGCCCAGTTTCTCAGAAGGAAAATAGGAGGATTTCTGTATATACATATTGATTGTAAAAAACAAAACAAAACAAAAGAGTTTAGAGACACTGAGCCACTCTTATAACTTTTTGATTGTAGTATCGAGGATCAGTCTCATGGCCTTGTGCATGATAGGTAAATTCTCTACCACTGAGCCACACATCCAGCCCTCATATCTTTTGTAGGTTTTGTTCTGATGTTACTTTTTTTGGTGGTGGTACTAGGTATTGAACCCAGGACCTTCTCACTGAACTACATACCTAGCTCTTTAAAAAAATTACTTTTGAGACAGGGTCTCACTGTGTTATCCAGGCTGGGCTCAAGCTTACAATCCTCCTGCCTCAGCTTCCCAGAATGCTTAGATTATAGGGATGTACCACCCCACTCTGTTGTTCCTTTTTTCTCCTTTGCCATACTTATCATTTGAGGTCCCACTGAAAATAATCACTTGCAGATAGCAGTGACAGATGAACTTTGCAACCAGGTATTAATAAAGATAAACACTCTCAGGCCTGCTAATGTTAATTCTCGTCTGTGCAGTAGGTAGTGAGACTTTCTTTGAGCAAATTAGTGTACCACATATCAGTGGTACAAAGAGAAATTAGGGCTGAATCAAGCAGCTCATTTTACTCCCTAGTTCCACCAACAAGAGAGATGTGGATATTTTGCTGTTATTTTACCAAATAGATAAATTTTGATATCAGAAGTGGTCCCTGGGATCTCTGCCTTCTGTGTATCAGCAAGTTAATGATCTGTTTCAGAGCTCAGTATTTAGGGGAATTATGCAGCTTAGGGACTTCCATTCTCCCTTGGGCTCTAATGTTTACCTTGCGGGAGCTGGAAACCAGAGACGTGGGAGATCAGCCTGTAGAGTACCTGCTGGGCAGTCACTTCCTCCTGAATTTAGGGAAAGGGGATTTCATTTCTTTTCGAGGACAGCACTGCTGAACTTCTTAGGTATTTTGTAGTCATGGGTAAATTCACTATTTTAGTTAGCTTTCTGTCACTAGGACAAAATACCTGATATACCTGAGATATCAACTTAATGGAGGAAAAGATCATTTTGGCTCAGTTTCAGCCCATGGTTGCTTGGCCTTGTTGCTTTGGTCCTACAGTGACACTGTACATCATGGTGGGAATGCATGGCAGAGGAGGTCTGCTCACTCCTTTGTGGCTGGAAAGCAAGGAGAGAAACAGGAAGCTTTGAGGTCCCAATATCCCTTTCAATGACCCCAAAGACCTAACTTCCTTCTACTGGACACCACCTTCTATAGGTTCTGTTACCTCCAAGTAGTGCCATACACTGGGCACCAACCCTTCAATATATGGACCTTTGGGAGACATTTATGGTCCAGACTATCTCATTCACCATCAAACAGTTGTAGACTTTAGTGAACCTCCTTGAAAACTGTAACTCACGACCCATTCCGGAGTCAGTGTTGTTTGGGGTACACCATTAAGTAGTATGTGTGCTACATATTGGAAGGAAGTAGACCTGAATCTTGTGTGAGTACAGAGATCCTGTGGAGCTCTTGTGCCTTCTTCCTTGTGCTTGTCTTCTACCCTCTCTGTAGCTCCCTAACTTCAGGTGGGACAGACAAAAAGGGCAACTGAGTCTGTGATACATATTACATACATAAATTAAAATGAATACTTCTTTAAAAGAATATTTTGATTGGGCCAGAGATTTAGCTCAGTGGTGCTGTTGCCTGCCTCGCAAGTGTAAGGTCCCGAGTTTGATCCCTGGTACCAAAAAAAAAAAATTGACTCAGTTGACCCTGACTACTTCTAATGATCTGCAATACTTTGGCAGAACATGGCCTGCTGGAAGTTGGACATCCACAGGCTCACACATGTAATTAGAGGAAATGTGTACAGTTCTTTAGTATATATTTATAGATTAAAACCATACAGACTTGCTTCTGTTTCATGGAATGCTTAGTGATATGATATATGGTGAGACAAGAGCTGAAAGTTTTTCTCACAAGGAATTGCTCATCCCCAAGTAGCTTCAGTTGTATAGAATTCTCCAAGATGCTGTGCACCTGTCATTGGAGAACAATAAAACTTGAAGTGATCATAATTAAAATATAGAAATAATTTCCTTCTGTTCAGGTATTATATCTGTGAGCAAATGAGTATGGACAGAGAAACAGATTTCTGATGACCAAGTTACAGCATAAATATTTGGAGACTACAGAATCATATGTGAATTTCTTAATGGATTGAGTGTATATCCCAAGTGCTGTCAGTTTTGCTCATCTTATTTTACATGTGTATATGTGCAATGTTTTAGGACTCCGTGGCCTTTGAGGATGTGGCTGTGAACTTCACCAAAGAGGAGTGGGCTTTGCTGGATCTTTCCCAGAAGGCACTCTACAGAGATGTGATGCAGGAAACCTTCATTAACTTGGCTTCTATAGGTAAGAAGCAAAACCATTTCCATACTCAGTCAATTAGAGAACAAATATGTTTTGGTCATTATCAAGGTTCTAAGATGTATAGCATGGAAAAGGCATACTTGTCAGGCTATCAGCTCATCATACACCTAGACTTTAATAATCTTTGCATAATTTCATATTATTCTAAAATGGCTTTTCTGGATTTGCATTTTAGGGGAAAATTGGAATGACCACAACAGTGAAGATAAGCAGAAAAACCAGGGGAGAAATCTAAGGTGACTTTTATGTACAAAAAAAGTAGTGTCCTATGAGAAAATCTTAATGTGTCATGTCATGAAATTTTAAAAAGCAAGTAAACAGAACAAATCCAATTTCATATTTATATATTTCTAGAAAAAATTTCACCATGATTTTTTTTCAATGACATGGGTATTCAGAATTTGAAAAATAATTCACTTAGAGTATTAAGCTGCATGTTATGACTATCACTGTTTTGATAATAGCTGTGGTCAAATTCTCCTGCAGAGCATTCATTGCATACTTGCTCCATTAAAGTAGTAAAAGTATAATTCTGTTACCTATTAATAATTGTGAAATATTTAATAATCATTAATAATTATAAAATCATCAATAAAAAAGCCACTGATAATGCATTTCTCATATTTTACAGAGGTCATATGGTAGAGAGACTTTGTGAAAAGAAAGAAGGTCAATTTAGGGAAACCATCAGCCAGGTTCCAGATCTTAAACGGAACAAGAAAGCTCTTCCTGGAGTAAAACCCTATGAGTGTAGTGTGTGTGGAAAAGTCTATATGTGTCACTCATCTCTTAATAGGCATATGAAGTCTCATAATGAATGCAAACCTTATGAGTGCCACAAATATGGAGAGAAGTTGTATGAATGTAAGGAATGTGGGAAAACATTCAGCTTTCGAAGTTCATTTCGAATACATGAAAGGACTCACACTGGAGAGAAGCCCTATAAATGTAAGGAATGTGGGAAAGCTTTCAGTTGGCCCAGTTCTTTCCAGATCCATGAAAGAACTCACACTGGAGAGAAACCATATGAATGTAAGGAGTGTGGCAAAGCCTTCATTTATCACACAACCTTTCGAGGACACATGAGAATGCACACAGGAGAGAAACCATATAAATGTAAAGAATGTGGGAAAACCTTCAGTCATCCGAGTTCATTTCGAAACCATGAAAGAACTCACTCTGGAGAGAAACCCTATGAATGTAAACAATGTGGAAAAGCCTTTAGATATTACCAAACTTTTCAAATACATGAAAGGACTCACACTGGAGAAAAACCCTATCAGTGTAAGCAGTGTGGTAAAGCTCTCAGTTGTCCCACATCTTTTCGAAGTCATGAAAGAATTCATACTGGTGAAAAACCTTATAAATGTAGAAAATGTGGCAAAGCCTTCAGTTTTCCCAGTTCTTTTCGAAAGCACGAAAGAATTCATACTGGGGAGAAACCTTACGATTGCAAGGAATGTGGGAAAGCATTCATTTCTCTTCCAAGCTACAGAAGACACATGATTATGCATACTGGAAATGGGCCTTATAAGTGTAAAGAATGTGGCAAAGCCTTTGATTGTCCCAGTTCGTTTCAGATTCATGAGAGAACTCACACTGGAGAGAAGCCCTATGAATGTAAGCAATGTGGGAAAGCTTTCAGTTGTTCCAGCTCTTTTCGAATGCATGAAAGGACTCACACTGGTGAGAAACCTCATGAATGTAAACAATGTGGTAAGGCCTTCAGTTGTTCCAGTTCTGTTAGAATCCATGAAAGGACTCACACTGGAGAGAAGCCTTATGAGTGTAAACAGTGTGGGAAAGCCTTCAGTTGTTCCAGCTCTTTTCGAATGCATGAAAGAATTCACACTGGAGAGAAACCCTATGAATGTAAACAGTGTGGGAAAGCCTTCAGTTTTTCCAGTTCATTTCGAATGCATGAAAGAACGCACACTGGAGAGAAACCTTATGAATGT
>NW_004624828.1:3364718-3390470 GCF_000247695.1 Heterocephalus glaber
CAGTGTGGGAAAGCCTTCAGTTGTTCCAGTTCCATTCGGATACATGAAAGGACTCACACTGGAGAGAAGCCCTATGAATGTAAGCAGTGTGGGAAGGCCTTCAGCTGCTCCAGTTCTGTTCGAATGCATGAGAGAACTCACACTGGAGTGAAACCCTATGAATGTCAGCAATGTCATAAAGCCTTTAGTTGCTCCCGTTCATTTCGGATCCATGAAAGAACTCACACTGGAGAAAAACCCTATGAATGTCAACAATGTGGTAAAGCATTCAAGTGTTCACGTTCCTTTCGAATACATGGAAGAACTCATAATGGACAGTAGTCCTTTGAATATAAATTACATGGTAACGCTTTCAGTTGTCCCATTACCCCTTGAAGGTATGAAAGGACTCTTGCTGTAGAGAAACCCTGTGAAAATGAAATGTGGGAGGGACTGCAAGTGTAGCTCAGTGGTAGAGACCTTGCCCAGTGTGCTTAGGGTCCTGAGTTCTATTTCCTAATACTACAACAACACAAAAAATAAAATACACAGGAAACTTTCAGTTCTCCAGGTGTGAATACCAGAAAGAACTCAGAATGGAGAAAAGCCTTGTGACCATAAGCATCATGGGAAAGTCTTCATTGATCATACATGTTTTTGAGGATCCATTGAGAATGCACATGGAGAAAAATCCTACAATGTAAAGAATGTATAAAAGCCTCTAGTTATTCCTGTTTATTTGGAAAACATAAACAGGCTCACACTGGAGAGCATCTTATTCAGTGTAAGCAGTGTGGGAAAGTCTTCAGTGGTCCACATCTTTGCCAAACAAGGGAGAAAGCACATGGATGGAAACTATATAAAAGCAAAAAAATGATAGAAAAATTTCCACTTTATCATATAGTCAAGTGGTATCCTCTGTCATGTGAAACTTCAGACTCACATGAAGACGCCCACTAGGAAGAGAGACTATAAATGTTGATAATATGGGAAATTCACATCATGAAAGAAATGTTATAAAACTTACATATTTTATCAGTTGCTCATTCTTAAAGTGTATCCCTGGGCTATAGATTTCTATTTATTACTTTGGCATATGAACATTGAGGTGAGATAAATCTGTAAGCCCCAGTTAAGCAGTTGTACACATGTTTAATAAGTAGTGTTTTCTATCAGTTAGTACAGTTTTCTCTTTTCCTTTTGAAGTCTGTTGGATTCATGGGTTAACTGAAGTGTATCTCCAACATGAAGTTTTTCATATTTTTATATGGTTTTAAAATTGTTCCTTGAGTAAGGGACTATTGAACAATGACAGTTTGGAAATTGTTGGGATATTCCTACTGGCTTTGTGTGGCAGACAGTAGATATTCCTTATGAATTATATACATTCATTTTTTGGGTGGGGTTGGTTTTTTTGAGATAGGGTCTTGCTATGTGGTTCAGGCTGGCCTTGAACTCACTATGTAGCCCAGGCTGGCCTTGAATTTTTGTGCCAGTCCTCCTGCTTCAGCCTCCTGAATGCTGGTGATTACAAATGTATGCCACCATGCTTGAGCTATACATTCATTCTTTCTGATTGCAAGAAGTTTTCTTTTGAGAGGGCAGAGGAGCCCTGTTCTGTTTTCTGTGTTAATAGAGTGGACCCTTAACTTATGAACTCAGTTTATTTCCCAGGGCTGGTTGTAACTCAAGTTGGTCAATTGAAAGTTCAGCCTCCTCTACACAGCCTTCAAAGTCTCCTGTATATAGGCAGATCTCAGTGTCCTAAGAGAGACATTGGCCCAGTATTTCTCAATTAATTCCACATAGGAAAGGATATTGTATTGTTCCTTCCAGAACAGGGTTAAATCCATATCTGAGACCATCTGGAAGCACAAGTGGCTGGCATTTGAATCAAGACTTTGTAAGTTAAAACTAAAATGCTGGTTATAATCAAAGTTGTTCATATGTCAGGCTGGTCATAATTCAAGGGTCCACTGTAGTTATTATAAGTTTGGGAGTAGGCAGACTTTATCTTACTGAATCCTGTTGTTTGAATTGTACTTTTCATCTTTTGCTCTTGGTTATTGTCATTCCTCCTTGCTGTGGTTTGTAAAACAGAATGTGCATTAAACAGAGACCCATAGTACAATGTAACCTATAGTTGGACATGGCTTTCCTAGAGTGTGTTAATATGGGTAACAATCATGACCTATGTTTTCTACTGTCCATCCCTTAAGGTTCCATGTTAAAATTCACCAATAGTCTACTTGGGTGAGACACAGAAGACAAAAGCCATGAAGGGAGTTAGGTTTTGTAAACACTATATGTGGAGATATATGGATGCATAGGAGCTTTAGGGACACCTGCTTCCACCTCATTTTTGGATACTTTGCCCTGCCAGTGAAGAGTACAGTCACACACTGCTTAACATTTTGATCAGTAGCAGCCTACATACACAACAGTGGTCCCATGAGATTATAATGTACCTGAAATACTATCTAGTGATGTCATAGCCATTGTCATGTCATATAGTGCAGCATATTATGTGTTTGGGATGCTGCTGCTAGAAACAAAAGTGTGCTGCCACTTGTATAAGATAGAGCACATACAATTAAGTATGGTACTTAGTACTTGATAATAATAAATGACCATGTTATGTACTTACTGTACTATTATTTTATATCATTAGTTTAGAATGCACTCCTTCAACTGGTATATAAAAAGTTGAACAGCCTTAGGCAGGTTTCTCCTTCTTTCCAGAAGAAAGCGTTGTTATCTTTGGAGGTGATAGCTCCATCTCCATTATTGCCCCTGAAGAACAAGGGGACAAGATAGAGCCATGAAAGGCTATGATATTCATGATCCTGATCCTGTGTTGGCCTAGGCTAATGTGTTTGTGTCCTAGTTGTTTTTTTGTTTTTTGTTTGTACCAGGGATTGAACTTGGGTCCATGCGCTTGTGCAGCAGGCGGCAAAACCACTGAGCTAAATCCCTGGCCCCTGTGTCCTAGTTTTTAACAAAAAGGATTAAAAAAACTAAAAGGGAAAGATACTAAAAAAATAGAAAGAGCTTATAGAGTAAGGGCATATTTTTGTACAGCTGTACAATATATATATTTTTTCATGGCAGATAAGTTATGTGCTAATGTTATAAGAAGGCTTGAGGGAGACACATCTCACAAAACTCTGAAAACCCAGTCATTGTGTTTGTAAACCACAAACGGTGTTTTATTTGTACTTTAAGTTAAATGTTTCTACACAAGAGTCAAAAAGTTTAAAGAAAACTTTTAGTGGGTTGGCAGTGTAGCTCAGTGGTAGAGTGCTTGCCTAGCATGCATGAGGCCCTGGGTTTCATCCCCAGTCCTGCAAAATTAAGTTTATAAAGTAAAAATGGCACAGAAACCTAAGATTATTTGAAGAAAAAAATTTTTCTTATAAATGTAATGCAGCCTGTGTGTACTGTATTTAGAAAGTGTATTGTAGTGTAAAGAAATGTCCTAGGCCTTCATGTTCAGTTAATACTCACTGACTCACTCAGAGCAACCTCCAGTCCTGCAAATTCCATTCTTGGGAAGTACCCTGTACAGGTCCCTCATTTTTATCTTTTATACTATATTTTTATTGTACCTTTTCTATGTTTAGATGTGTTTAATACACATACCACTGTATTATAATTGCCTACAACATTCAGATCAGTAACATGCTGTACATGTTTATACCTTAGGAGCAGTAGGCTATACCGTATAGCTGAGGTGTAGAGTAGGCTATTCCCTTTCCATTTGTATAAGAGCCTTCTATAAGGTCTGGCACAAAGATGGAACTGCCTAACAGTGCATTTTGCAAAACATACCTCTTCCTCAAATGCACACGGCTGCATTTTCAAAGCTACCACTAATTGCCATGTGTCCAGAGATATAATGATCCATAGATAACTCCACAAATTCTGCTCATATCTTTTGCGGTTTGGATTTTCCCACAAACCTTAATGTGTCCACCAGACAGTGAATTTGGACACTCAAGGTTGAGAATATTCCCTGGTGTACTGATCCACCACATCTCTAGACTGGATTAATCTAAGGTCTTATGTAGTAAATTCTGTTTTGTTAATGCTGTCAGGGATTATATGTTTCTGATTCCTCCATGACAACTATAGTGGTGCAGTAAGAAAAGACTACATGGGAGTTTGTTTCTCTACTGAATTGTGCAGTGAAGGCACTACCTGGTCCACAGTGTAAGAATGAGCACCTGCCTTGTACCAAGCAGGTTGTCAGTGTTTCCTGTCACTGTTGAATGTGCTGTCAGTATTCTTTCAATTTTTTTCATTGTATGTAATTTTAAACAATGTGCATGTCTTCGTCAAATCAACAGCTTCTGCAGATGTTTCCTAGAAATATTTAACTTTTCAGATAATTTGTGTAACTATCAATCATTGTCTTGTTCATTTCCCACAAGGATATATTAAAAGAATCCATCAAAATTATAGATTTTCAGATGGTTTATAATTTTGTCAAGTTAACATCATATATTCTGAGTTAATATTACTGGGTGCATTGGGTAAGATTGGGTATTGTTTTCCTTGGGAAAACTTTTTTTCTTAATATAGTTAATTTTTTTTCATAAACCAGTTTCTCATTTGTCCACAGTATCTAAAACATCAATCATAGAATGACCACTGACCATCAGTAACTAGACAGCATCAGTAATAGGGTATTAAAAAGGACTTCTTTGGACTTGAGCTTATGTTTGATGATTTCATTGCTATTCAGTTCCTGTATTGAATGGTTGGAGATGAACATAATTGTATCACTGGTAATTAAATAGTTCTTATCTAGAAAGAAGGTAGAGTTGAGATAAATCTAATTTGCAAAAAACTAGTCAATATATTCATGACTAGAGGGCCATTTTGGTTATTTTTATTGCTTGGACACCCTTGGTAACAGTTTTTCACTCCACTTTCTTAAGGGATGAGGTCTCCCCATGTTTTCCAGGCTGGTCTTGAACTCTGGGCTTAAAATAAATGTAAACATATGTCCACATAAATTGCTACAGTATTCACAATGTTCAAAAGCAGGAAATAAAGCCTGTGTTTATTAATGGATAGATAATATGTTGTATCCATACAATGGAATATTACTTGCCATAGAAATAAATGAAGTAGTGATACCTGTTACAATATAGATGTCCCTTGAAAAAAACTGTAAAGTGAATAAAGTAATTCATAAACACCACAGATTACCTAATCCCCTTCATATAAAAGTTCAGAGTAAGTCACTATCCAGATAGAAAATAGATTAGTGTTTTTTGAGGGTTTACAGGAAGAAGATAGGAAAATACAGAAGTGACAGCTAATGAGTACAGGCTTTATTAAGGGTGATGAAAATGTTCTAAAATTGGTGATGATTGCAAGTGTAAGTGAATTATGCTGAAAATTTAAAATATGTGTATTATGTCTCAGCAAACAGGTTCCAATAAATAATTTTGATCCAATTTTTTAAGAATATGAGTATGAACGTGCATCCAAAATTTACACAGCCTTTTACTGCTTCCTTGTATCAGTGAAATAGGAATTCAGTTTGTCTTAGAGACATCACTGCCATTTACATTTCAGTCTGCTGTGGTAGGACCACCTTCAAAAGTTAACAAAAATTATCGAGTAGAAATTTGCTTCCAGGACTACTGTAGAGTGCTTGCCTAGTACGTGCAAGGCCATGGGTTCCATCTATAAAGAAAAGCATAAGAAAGCAGGGGATTTAGCTCAGTGGTTCCGCTGCCTGCCTCGCAAGAGCAAGTACCCGAGTTCGATCCCCGGTACCAAAAAAAAAAAGAAGCTTAAGAAAAATATTCTTGTGTAAACAGCATGCCTCAGAACTTCATAAAGCATATTAATTTGTTAGTCGAGCGGGATTCAATACGCCCAGTCTAAGCGCCCCCTCTCATGTGAAAATGGAATTTGTAATTCTCTGCGCACACCTGTCGTGTCCGCCCCCTTCCTCTTCTTTTCGAAGGAGCCACGGAAAGACTCCATTGTCAGTTCCCTGAGTAGGAAAAAAAGTTCTACTTAAATGTAAATGTGGTGGGCAGCGGGGAGCCAAATTGGGCTACGTCACCTCCCTCCTCACCGTCATTCATACTGAGGGGGCAGGACCCGTCATAGGAACTGTCCAATCAGGCGCGCCACTGAAAAGGCAGTCGAGGGGGGCCGCTGGGTAAAGGGATGTGAGGCTCGCTGTGCCTTCCGGTCGCCCATTGGAAAGCGTGTCACGACTTTAAGCCACCTTAGGTGGCTCTGATCCGGCGTCTATCGCGCTCTGACCTGTACGGCAGCCGAAGGGAGGACCCCAGAGGCTCTGGAAGCTAGGAAATGGTGATTCCGGGGACAGGGGTCTCGAGACGGGGGCACAGGGTCAGGTTGGAACCGGCTATGGCGGGGCCCTGGTTACCCCGCGCCCGCCGTGAGCGGGGCTGGGCTGGCAGCCGGGACCCCGGGACTTACCTGTTCTCTCCCTGCGCGGTGACTTGGTCTGGTCCGGAGCCCCCCGTGCGGCGGCGGCGGCGGGCGGTCATGGGGCACCGCTACTTGCGGGCAGGGTTTGGTACCCTGAAGAGTTGTGGACTTTGACATCCCCAGTCCTTCTTTACTCATTGGAGCCTATTTTTTTCTGAGTCTTACGTTTACGGGAAAGAACTCCAAATCTACGACCCATTTCTCCAGTTTACCTCTTTCTAGACTGGTGATGAATCTCTAAATTTCTGGATCTCTCCCCATATTCCCAAATCCCAAATTCTCCTCTCCAGTTCATACCGTTATCAACTATAGGACCGTCACTCAATACGTCAAACGCAAGCATTGTACTTTTGTTTATGTTTTTGTTTTTGCGGCCCTGGGGATGGGGCGCAGAACTTTGTACATAGTAGGCAAGCGTTGTTCCCTGACCTACACATCCAGCCTCGGACGCGGTATTGTAATTGTCATTTTTTTCCGAGAGAGAAGTGCTGGCCTTAAAAAAAGCCAGGCAGGGCCGGGGATTTAGCTCGGTTCCACCTCCTGCCTCGCAAGCTCAAGGACCGAGTTCGATCCCCGGTACCAAAAAAAAAAAAAAAAAAGCCAGGCATGGTAGTGCAGGTTTGTAATCCCAGTACCTGAGAGGCAGAGACCGGGGATTTGAGCTAGAGACCAACCTGGGCTGCATAGCGAGTTGAAGGTGGCCCTGGATTATAAAACTCTCAAAAAAGCAATCAGAAACCCAACCAAATAAAATACATGTAGTGGGTTTTCCCCCCTCCAGTGCTGAGGATCAAACCTAGTGCCTCTCAAATGCTGGGCAAGCACTCTTATCTGTGAACTTTATTTGTGGACTTTTCACATGAGAGTAAAGCAGAGAACAACTTCCTGACCTTGTTGGTAGAATGACCTGCCTTGACACTAGTTTCGGGTATGTTTGGATTCCCAGTCCGAACTGCCCCTCTCTGTCACCTTGAAAGGATTTTTTCCATTTACTTCAGCTTCAAATTTCATTAACTGTAAAATGTATTTTATCAGTATGGCTTAAAATGTACAATAAAATGTTTCCAAAAAAGACTAAGGGGGGTGGCAAGTAGATTACAGAAAACATTGGTTTTACATTCTATTTGATATATATAAATATATAGCACCGGGGATTAAACCCAAGTGCTTTGCATTGAGCTACATCTCCAGCCCTTGTTGTTTCTTATTTTGAGAGAGGATCTTGCCAAATCTCTTAAGTTGCCCAGGCTGGAACTTGTGAACCTCCCGCTTCAACCTTTTGGAATGTTGAGATTACAGGTGTGTGCCAATATATATACCCTGTGAAAACTTTTACTTTTTTCTTCCCCAGAGGACATGTAGTAAGTTTCTCAGGTGTGTTCTTTTCATTTCTGTGGTTATTATTATTATTATTGTTTTTTTGAGACAAGAGTCTCACTATGTAGTTTAGGCTGGCCTTGAACTCATTTTGTAGCCCAAGCGGGTGAACTTGTGATACATCTTGCCTCAGCCTCCTGAGTGCTTGGATTATAGGTGAGTGCCACCATGCCTGGCTCATTTGTGTGATTTTAAATGCAATTCCAGGGTTTAGCCTGGAGAATGCTACAGGGGAAAGAACTAAAGGAAAATCTCTTTTCCATGACAACCATAGAAAAATAAGTACATTTCCCCAAAAGTGTAGTAAAATAGATTGGTGAATTACAAAGACTTAACATCATCTATTCTTTTTCTTTGCTGGGTGGAGAATTTGTGATAATAAATAATTCGGTTTTCTTTTATCTGGACTTATGGATTCATAGTAAATCATACAGGACAGGGCTTGGCAACACCTAAAAGTGTTCAAATATGATTAATGTTTACTAAGTGATTTATCATGGATAATGAAATGACATCTTTATTGTCTGAATTACATAGATACTCATGCTTTTAGAGCTTGCTATTAAATATAAATGCTTTCCATGTGTATACAAAAATACTGAGTTTTGGTGATTTTGCTGGATTCTTCAAATATTGAGTATTTACTGTTTTAAAAGTAACTGAATGAATATGGGGCCAGGGATTTAGCTCAGTGCTTCTGCTGCCTGCCTCGCAAGGGCAAGGTCCTGAGTTTATCCCCCATACCAAAAAAAAAAAAAAAGTAACGAATGGAATGCAGCTGGGCATGGTGTTGCACATCTGTCATTGCAGCACTGGGAGGCTGAAGCAGGAGGATTCTAAGTTTGAACCCAGCCTGGGCAACTTAGTGAGACTCTGTCTCAAAATGAAAAATAAAAAAGGACTGGAGATGTAGCTCAGTGTGAAGGCCCTGGGTTCAGTCCCCACCTACGGCAAGACAAAAAAACTCCAACAAAATTAAAAAAACAAGGTTTTTTGGCCAAAATTTCATCCTGGGCAATGGCCTGTGTTTTCATTCTCTTAACATTGTCTTCAGCAAAACAAAATTTTACTTAGGTTGAATTTATGTTTCCTGATTAATACATCATACTTTTACTGTTACATCTCAAACCTCATTGCCAAATCCAAGGTCATTTAAATTGCCTCCTGTGTTACGTTCTACAAGTTCTGAATTTTGCATCTTTTATTTGGATTTATCATTGATTTTGAGTTAATTTTATGAAACTTTTAAGGTCTGTGTCTAATTCATTTCTCTATGGATATCTAGGCTTCTCAGCATCGTTTGTTGAAATGACAGCTTTCTCCATTGCATTGCCTTTGCTCCTTCATCAAAGATCAGTTGGCCATATTTGTGTGATTTTATTTGTGGTTTGTTAATTTGTGGGGTTTTTTTGTTTGTTGGGTTTTTTTGGTACTGGGAATCGAACTCTGGTCCTTGTGCTTGCAAGGTAGGCAGTGGAACCACTGAGCTAAATCCTCAGCCCCGTGGTTTGTTTTTGTTGACCTACTGCCTTTTTTTTGCAAACACCACACTGTTTCCAGTACTGTAGCTTCACATAACTCTCATAGTCAGGTCATGTCAATGTTGTACCCTTAAGGTTATTGTCTTGGTCATTTTGGATCTTTTGCCTTTCTATGTAAATTTTGATTCTAATGTTTATAACTAATTGTTAATTTATAACTAATTTTTCTTTTTTCTTTCTTTTTTTGGTAGCCTTGGGGATGGAACCTAGGCCTAATGTTGTGATTAGGTCATGAGAGCAGATCCCCCATAATGAGATTACTGTCCTAAAAGAGGCCAGAGAGGGCTTGTTTCAGAGATAGCACCTTCTATCTGTGTCCTCACATGCACCAACTCCACACAAGGAATGTAAACATGTACTGCAAACATGTACAAAAAAAGAAAAAAAAAGGTATCAAGGGAAGGGTGGAAGGGGGGAGGGTGGGACACAGCTAGAAGCTGCTGGCTCGGAAACCTATCTCATAGATACAATACTTAACAGGTGCCATATGTAATAGTGCTTTAAGTTTGGACTTTCTAGTTGGTAGAACTATGAGCAAACTCAGGACCTTGTGCTTGCAAGGCAGCCATGGCACCACTGAGCTAAATCCCTGGCCCAGTATGATGTATTTTGATAGACTGGCCCCGACTAAGACCGTAGGTTTTTTGTTTCTTTTCTTTTTTCTTTTTGTCCTGTATAAATGATGTTTGGCTTTAAACGTTTTTTTGTTTTTTAAAAAATTTAAATTTTATTTGTACATGTGTGTAGTACATAATGTTTACATTCCTTTTAGGAAGTTGGTACATGTGCATAACATTTTAAATTCTTTTTTTAATCTCCTTTCCTTTCCTCCTCCACCTCTCCCTTGATCCTCTTCCTTTTTCTTTTTTTTTTTTTTTTTTGGTACCAGGGATTGAACTCGGGACCTTGCGCTTGTGAGGCAGGTGGTGGAACCACTGAGCTAAATCCCCAGCCCCCTCTTCCTTTTTTGGTAAATGTTTGCAGTACATAATCTTAGCATTCCTTCTCTAGAGTTGTTAAATTTACATAACACATCTCAATTCCTTATTTTTATCCCTTCCCTTCTCCTCTTCCCTCCATCTCTGGTGCTGGGGTTTTAATTACAAATCCAGTTGTCCATTGCTTTTGTTCTTAATTTGCTGTTCTACAACCTCACTACAATCTCTACTAGTTCTAGTAATTTTTTTTTTTTTTTTGGTACCGGGGATCGAACTCGGGTCCTTAGCTTGAGAGGCAGGCAGTGGAATCACTGAGCTAAATCCCCAGCTAGTTCTAGTAATTTTATATTGGTTCTTTGGGATTTTCTACCTAGACAATCATGCCATCTGTGAAGAAAGGCACTCTTCCTTTTTCTTTTGAAGTGCTAGGGATGGAACCCATTACATTGTACAAGGAGCCCCCCAAAAAGACATATTTCCCCTTTTCTTTTTTAAAAAATTGCTTTTCTGGAACCTATAGCAGATTCACCATGAGAAAGGAAACAGTGTGGGGAGGGTGGGGGAGAAGGGAGGGGAGGGATTCATTTCTTGGGAAGGAGAATTTTATTTCTTGTTATTCTCTACCTTTTATTTCCTTGACTTCTCATACATATTTTTTTGTATCTCTTGCTATGATTTCAGGTTTTAAAAATTTTTTTGAGACAGGATCTCTCTGTAGTTCAGACTGGTCTTGAATTCACTATGTGGCCCAGGCTGGCCTTGAACTCTTGGTGATCCTCCTGCTTCAGCCTCCTGACTACAGGAATTACAGGCCTGTGTCACCACATCCAGCCAAAGTTTTTGTTTTGAGACAAGGTTTTGCTAAGTCAATAAGTTGCCCAGGCTGGGCTCAAACTTGTGATCCTTCTGCCTCAGCCTCCCCGAGTGGTGGGATTATAGGCATGTGCCACCATCCCTGCCCAGTGTCAGAAAACCTTTGCTTATGTTTTCTTCTAAATTGTTCAGTTTTAGCTCTTAACCTTTAAGTTCTTGATTCATTCTGATTTCACTTTTGTGTATGGTATAAAATTTTATCAATTTACTTTTGTTTGTTTTTGTGGTACTGGGGATTAAATTTAGGGCCTTTGGACCGAGCTATATCCCCATCTGTTTTTATTTTTTGAGACATAGTCTCATGAAGTCACTGAGTTATCCAGGCTGGTCTTGAATTTGAGATTCTCCTGCCTCAGGGTCCCTCAGAGCTGAGATCACAGGCATGTGCCATCACATTTAGCTGAGTATTATTTTTAAGTATTCTCCTCACAGCAAAATATCAATTTGTGATGTAATGCATATGTTAATTAGCTCAATTTACCTACTCTATAATGTATACATATTTTTAAACATAATATTGTATCCGATAAATGTGTTCAGTTTTTGTCAATTTAAAAATAGACAGGGGCTGAGGTGTAGCTAGCAGAGTGATAGTGTGTGTGCTTAGCAGGTGTGAGGCCTTGGGTTCAATCCCCAGCATCAAAAAATAAATAGATATTTTTCCTTTTTGGTACCAGGGATAGAACTCAGGAGGCAGGAGTGGTGCCACTGAGCTAAGTACCCAGGCCAATAAACAGATATTTTAAAAAATTGAATAAAGACAGATTAAATAAATGTAGAAATCTAACAGCTGGAACAGCTATATTAATTTCAGTTTCTCTGTTTAGCATGTGGTTATCCAGTTTTCGCAGCACCAGTTTTTTCTTTTGATGAATAAGTTTATTGGTTGTCATCTGAAAAATCTTCATAGAAAACTCTCGGCAGCCCGCTCCTGAGCTCTGAGGAAGCTTGGCTTCTTTTGAGCTACCCTATCTTTCTTCTGGGCAAGGGACATTTTGGGACAGTTCCACCTCTTCTTTTTAACTTCTCTTTTCAGCTTCTTTTCATAGACTGGATTCTCTCGTATAGCAGCATGAGCTTTCTTATACATCTCGTCCATGTCTGGAGTTACACTGTTCTTTATGTACTGAGAGAACTGTTTCTTGTAAGCATCTTCATCTTCTTCCATTAGGCAATGCATATATATAATCAGCAACGTTCTGACCCATGATGTGCTTCCAGTGTACTTCTGCATGCAGCATCAGTGTTTGAAAAGACTATTTCCTATTGAAATAGGCATTTGTGTCAAAAACCATTTTACCTTATTTGTGAGGGTATCTTTCTGGCTTACATATTCCATTTGTCCATCTCTTTGTCTTTATACTAGTACACAGGATAGTGGTTTGTTATATTTGCTTTTTATTTTATTTATTTATTTAATTTTTGGTACCTGGGATCGAACTCGAGTCCTTGCACTTGCAAGACAGGCGGTGGAACCACTGAGCTAAATCCCTGGCCTTTTTATTTTATTTTATTTTATTTTGCCAGTACTGGAGAGTGAGCCCAGGGAGCATTGGGTTACATCCCTAGCCATATATTATGATTGTTTTTGTTATTATTATTATTATTATTATTATTATTCATAGTACTGAGGATTGAATCCAAGGTACTGTACCACTACGCTTTATCCCCAGCCCTTTTTATTTTTTATTTTTATTTTCTTTCTTTCTTTTTTTTTACAGTTTAATGTATTTTAATAGCAAACTTACAGGAACAGCACAGAAAGACAGACAACATTAAAAACATGTACTAGCATGTAAGACAACTCAGAAAAGTATAGTGACTAGATGGAATCTACTGTATGATAAAAATGCTACAAACACCATTTAGTTGCCGTCAATAAGAAATTTATTTGTTTTAAAAAAATCCAAATGCTGGCATTGTCCAGAAAAATTTAACAGGCTTATTTATAATTGTTATATAGTTGAACTGCTGAAACTTGTTCACTGAAACATTTTGACTTGGATTAATGCTTTACATCCCCGCATTAATATTAAAAATTCACACACAAATGAAAATGGAAAAATTGCCAATACCTGATTTCTGTCCCCTATTTTCCACTCGCAATCATGTACTTAGGTACCTTTTGACCCCATGGGAAAAAAATATCTAACATTCAGAACTACCAATAACAGGAAAAAGAGAAAAAAATTTTTTTGAGAATGAAATGTTTCCCACCATAATGGACTCTTAAGCACATTCTCCACGTATGCGGCATGCTAGTTGGATATCTTTTGGCATAATTGTTACACGTTTGGCATGGATGGCACACAGGCCAACCAGATAGGCCTCACTTGCCTCCTGCAAAGCACCAATAGCTGCGCTCTGGAAGCGCAGATCTGTTTTGAAGTCCTGAGCAATTTCTCGCACCAGACGCTGGAAAGGGAGTTTGCGAATCAGAAGTTCAGTGGACTTCTGATAATGTCTAATTTCACGGAGTAGCAGCGTCCCAGGCCTGTAATGATGAGGTTTCTTCACCCCTCCAGTAGAGGGCGCACTCTTGCAAGCGGCTTTTGTAGCCAGTTGTTTCCTGGGCACTTTACCACCAGTGGATTTGCGGGCAGTCTGCTTTGTCCGAGCCATGGTACAGGGACCTCCTTACCCCCTTCTCCTTTGGCTGGAGCTTGGCGAGCTAGAGGCGGCGCTGGCATTGGAGAGCGACGGCGGTGCGGCAGCGGCTGTGAACGCAATTCTTTATTTTTTATTTTGAGACAGGGTCTTATTAAGTTATACAAGCTGGCCTGGGACTTGTGGTCCTCTTGCCTTAGCCTCTCAAGTAGGTGGATTATAGGCCTGTTCCACTGTGCCTGCCCAGTACAGTTTTGATTATTGCATCTTTGAGTAAGTGTTTGAGGATACTTGCATCAATATGTTTCTTGTAGAGTGTTTGTTTTCAGGGTAATTTTGGCCTCTTACGGACTAGAGATTAGCTCAGTGGTGGAACACTTGCCTAACACACGAGGCTATGTGTTCCATCCCCAGTACTAGGAGGAAGAAATAAATATAGATGCATCCCCTACTCTTCAGTAATTTGAGTTTGCAGAAGATTGGTGTTAATTTTTCTTAAAATGATAAAAAATAGCAATGAAACTATTTGGATTTGGGAGTTTTTTTTGTTGTTGTCAGTGTCTTTGTTTATGTTGCTGTAACGGAATACCTAGGACCAGGTAATTTGTGAGTGACAGAAATTTATTTCTCAGAGTTCTGGAGGCTGGGAAATTGTTAATCTGAAGCTGGTAGGTTAGATAACTGGTGAAAGCCTGGCCTGGTGCCATGTTACTGTGTCTTCACAGTCAAAGGGTCTTCATGGTTTTCTTCAGCTGTTTCATAAGGGAGTAATCCTGTCAATCAGAGGAGAGCCCTCATGACATAGTTGTTTCTTAAAGGTCCCACACCTTTTCATATTCCTGCATTGAGGATAACATTTCTACATTAATTTTGGAAGGGGACAAACATTCTAACCATAGTGGGGATTTTTTATTTCTACTTCATGACCCTTATTAGTTATAGTTAGGCTTAGATTTTTTGTGTTTCTAGAAATGTGTCCACTTCATCAGTGTAATCCAGTTTTTTCTGTTCCACTAGAGACTTTGCAAATTGCATTCTTTTAGTGGTGCTTTCCAGTTACACAGGATCCCTGACAGTGTTGTGCTGCAGGGCAAGTGAAGCAAAGCATTCCATTGATCCTGTGGCTTGGCCTCAGTTTTACAAAGCCTGTGTCCCTGGATTGTGACTTTCATAAGGACCTCTCAGTCTTCCTCCCTCCTTAGTTGGTGCAGGAAGGTTAGAGGGGGTTGGACTTCATTGTTTCTCTTTCCCCAGAAGGTTTGTCCTAGACAAGTTTCTGTTTTTAGACAGCCCTCAATATCTGGGAAAATAATCCCCCTTTGTACTGAGTATGTACAGACTACTTTTTGGTCATTATTCCCCAAACAATACAGTAGAACAGCTATTTACTAGCATTTATATTAGGTTTTGTAAGTAATCTAAAGATGGTTGGTGGGTGTCCAACTTTTTGGCTTGCCTGGGCCGCATTCAGTGAAGAGGAATGGCACTCTGCCACTGAGCTACATTCCCAGCCCTGCAGTTTATCTTGAAGGAAGGACTTGAACACAGATCTCCGGGGATATTTCAAGATGGCTACATTTTTCTCCTCCTGGAAGCAGGTAGTGACTTTGATCTTCACTAGGAGCAGCTGTCAGGGTTTCTGGAGGTAAAACAAATTAGGGGAGCCCACCCTGTAATTTTTACCTCTCAAGTTTGTCCTATCAGCCGTTAGCAGTTCACTAGTTATAGTTTAGTTTTTTCCCACCCTTGTGCTGCTTTTCACAGAGGTTTCTGTTCCCATAGATTATTTCTTGTATCTTTTGTCTCTGTGTGTCCATTTGGGGACTGCCGCTTGCCCTCTGAACTTATTTCTCTGATAGATGTCGGAAAAGTTTTTGATTTTTTGGTTCATTTGCTTTTTTCTTCTTTGAGTATGTATTGCCTTGTGTCTTTTTATGCACCATAGTGGAAACTGAAGTACTCCCTCCTTTTTCAGTGACAAGTGATTCAGTGCATGTAAGCTTGCCCTCTCACACTAGTTTATCCCTTAACCTCAATGCAAATCCCAGGCCAAGCCAGTGTGGTGGTGTATACCCATAATCCCAGCTATTCTAGAGGTTGAGGCAGGGGGATTGAAAGTTCCAAGCCAGCTTGGGCAACTTACCCTGTCTCAAAATAAAACATAAAAAGGACTGAGAATGTGGCTCATGGTAGAGTTCAATTCCCTCTGGGTTCATTTTCCAATTCCACAGTCAGTCATTCAATCATTCAGCTAATCAGTCTCAGACCAGGGTGCTTCCCTTGCACTCCCAAAGCATTTTATAGCGGTTTGAGCCTTTCTAGCCTGCCGTGCTGCCTGAAGTCTTCATGCATTTTGACTGGCTCTTTTGTGAGGAGTTACTGGTTGTCAGGTGCTGCCAGATCTGTGACTTGAAACTCAGATTACAACAAAGAAAGTAGACAAATTATGTCCTTTTCCATTTTCTAAACAGTTCAATTTTTACTATGTGTGTGTGTACGCATGGGCATCCTGAAGGATCAAACCCAGGGCCTCATGCATGCTAAGTATATGCTCTATAGTAGGGCTAAACCTCTAGCTCCCATTCCTTTTTTCCCCCTGGGTTCTGGGTTTTCTTTGTTGTCCATGCTGGCCTTGGTTTTGAGCAGTACCCCTAATTCCACCTCCTGAGTAGTTTGTACCACTATGGTACTTGGCTCCATTCTTTCTTTTTTGTGTGTGTGGGAGGAGACAGAGTGTGTCTGATGACCAAGTCATGAAATAACTGGAGACCAGAATCATGTGAATTTATGAATTGAGTGTGTTGGTCCCCAGAGCTATCAGTCTCACCCATTCTCATTTACATATATGCAATATGTTTTAGGACTTGGTGACCTTTGAGGATGTGGCTGTGAGCTTCACCCAGGAAGAGTGGGCTTTGCTGGATCCTTTTCAGAAGAATCTATACAGAGATGTGATGCGGGAAACTCTCAGTAATCTGGCCTTTGTAGGTAAGGATAACATTCCTTCACTTAGTCATTTAAAGAATGAGTATTTCTTGGCTATTACTGGGGTTCAATTGTTTAGAATATGAAAGGGGAATGCTTTGGTAAATACATCAGCAAGGCTCAGTGTATCATGAAGCTAGGATCTAATACATGTTTAAATGCTGTAACAGTTCATAATGCTTTTTGGGGGGGGTACCGGGGATCGAACTTGGGACCTTGCGCTTGTGAGACAGGCAGCAGAACCACTGAGTTAAATCCCCAGCCCCCATAATGCTTTTTCTGGGTCTGTATTTTAGGACTAAAATGGGAAGACCAGAACATTGAAGAACTGTACCAAAATCCTGGCAAAAACCTAAGGTATTTTGGTTCATAAGGGAAGCAGTGTTCTTAGAATTAAAACACAGTAACAGAATCAATAACCACAACTTCACATTTCAGTATGCCTTGAACATTTTGTCTAGAATTATATCCTTACATGTTATGTAGATATTAGTTCACTTGTAAACAGTTTTAGGAAAACCCACATATGTTTTGATAATTGCTATGATCCAGACCTCTCGCAGAGGACTTAAATTGTGCTTAAGCAATTCTGAGAGGACATAAGCCCTTGCTTTCTCTGGTTAAAATGTTAAAAATATAAGTGTAGTTCTTGTTAGTAAATATAAATTATTAAAACAAACACAGTTGGGTGTGGTGGTATGTACCTGTAATCCCAGCACTTTGGGAGTTGGAGGCTGGAGAACTGCAAGTTGAAGCCCAGCCTGGGCAATTTAGCAACTTTTTTTTGTCAAAAAAGACAAAAAGGGCTGAGTGTGTAGCTCAGTATCAAAACTTGAGTTCAATCCCTAGTGCTACAAAAAAGAGAGGAAAGCAAGGAAGGAAGGAAGAAAGGAAGAAAGAAAGGCAATTGTGGCCAGGTGTGGTGATGTAGCTCGTAATTCCAGGTACTTGGGAGGCTGACGCAGGAGAATTGTGAGTTAGAGGTCAGCCTGAGCAACATAGGAAGACCCTGTCAGAAAATAAAAACAATACTAAAGGCTTTAATAATATTTCTCTTTTCTTACAGAAGACATGTTGTAGAGAGACTCTGGGAAGGGGTCAAAGGTGCTCAACGTAGAGAAACCTGCAGCCAGATTCCAGATCTCAGGCTCAGGAAGAAAACTCCTGCTGTA
This sequence comes from Heterocephalus glaber, assembly GCF_000247695.1. The sequence goes on from NW_004624828.1 coordinate 3,382,677, forward strand.
AAATCCTATGACTACAGTGTATGTGGAGAAGTCTGCATTGGTCATTCATCCCTTAATAGGCACACGAGAGCTCACACTGAACACAAAACATGTGAACATAAAGATGGAAAGAAAACATATCAAGATAAGCAATGTGGAAATGCCTTCAGTTTTCACGATTCCTTTAAAAAATCTGAAAGAACTTGTTCTGAAGAGAAATCCTATCAATGTAAGGAATGTGGAAAATTCTATACTTCTGTATCAAACTTTCAAAGACATGTGGAAAGGCACAGTGAAGATGGACCTTATAAATGTAAGGCATGTGGCAAAGCCTTTTATTCTTCCAATTCTTTTCTAGTACATGAAAGAATTCACACTAGAAAGAAACCCTACCAGTGCAAACAGTGTGGTAAAAGTCTAAGTACTTCCAAAGCCTTTCAGATACATAAAAGAACCCATACTGGAGAGAAACCTCATGAATGTGAGGAATGTGGAAAAGCTTTCAACTGTCCTAGTACTTTTCAAAGACATAAAAGAACTCATAGTGGAGAAAAACCCTATGAGTGTAAAAAATGTGGTAAGGCCTTTGGTCGTTTCAGTTCTTTTCGAATACATGAAAGAATGCATACTAGGACAAATGCATACTATGAATGTGAGGTATGTGGAAAAGCCTTCATTTCTCTCTCACCTTTTCAAAGGCATATGATAACACATACTGGAGAAGGACCTCACAAATGTAAGGAATGTGGAAAAATATTCATTAGTTCTAGTGCATTTCAAATACATGAACGACTACACACTGGAGAGAAGCCCTTTGAATGTAAACAGTGTGGGAAAACCTTAAGTAGTGCCAGTTCCTTTCAAATACATGAAAGGACTCACACTGGAGAGAAGCCATATGAATGTAAGGAGTGTGGGAAAACCTTCAGTTGTCCCAGCTCCTTTCAAAGACATGAAAAGACTCACTCTGGGGAGAAGCCATATGAGTGTAAGCAGTGTGATAAGGCCTTTAGTCGTTCTTGCTACCTTCAGATGCATGAAAGGTCTCATACTGGAGAGAAGCCCTACACTGGAGAGAAGCCCTATCAGTGTAAACAGTGTGGTAAAGCATTTCGCGGTTCCAGTTCCTTTCAAGTTCATAAAAGAACTCATACTGGAGAAAAACCCTACGAATGTAAAGAATGTGGGAAAGTCTTCAGTTGTCCAAGTTCATTTAAAAGGCACCAGAAGATTCACACTGGAGAGAAACCCTATGAGTGTACACAATGTGGTAAAGCCTTTGGGCGTTACAGTTCCCTTCAGATACATGAAAGAAATCACACTGGAGAGAAACCGTATGAATGTCAAGAATGTGGAAAGGTCTTCAGGAGTTCTAGTTCCTTTCAAATACATAAAAGAACTCACACTGGGGAGAAACCCTATGTATGTCAAGAATGTGGGAGAGCCTTTAGTTGTCCCAGTACCCTTCAAAAACATGAAAGGACTCACACTGGAGAAAAACCCTATCCATGTACAAAGTGTGGGAAAGCTTTCAGTCGATCCAGTAACTTTCGAACACACCAAAGATCCCATTGTGAAGGGAAAACTGCACAAATATAATAAGGGTGGGTAAGCCTTAATTTGTTATAGGTCCTTTGAAAAGCATGGAAGAGCTTGTGTTGGAGAGGCACTTCATACAAAGAATATGGGAAGGCTTTCTTTGTGCAGCTTTCTAGCGTATTTGAGAATGGATATTGGTGAGAAACCCTATAAATGTAGATGATAACAATTGCTTTTGTGTCCCACAAGTTTGAAGCCATGAACAATGGAGAGAATATAGATAGGAATATAAGTAGCATACAGAAGCCTTCAGTTGGCTCATATCCTTACAGAAACAGGTATGAATGCTCCCTGGGGATTAGTTGTGTAGCTCTTTAGTAGAGGGCTTGCATCACAATCACAAGGCCCTCAGTTTAAACCCAGCACTAGCACTAGAGAAAGAGGAAGGAAGGAGGACTGGTAGAGAGGGAGAGCATGCACACTAGATTAAAAATTTGAAAGTGTGAAAGAGTTCCATTTTAACAATAAAGACAACTCCCAATTTAGTAAAATACACAAATTGAAGTAATATGAAAACCTTGATGCAAATAATGCAGAATGTTCCAAAAAGCACACATCCTGAAGGAAATGGCATAAAAGGTATAAATTGATTTTTTTTTTTATCAATGGTTCATTTTTTTTTTTTTTTGGTACCGGGGATCGAACTCGGGTCCTTGCGCTTGCACAGCAGGCGGCGAAAACACTGAGCTAAATCCCCGGCCCAATGGTTCATTTTTAATGTGGATATTTGGACTGTGGCTATCACTTCTTTCTTCAAAGAATCATTGAGGTGAGATAATTTTGTAAGTACTTTTGAAGCAACTGTGAGTTTAAGTAGTTTTTCTTAAATCACTTAAATACTGTTTTGTATTTTCATAATACTAGGGATTGAATCCAGGGAATGTGAGCCACAGCCCCAGCACTTTTAAATTTTTGGGTCAGGATCTCACTAAATTGCCTAGGTGGCATCTGACTTGCTCCTTTCTTGCTCCTGCCTTAGCCTCTCCAATAGGTATGATTATAGATATGTGCTGTGGTGCCTGGCTCACTTAATACAATTTTTATTTGTTAATTTTGAAATATATGGAATCTGGAGGTGAATTGAAATGCATTTTTAATATTACAGGGAGGTTTAATTTTCATACAGTTATTGGATTCTGTGGTTAATGGGCCATTGAAAACCAGTGTTTGTTAATTGTTGGGACTTTGTTACTGGCTCATGTGGCAGTTTCTGAATTATCCTTTGCTCATCCTATATATTCTACCATTTTCTTATAGAGAAAACTTTTATTTTGGTACCAGGGATTGAACTGGTGGCCTTGCGCTTGCGAGGCAGGCAGTGGAACCACTGAGCTAAATCCCTGGCCTGAGAAAACTTTTTAAAGGACACAGAAGTTTATATTTCATGGCTAATAAAGAATTGCCATCAGATTTTATTTTTTTGGGTGTCTCTCTGTGTAGTTTAATCTTGCCTTGAACTCACTATGTAGCCCAGGTTGTCCTTGTAAAGTTTATTACAGAATATGGTCTTATATGAATAATTATTTTAATCTTTTTCCCTTTACTTTTTGTCATTCTTTCCAGCTATTACCTGAATAGTTCACTTTGAAGAGCCAGAGTCTTTTTGGTAGTTAGATTTTCCATTCTCTTTATGGTTTGTATCTACTAATAGTCTACCTTGAAGGAGAATTTGAAGGCAGAGTGAAGAAGGTATTTGTTGGATTTTTGAAGCCGCTATACAGGAAGACAAGTATATGGGCTATGTGGATGGATGCCCACTGGCAGCCCACGGTCCTTGTTCTTGGGCTTGTCCATCAAGACTGACCTCAAATCAGTTGTCTTTTATGTTCTTAGAGGTGTAGGTCCTCATTTCTACATCAGCTCCACATGAAATGTCTGTCCTTGGGAATTCCCTACAAATCCTAGTGTGAATATCAGGTAGCTGATTTAAGCCTGTCATGCTTGGGAATATTCTCTGATTCTCTGGCTTCCCTCTTTTGTAGATTGGATTTGTATGTGAATACCTGGTAGCATGAGAGCTATAGGCATCAAAGCAACTAGAGGAGGGGCTGGGGATGTAGCTGAGTGGTAGAGCCCTTGCCCAGTTGGGCTGAGGCTGTGAGAGTATAAAGCTCAGCACTGAAACAGAAAACTAGATGAGAGTTTGTTCCTCTACTGCATTGTGGGGTGACTGCCCTCACCCTGTCTCTCTATCATACAGGAAGCACTTTCCTTGTGTCAGAAAGATACTGGATGTTTCGTATTCTTCAGAGCTGAATATTATCACTCCATTTTTAGTCATGTTTATTCTGTGATGAAAACTCAGTGAGCATGACTGAGTGGCTATATTTAGAAAAGACCTGATTCTTGCAAGTGGAATAAGATGAACGTGATCATTATGTGCTGGAAACATATACTAATAAAAAATTAAAAAATAAAATGACTAGTATTTTCTTAAAAATAATATGGTAAAGGGAGTGGTTTAGGGAGCAAATGGGAATAAAAAAGATCAGCAGAAGTCCATCATGGTTGGAGCTAGGTGATGGGTCAGTAGGGGGTGCCTTACGCTGTTGCTACAATTCCACATGCTTGAAAAGTTCCATAATAATGAGCTGTGAAGGGGAGATGGTTGTAAAGATATGTATTAGACAGTAGATGTGTGTTAGGTGGCAGAATGAAAGAACCTGTGTGATTCAGGGATTAAGAAGGTTCATCCCAACAAAAGAAGCTATTTCACTATACAGCAAAAGCAATGAAGTGTCTGGGCATGTAAATGATAGGAAATTTGAACAGCACAGAAATCCATAAAAGCAATGCAGAGTAGAGTACGGGACAATTCTCAGTTTCAGCCTCAGCCTTCTGGCTTGGCAGAGATTGCAAGCTGCAAACCGAAGTGGCCAAAGCAGGGATCCCTGTACATTACAAACTGGCCAGCAAACTGTTGTTAAAAGCCCTGATCTACACAAGCTTTTACCCTAGCTGCAGGATTAGATCTGAATGCAACTCCTGCCACACAACTTGACGTTGAACTCTGCAAAAATTCTGAGGGCTATAACCAGAATGCATCTTATGAGAGGTCCTATTATTAGGGGATAACCTTCCCTGGTTCGTGGAAAGCTTGGAGTAATCACAGGGCTCCCAGTGGTCCCCCTACTGCACTGAGTGGGAAAAAAATGAGATGAGGAGGATGTGAAACAAGATGTCACCAGAGAATTTCAGCAACAGGTAGCATGGGCTAAAACAGGTTTGTTGCAGAGGCCTAGCCCTCAGTAACTAGAAATGAGACCATTGTGCTTCAGAACAGTGTATGCTTGAGAGGTGATTACAGAAGGCTTGGTCCACTTGGTCAATTCTATAGTGCAGAACTTTGAGGGCTCCTCACTTCCCCCGACACCTGAAGTTTCTCAGGTATTTGTAACAGCATGGCAACTTGGCCATTTTCCATGCTACACACGTGCTCGGTCTAGACTCATCTGGGCTGAGGATAAGCACATGGCCATCCCACAGACACCAAAGTGCAGATGCTGGAAAGTGTGGGCAGTGGTCTAAACACAGATATTGCCATTGCAGAAGGAACTTGGGAGTCGGTCTACATAGAACACAAGCCACCAAGCTCAGATGAGCACAGACATAAAAGAGGTAGAATAAATGTGTACCTGTCCTGGATAATCCAAATGGTGCTGTGCTCAATTGAAGACAAAGGCCCATGGCTGCATTTGATTCCCATGTCCCTAGTTGCGTATACAAAAGCCCTTCCCAGGAACGACATCCCAGGGCGCAGTCGTCATTATCTTGCCTCATGAGGAAGAGAGCATGTGACTCACAGGAAGTACACTGTTGTAAATCGTTCAACACAAAATGAGATAAAGTGGAAAGAATTGACTATCCTTTTGATTATGTTCTAGTCTTAAAAAATTTTATTAGCCTATGCTGGTGATACATGGTACTTACATTCATCCTGGGGACTTGGTAAGTATATATATTGTGTCTTGATTATTTTTACTCTTCTCCCTTCTTCCCCAAATCCCTTTCCCATCTCCACAGAGTGTACCACCTTGTTTTTTTTACAATTTTTCTTTTATTTTTCTCTTTACACAATTTATATTTTAGTGTCAGTATAAATATTCTAGCCACTAATTTTGTGTGTGTGTGTGTGGTTCTGGGAATCAAATTCGACCTTGTGCTTGCCAGGCAGGTGTAGCTCTAAATGTTATTATCTTTGTATAAACTATTATTTCAGGCCTTGTGTTATCTAGAGCCAGTCACTACAGAAATCTTTTTTTTTTTTTGGTGCCAGAGATCGAACTTGGGAACTTGTGCTTTTGAGGCAGGCACCAGAACCACTGAGCTAAATTCCTGGCCCTGCTACAAAAATCTTTAAATCTACAAATTAGAGGCCAGTGCTCAGGTTCTACACCCAGTAGCAAAAGTTTTATTATTATTTTTTCCATTAAGTTTATTGGTGCATTTTAGGTATACACTACAGTTACATTCATCATTGGGCTCTTGTACCTTTACATGATATATCTTGGTTCTTATTTTTTCCCCACTCCCCCTGCCCTCCCTTCACCCCCTCCACCCTTCCCTATTTACAAAGACTTTGTTTCCATTTTTTCCTTTTCTCATATTTTTTCTTTTCCCTTCTTTCCTTTCCCCTACCCTTCCCACTTCCCCTACTCCTTTAGACCTTTTCTTCCTATTTCACATTATCAGTTATACCATTTGGTCCTTATTTACATTTTTAGTTTTTTACACCAGAGAAACTATTTGGTATTTACACATGTATGTCCTATTTATTTCACTTAAGAGTATGGCTTCAATATGCATCCATTTAGCTATAAATGTCTCTACTTTCTTGTTCTTTATGGCTGAGTGTACTCTATTTTATAGAAAAACCACATCTTCTTTATCCAGTTTCCAGTTGATGGGCACTTGGGCTGTTTCCAAGCTTTAGCTATTACGAACTGTACTGCTATAAACATGGGTGTGTATATATCACTGTGGTATGATTCTTTTAACAAGAGTTTTAATGGTCCAGTGTTCACATAAAACATAGATTTAAAAGAATTTATTCCTTGATTATGAGTAAAATTTTAAAAATTAGATTTTTTATTAACAAAACGGAAACCTATATAGTTTTTCACTAGCCTAACCCCTATAGCATACTAGTTGCAGCTCATGTAGCCCTTCTCTTAGACAGGATCTGCTTATTGCATAAGAATTTTCCTCAGCAAAATTTCATGTCCCAAACATCTCTAATATCCTGGGGACTCCACTGTACTTTTGACTTTATTCACCTAACTTCATATCCTGGCTCTTCAGAGAAACACTACCTGGCCTCCCAGGCCTCTCTCTGAAATCTGGGTGGAACCTTCCATGAACCCCAGTAATACTTGCATTCTGCATGCCTGTAAAACCAACACTCTCTGGATAATTCTAAGGTCTGCTGCCAGCTCAATCAGCCAGGCTACCTTGGATCATGGCTGCAGAGGTCTCTGAGTGCCTATATGGATGAGTAAATTGAAATGAATCCCAGAGAGCCAATTCCCTAGATGGCCCTTCTCAGACCGACTTCCCAGTGGCTCTTTTCAAACAAAAGCTTTATATTTTTGCACCCTTGAGGCTACAAAAGATTTGGTCTTACTGATTCCTGAGATGCTTTCAAGCCATCTTTCCTATTGTTCTGATGCAAAGTACTAGGCTTCTTTTTTTTAAAATTTAAAAATAACTTTATTATCAACAGTTCCTGTGGCATGGAGAACTGTTTTCCATCCTTTTACTTTCAGTCTATGTATTTCTTTTTGAGTTAGGTGTATTTCTTGTATATAGCATATTGTTGGATTTTGCATCTTAATCCATTCTGTCAGTCTATTTCTTTTCATTGGTGAATTGAGACCATTAGCACTGATAGTTATAATTGATAGATATTGACTCATCCTTGTCATGATGTTTACTATTTTTGGCTCTTTTATTTCTTGTGGGGTTTTTCCCCCTTTCTCTTTAGTTTCTTACTTTGCCTGGTGGCTTCCCTCTGTTGGGCCTCATGGAGTTCTGATCTTCATTGTCTTTTTCTAGGATATTGCTTAGGATTGTTTGGAGTGCTGGTTTGGTGTTCATGAAATTTCTTTTTTCTTTTTCCCATTAAGTTTATTGGTACATTTTCGGTATAAAATACAGTTACATTCATCATTGGGATCTTGTACCAGTACATGAGTATCATGATTCTTATTTTTTTCC
>NW_004624828.1:3392085-3439415 GCF_000247695.1 Heterocephalus glaber
TGATAAATGAGATTCCATCAAAATTTAGAACTTTAAATGACATCATTAAAATGAAAAGTAGTCCTTAAACAGACCATATTTCCAATGCATATAACCTATGACCAGAATATATAAAGAACTCTTACAGCTCAGTAATAGACAACCCAATTAAAAAGTAGACATAAGAAGATGATAAATAGCTAGTATAGCACAAGGAAAGGTGTGCAACTTGTAATGAGAATTAATGAAGGTCCTGTGAGTGTCCCACAAGAACAAAGTCATGGTCTGAGAAGACCCATCCATTTAATCACTTATACCTGATAGCCCTCAACAAGCTCACCACACATTACATTTTAGAAGCTTGCATGTAAAGCTACATTTTACTACAGATATTTCTCTCAAGGCTTAAATTAGAATTTATTAAATTCTTTTTTGAACTCCACTATAGGACATGTATGTTAAGTGATTTGTAATTATCACATAACTAAAAGTTCACAACCATCTGATGATTCAGTTTCCTCACTCACTCTTCAGGTGAAGGAATTGAGGTTCCAAGAGATTATGTCACTTGGCTCAGGGTCATGGTGCTAGGAAAATGCAAAGCTAAGGATTAGATAAAGTCTTCTTGAGTCCAAAGCTCATGTACAACATTTTCATCAACAGCTTATGCTCCTGCATCCCGTGGGAACAAGACAGGTAACATGAATAAGTGAGGCAATTGATAGGAAGGAATGGGAACTGAAGAAAACTGGAGATCATATGCTGTATCTAGGGACATTTACATGCCATTTTCCCTTAAATACAAAACCCATGAGCCACCCATCAGCTTACAATCTCTATATAAGAAAATAGTACCTATTTGAAAAACAAATTCTCTATGGTCTGTTTGAAGAATTATACTTATAATTTGAAGAGGTATACATCCTGGATGCCTCCTCTTCCTTGAATATTTGCTGCCTTTTTGATTCATATTCCTCTTCCCTGCAAAAAGAATCTAAAGAGTGCTATGGAAACTTGACATAAAGAATACTTATTCAGATGAGGACAATTATTTCTTGAGTCCCCATTTGAAACTAATGTAACTGTAGTGAATGTGATTATATAAAAGAGGTAATATATATTTCAGAACAGCCTAGGCCTTCGACAATGATGATTTAGAGAGATTCAGAACCATTATCCAGTGTAAAATATACATCTTACATGACAGAGAAAGAGACAGAAAGATAGTAAGAATTGAATCAAGTTCAGTGACATCGTACTACAAGCAGCAACTAATATTTTATAATTAGAGCTCTCTTTTTTTTCTGGTACTGGGGATCGAACTTGGGACCTTTTGGTTGCAAAGGCAGGTGGCAGAACCACTGAGCTAAATCCCCGGTCCCTCTCCTTTATTTTTGGTTGGTGCAATACTGGTTGTACCTACTGTCGATTTCATGAGCGCTTCTTCAGTGTGTTGGAACAAGCTAGCTGAACATTGTTAACTATGCAAATGTCTACTTGGCCATGAATACAATATATAGCTTTTACATTGGCATTTAATTGTGGGGATAGTGCTGAATCTTGGCATTTAATTCCAAGGTGAGGTGAGGTACAGGAAAAAGTGTCTAATTCATCACATGAACTCAGTAAACTCCTTTATCTTTTTAATTGTATGTATGTATATATGTATTTTGTTTTTTGAGACAGTCTTGCTCTATAATTCAGGATAGCCTTGAACTCACTGAGTAGCCCCTGCTGGCCTTGAACTCGTGGTGATCCTGCTACCTCAGCCTCCTGAGTGCTGGGATTACAGGTATGTGCCACCACACCCAGCTATCTTTTTCATCTTGATCTTCATTTTAAATAACAAATTTGTTATAGGCTATGTTTGCTTTAGCCTCGTCTTCCTAAAGTTTTATTCTTTCAACTCACATTACATGCCTTCATATACCATTCACCACATCCCTTGACAATGGTAAGACATCCCGGTAGGTTCTACACTACCCCATAACATCATACACACTCCTTGACAAAGCAGAAGTGAAAAAGTGAATGTCACAATGCCTTGCAACAACTTTGAAGAAATTAAGCAACAGGGATGCAAGATCTCTTTGAAAATGTTACCAAAGCCAAAATATTTTTCTAGACCCAAGGATACAAGGGAAACATTTTCCATTAAAAAAAAAATCACTAAACAAGTACCTGCTTACCTTAAAGATGAAAAGTCTTTGCATCTCACCCATTCTAGTGCCTTCTCACAGCTAACAAAAGAAGTATATTGATACTTACCTTGGGCTCCAGATTTTCAAAGAATCTTGTGTCTGGGTGAGGAGTCTGGTTTGTTTGCTGGAGAGTTTGCATAAAGCATATTCCATTAGTTCTTTTTTCATTAGAGTAATTTTTTTATTTGGAGATAGGGTAAGCCACCAGTGTAACTCCAGGTCAGTCCCTGAAGGCATGCTCCTGTGGGGCTGGCCTACTAGCAAATAAATTTTGTTGTTTTACCTTTGCTCCTCTATCTCCTGTGAGTCTTTCGGTTGCTCCCAGTAAAATCCACAAGAAGAAAGCATTAGTGAAAAGGCAGCATTTAAATGCCAGTAATTTAATATTACAGAGCAAAACAGTATCATGGAAAGCTATTAAAATTGAGCATGGATAGTTACTGGGATGTAGCATTAGAGTGAAATGCAAGTTGTAGAGCAAGACACAAACTATCACATAGTGATGTTATAGATCTTGGTAGGGAAATGAAATTATGAGAGATTTTAAATTTCATTCTATTTGACTGTGATTCCAAATTTCATGCAGAGTTTTAGCAATAAGAAAACAATAACAATGACCACAGTAATAATGAGGAGGAGGAAGAAATAGTTAAGGTGACGATCGTGACACTGCTGCTCCTGTTGGTGGATGTGACAGTAGCAGATGGTGGTGGAGTGGAAGATGATGATGAGATTGTTGATGATGGTAATAGTAGGACGAGGACACTGGTAGGGATCATGGTGACCATGCTGGTGGTGATAATGTTGATGATGGTAAATGTGACAGTAATAGTGACGGTGACCATGGGGCTGGTTGTGTTGGTGAGGACAGTGTAAATTGGGATGGAGATGTTTGGCAGGACTCCAATGAGGTTGGAATCATTTTTATTGTTCTGTGTTACTGGGGAATCCAACCGAGGGCCTCTGCACTGAGGTATACCCTCAGCATTTTATTTTATTTTTTTTTAATGTTGAGAAAGAGTCTCCCTAAGTTGTTCAAACTGGGCTGTAATTTGTGAACTTCCTGCCTTTGCTTATCAGAGTGCTGGCACTATAGGTTTATACCACCTGGTTGGCTGAGGCTGGTGACATTCAACTCCTAAATTCTGATGAGCTTATTTTTCAAGAGAAAGTAATTTTTCCATCCTCAGTTGTAGAAGTATCTCCACCCCAACCTGTGTTGTGTAGGTCTCTGCTTAAGGGAATGAATTTGCATTGCCTATGGGAGAACTAATGACCCTCCCTGATGCAGTTACCAGTAAGAAAATGCTGATGCTCTTAGGAGCCACCTGCATCACTCACTTTTGCCTATAGGCAATACACACACACACACACACACACACGGTTTCTCGATCACTTTTGAACCCTTTTCCTTCCCACAGTATGTTCTTCTGCCTATCTGCTTCCCTACTTCCAAAAAGTCTCCCTCTTTGTTTCCTACAAACTCTTTTATTTTATATTTTGTTTTTAAAAAATTGCTTATATTTTGGGTTTCTCATATAAGAAAAATCATGATATTTAACATCCAGTGTCGGGGTTATTTCAATTAACATTATAAATTCAAGATCTATTTTCCTACAAATGGGAAGAATTTATCTTTAATTATGGCAGAATAATAGTCCATTGTGTATATATACAAAATTTTCTTTATCTGTTTATTGTTGGAAATCTAGGCTGTTTCTGTGATTCAACTGTTGTGAGTTGTGCTGCTTTAAACATGGGTATGCACCTATTACTGTAATATGATAACTTCAAATCTTTTGGTAATATACACAGGAGAGGTACATCTGAGTCAAATGGAATTTCCGTGTTGAGTTTTTTGAGGAAACTCGGTACTGATTTCTATAGTGGTTGTAATGGTTTACATTCCTACCAACAATGTGGAAGGGCTCATTTCCCCCCATATGTTTTCCAGTATTTGTTGTTGTTTTTGAGTCCCAGATGATAGCCACTCTGAATGGAGAAAGTTGAAATATCAGTGTTGTTTTGATTTGCATTTCTCTAATTGGCCAAAGACGCTGAGCACTTTTCATATACTTATCGGACATTTCTTCATCTTTCTCCTCCTGCTCTTCCTCCTCCTCCCCTTCCCCTTCTTTTTCCTTCCTCTTCTTCCTCCCCTTCTTCCTCCTCCTCTTTTTCTTCCTCCTCTTCCTCCTCTTTTTTGGTACCAGGAATCGAACTTGGGACCTTGTGCTTGTGAGGCAGGCGGCAGAACCACTGAGCTAAATCCCTGGCCCTTCATCCTCTTCTCTTCTTCCTCCTCTTCCTCTTGTTCCTCTTCCTCTTCCTTTTCCTCTTCCCCTCCCCCTTCCCCTTCTCCTTCTTCTTTCGAATTTAGGGCCTCGTGCTTGCCAGGCAGGCACTGTGCTGCTGAGCTACATCCCTGTATTTCTTCTTTTGATAAGTGTCTATGCATTTTTATTATTCATTTTTGATTGGGTCTAATCTTTTTGAGTTCTTTATATATTTCACATATTAGTCCTCTGAGGAATAGCTGACAAAATAATTTTCTCATTCTGTAGTTTGTCTCTTCACTCAGTTGACTGTTTTCTTTGCTGTGTAGACTTTTTAATTTGATTATTTTTTTTGTTGATTCTTAGAATTATTTCTCCTGCAATTGGTGTTCTGTTCAGGAAGTCCTTGCCTATACCTGTGTTTTCAATTGTTTTATCTATTTTATCTTCCAATATATTCAGTGTTTCTTTTTTTATATCTAGGCTTTGGATCCATTTTTATTTTATATCTGCAAAGGGTGAGAGAAATGTGTCTAGATTCATTCTTCCACTCACTGATGATTAGATTTCCTGTATCATTTAAAAAGAGACGTTTTTCAGCATTTGGTTTTTTTCCAGATCATTTCCTTTATTAGTACATGTTTGTAGTGCATAAAGTTTACATTTCTTGTGGGGGAGCTAGTACATGTATATAATCCCTCTTAATCCCTTTTCATCCCTTTCTCTCCCTTCCTTTCCCTCCCTTCCAGCTCTTGATTCCCTTCCCCTTGAAGAAAGATCTACCTCCTTACTATAAATCTTTTATTTTGCTCTTTATATATACTTTGGGTTTCTCATATAAGAGAAACTACGGGATATTTAAGCTTGTGTGTCTGATTTATTTCTCTTAACAGTATGGTCTCAAGGTGCATCCATTTTCCTAAGAATGACTCAAGTTTATCCTTCTTTATGGTATAGATTTTCTTGCTCACCTGGGGGAGACCAGCATCAATAAATGGGATTTGGGCCAGGGATTTAGCTCTGTGGTTCCACCGCCTGCCCAGCAAGCATAAGGACCCGAGTTTGATCCCCAGTACCCTCCCCAAAAGGGATTTTATCAAATTAGAGAGGTTCTGTACAGCAGAGGAATCAGCCAACAGAGTGAGGATGCAACCTACAGAATGGGAAAAATGTTTTGTTACCTACTCTTTGGACACAGGACTAGTATCTAGAATATATAATATCTATATATGTTTATATGTATTTAATAAATAAGCTTATATTACATGGGTTTTCATATATGAGAAACCCAGAAATCAATAAATTATAGAGTAAAGTAAAAGATAATAGAAAACAGGGAGAGAAATCTTTTGCAAAAGGGAGTAGGAGCAAGAGATGGAGAAAACAGGTAGGAAGGAAGGGGGAAGGGATGAAAAAATAATCAAGATGTATTATGTACCTGTACCAACTTCCTACAAAGAGTATAATCATTGTGTACTGAAAATGTGTACTAATAAAAATAAAAAATATAAAATGTAAATTAGTATATCCCTATGGAAAACATTATGAAGACTACTAAAAAAAGTTAAGCATAGAAGTAGTATATGAGCCAGGTATACCAGTCCTGATATTTATGCAATTGAAATGAATCCAGTATACAATAAAAATACCTATAGACCCACATTTATTCCAGCACTAGTCACAATAATCAATATATGAATTCAGCCTAGGTACTCATCAACAGATAAATGGACAAAGCAAATGTCATTCATATATATATATTCAGCCATAAGGAACAAGTTATGTCATTTGCAGAAAAATTGATGTAATTGAAGGATATTATGTTAAGCAAAATAATCCAGCTATACAATGGCAAGCATCACATGTCTTTGCTTATTTGTGGAGACAAGAAAATAAATATGACCTGATAATAGAAGAGGGACAATTAGGAACAAGGAAGACGTCCTTGGGGAAGGGAACGAGAAGGGAAGACAAGAGAGGGAAGAAGGAAGGCTGAAATGATCAAAGCACAATACACGGATGTATGGAAATGTCACAGTAAAACCCATTCATTTTTACAATGAATGTGTGTTAATATAATAAACTTATTTTAAAGATAGCCAAAGTGGACAAATTTTTATGATTCACAGGAAAGATGGAAGTGGCAATAGTCCAACGCATACATGACCACAGAGAGGCACCATTGACACCCAAGTCAGTTTTCAGTCCTTGGCTAAGAAGCAGAGGCAGATCAGAAGTTGAATGACGTAAGGTCTCTTCAAAGAGCATATTCTGATGGTTTTCTTGGCTCCTCCTACATGAGCGAGAGGGAGATAATGAGAAAAAGAGAAACTGACACTTCAGAAATTAGCCAAAATCTCTAGCCTTCCTAAAAAACCTCAGGAACACACCCTAATATCTGAATCTTCTAGTACTATTTATACCTCAAGCACTATCTTGAAAAATTGTCTTATTTTAGCTTTTCATAAGTATTTTGTGTCAGTTATCTGCATGCCCATATTTATTTTAGCATTACTCACTATGGCTAAGATACAAAGTCAGCCTACATGCCCAGGAATAGATGAATGGATAACAAAAAAAGGTACATCTACAAAATGGGGTACTATTCAGTCCTAAAGAATTCGAACCTCCCATCATTTGTAGCAAAATGGATAAAACTGGAGGACATTGTTCACCGAAATAAGCCAGACACCAAAGACATGTATCATATGTTCTCTCTCAGATGAGATACCCCAAATTCAATCTGAATGTAGAACCATGTTTATTAGTGGTTGAGAAGGGTCATCTATGGTGGACAAAGGAAGTGTCCATGCACATAGTACGCATGTATTGAAATATCACACAAAATCTGATGAATGTTTTCCTCATGCAGCCTTCCAGGGACATCCTCACATGGAGTTCCAGAGGCTGCTCTCTCTGGTCCTTGCAGTGAACATGGGTGTCCCACACAGATGCTCTTTCCCAGGCAAGTGGCCCACACTTTGCTGCTGTATTAGTTGTTCATGGTTTATATCTCCCTTCCTCTCCAGAAGACCACCCTGTGTGAGAGGAGTTGCCTCTCCTGAGGGTTAAGCTCTACTCTGCAGGAGAGATCTGAGAGCCAACTACTGAATGGGCACAGAAGACCCTGTCACCCACCTGCCTGAGGATGGCACAGCTTGATGGCATCATTCACACATCAGAGCTTTCTAGGAGATCCAGCTGGGGACAGTATCTAACTGGACCCTTCATGAGTTGTCTTCCCTATCTTTTCTCCCTCTTTTTCTTCCATTTCTGACTAAATCACATATGCTCCCACTTCTCTGTCTTAACTTCTAACTGTAGCGTTTTCAACCCAAAGAAGACTCCAAGGGTACGGCTCAGGTGTGAGGAGAAAAGGCCACCTGAGTTAAGGGGTCTGGCAGAAACCCGAGCCTAGAAGCCTCATGTCCAAAATGAAGCTCTTAGCACTTGTAGCAGCCCCACGGGCACAGAGTCCTGGCTCACAAAGGACAAGCCCAGCTGCGAGAGTCATAGCACTCAGGCGTAAATGGCTTCCCACTGAAGTGCTTAGAGTCCGCTTATGGCCCTCTGAATGTGGATAACTTCATAACTGGGGCTCATTTTGATCACTGACAGCCTTCAAACCTTCAAACAAGTGGCAGCTTCTCATGGAGCTTCAGGGTGGTGCTTTGCTTAAAACTGAACTTCTATGCCATACACTCCTAATCTCTCTACGTTACTTCACTTCTACTTTATGTAGCATGTATCACTTTGTAACATGTCGTCTAATCCTCTATTGAAGTTTATTATCCAACACTCCCTTAAACTAGAATGTCAGCTTTGTGAGGGTTAGGACCCTTGACAGTGCATTCACCACTGTTACTCTAGCACCTAACCAGTGCACACATGTAGTGGACAATGAGTATTTGTTAAGTGAATGTTGTGTAATAAACATTCTTGTTAAATGTCCCTTGCATGTTTATGGAAGAAAGAAAGGAAAAGAGAAAGAAAGGAAGGAAGAAGGAAGGAGGAACAAGGAAGAAAAGAAAAATAAAGGGGACAAAAAGAAATAGAATGAGAAAGAAAAATGGAAGACAGAGGAAATAAGAGAAGAAGGGAAGGGAGGAAGAGAGTGAAGGAGGGAAGAGGGAAGAGGGAAGAAAGGAAGGGAGAGAGGAGCAAGAAAAAAGAAGGGAGAAATGAAACAAAGGAAAGAAGAGATAGGGAGAGACAGTGAGAAAAGTAATAAAGGAAAAGAAAAATAACAAAGAAAGGGAGAAAGAAGAAAGGAGAAAAAAGGAAAGAAGAAATAAAAGGAAATAAGAAAATAAAGAAGAAAATGGAGGGAGGGGAGGGGAGAGAGAGAGAGAGAGAGGGAGAGAGGGAGAGAGGGAAGTTTTGGTTTCATAAACCAAAGTGTGCATAGTACCCAAACCTTTCCCTTTTCTTTAAGACCAAGGAACCAGGAAGCTGCTGGTAGCGTATTCTGGGCTTAGAAAAAGCATTTTGGGGAGCTCATCTTACCATTTTGGTGTGGGTAGTAGAATGAGACATATCAGCACTGTCGGTTTCAGTGCCTTTCCACATCCTACTAAACCACTTCTTGTATTCCATTCGCACCTGAAAGTTTGAGAAATATAGAAACGAGTGTTATCTCCAGAGTTTGGTGTGAGAGAAAGGACCCTAGAACGGAAGACTAAAGATAGAGAAGCAAGCCCTACCCTCTACCACTTTTTCTTGGACTTGTAGTGTAATAGTGGTTATACTCATGTTGATTCTTTTTATTGAAACCAACTACCTCTATTGTAAAAAAAAGATACTCATGTCAAGCACCATAAAGACTTGGTATATCATGAAGATGGTGGTGGTGGTGATGGAGGCCACTTTTATATGACACATTTTAAATGAAATATGTCATTTAATCCTTACATCAACTCAATGACAAAAGTACTCTTTTTACTTCCAACTAAAGATGTAGAAATTGATGCTCTGGAAATAAATGGATTTGTCCAAGGTCACAGAGAAACACCCAAAATCCTTCCATTCTTGCTGAAGAGCCCCCTGGTATTCCACGTATTGACACCTTTGACATGTTAAGAATGACATTTAAAGGTGTAATGATCAATACTACTTCACCAAGACATTTATGTTGTATATCATTTCTTCTTTGAGGAATAATAGCAAGCCTAAAGACAGCACTAAAAGATGGAAAAGAAACTAACGGTGTTAAAGTGGTCATTTTGCCACCAGCATCTTAACTGCTAACTCCACTTACCGGAAAAGAAAAATGCCAGAAAAGCTGTTCCAATTTTCTACAGAGAGCAAAGTCTGTGTGAGATTTATATTGTACTGTTGTTGTTACATTTGATCCTCAACTCTTGGAAGAAGGCATTGCTGTCTTTGCAGATGAGGAGATGGGCTCAGAGTAGGCATTATGCCCAAGGTCACCTACCTAGTAAGTAACCTACTTAGTGGCAGATCTGAAGTCTCTCTAAGTTTTGGTAGATTGCACCAAATATTTCAGCAGTTCTGTACAGTCTATCTCACTACAGGAGGATTATTCCATCTGTCCCTGGTGAACTCAAGTATGAGCATGTGATTTGCTTTAACAAAAGAAATCGGAGTCAATAATACATCAGAGTGTATGATTGCTCAGCAGAAGCATTAAGAAAGCTGAGCTGCATGCTAAACTGTGTTTTGCCATGATCTCCTTTCTTTTCTTTAATTAATTTATTTATTTGGTACCAGGGATCAAACTCAGGACCTTGGGCTGCCAGGCAGGCGCTGTGCTGCTGAGCTACATCCCCAGCTCCATCTCCTTTCTTTTAGCCATGAGATCACCAACATTTTATTTATTTTTTTCCAATTTTCATTTTTTATTAGTACATATTTTCAGTACACAATAATTAATTCCTCATGGAGAGTTGGTCCACGTAACACATTTCAATTCTTTTTTTCAGTCCCCTTCTCTCCCCTTCCTCCATCTCTTGATCCACTTCCCTTTTGCAAAAGATCTATCTCCCTGTTTCCTATTATCTACATTTTATTTAGCTATCTTTGTTTCTTATGTAAGAGAAATCAGATGATATTTAAGCGTGTATTATTGTTTTTGGTACCAGGGATCGAACTCGGGACCTTGCACTTGCAAGGCAGGCGCCAGAACCACTGAGCTAAATCCCCGGCCCTAAGCATGTATTTCTGATTTATTTCACTTAACATTATGATCTCAAGGTGCATAAATTTTCCTACAAATAACTCAAGTTTATCTTTCCTTATGGTCGAGCAGTATTCCATTGTGTATAAATACCACACTTTTTTTAATCCATCCGTTGATGGACACATAGGCTGCTTCCAAGATTTAGCTATTATGAATTGTGCTGTTATAAATATGGGTGTGGATGTATTACTATAATATGATGTCTTTAACTCTTTCGAGAAGATACCTAATGGGGAATAGCTGGGTAAAGTGGAATTTTGAGATGGGAAGCCACACCTATAGCCTGAATCCCCAAAGGAAGACAGTGTGGATCAAAGCACAGTTAGGTAGTATGATGTATAAAAAAACCTTTGTTGTAAACCACTGAGATTGGAGGGCCAGGAGGAAAGGACTATTTGTTAATGTGCCATATTCTACCTTATACTATGGATACAAGTCCTGGATATTTAACCTATGGAGCACTGCACTGAGCCATACCCTCTCCTTTGTGAGGCAGGGTCTCACGAAGTAGCTAAATTGTCCAGGCTGGGCTCGAATTTGTTGTCCTCCTGCTTCAGCCTCCAAAAGTCCTAGGATTACAGATATGCACCACCATGCCCATCCTGACAGATGCTCTTAAGTGACATGTTAGAACTCTGAGTAGATGACATAGCAATACCTGAAGACTCTTCTCCAACAGAAGACAACCCCAATTACAAATACAGAAGGCCAAGGGAAGGCTAGAATGTCAGCAATCATTCAGTAAGACTTTGAGGTAAGTTGGTGAGAGAAAATAATTGGTCTTACCTGGTGGTTAAGAAGACAGTACACCACAAAGAGCAAAACCCCCTGCAGGACATTGATGATGGTGAATAAGTAAGTGATGGCTGATCCAACTGTCTCCCCTACTCCTTCAGCCATGAAAAAGGCAAGTCCCCAAGAACATCCCAGGACAAAGAGCTGAGAAATGGCTTTGAATGTCATGAGTCTGGGGGAAAAGAGAGCAATATTAGCCATGATTTATCAGGTTTTCTGTAGGTATTAGTTAAGACTAGTGTTAACTAAATTCTTTTCATGCGTTACCTTATTTAACCATCACAGCAACCTCATGCAGATGGTGACATATACAAGGTCATGCAGCTGAAGATGAAACAGAACCCATGTTTTCCATGGTGATGATGATTTTATGACTTTGGAATACAACAGCATGGGGTTTCTCTGAACAAAAATTGTGTTTGGCATAATGGAGTAGGGTTGTGGATGGTAACTATCTGGGAGAGATGATGCATGTGAGTGTGTGCACTTGTGTGTGTTAGGAACCTTCACTTACACACTCATGTGTAGAGGGGTGGGGCAACTCAGAATCTCCTAGAAGAAGGAAATTGAGGACACGTGATGTCATGTGGGTCTGATAACTAAAAGTCTGACCCAAAGTCAGGGTCAGAAGATAGGCAGATATTCCTTTAATTTATATCTGTACAACTAACCAATATAAGATACTTACCCACTCTTGGATAAGATGAGCCAAGAGTTAACTTGGTTCATATTTTCAATAGATATAGCACCCTACACTATATAGGGTGGAACTATAAATATTCCATACAGCAATATTTGTCAGGGTATAGCATCTATCAATTTTGTAATTAGTATTAGCTGTCATTATTATTTTAAACATTTAAAATTGACACCAATGAGAATCAAGTTGCTAACATCAAGAAGAATGGAGCCCGGAAGTGTATAACTCTGAAGGATGAGGGGGTCAGTGTTGATACTTCTGATATGAATCTCACATGAGGAGAATGATGTACAAAGGAGATATTCAATACATTTTTCTTAAAGAAATAAGAAGTAATCAAGTTACCTGAAATTCATAGTTGTATTTCTTCTATAAGTTATCCCTCAAATGCTCTTCAGCAATGAGAGATTTTATAGCTTTTTTTCCTGGTGGTGCTGAGGACTGAACCCAGGGCCTCACTCATGCTGGGTAAGCCCTCTACCACTGAGTTACGTCACAGTCCTGTACTACATTTTGTCTCAAGGTTTCCATTTCTAAGAAGAATGGTCCCATAGGACAAATCCTTGAATATCACTGATTCTGATACCTTCTTACCTGGTGTCCTGAATGGTAGAGACTTCTTTATTGAGGGAGGAAAGTTTGCTTCTCAAAATCCATAGAACTCGGAAGTAGAACCCAAGGTTTATCTGTGGAAACAGCATGAAAAAATGACTTAGAAACAATTTTTGAGATCCTTTCAAACAACCTAACTTCATTTGGATCTCAAGACCTTGTCCCAAAATTCACATGCTTCATAGGGATACTAGGGACATGCTCAGTCTATTATGTACTATGTACAGCACCCTTCCATACTGGGTGCTTGATTAGGTGGCTTCCACCTTGAGATCACAATGTTAAGTGAAATAAATCAGACATACAAGCTTAAATATCACATGTTTTCTTTTATATGAGAAACCCAAAATATAAGTAAATTATATTGCAAAATAAAAGATAGTAGAAAACAGGCAGATAGATCTTTTGCCAGAGGTAAGGAGACCAAGAAGTAGAGAGAAAAGAGGGGACGAGTAGGAGATAAAAAAAGAATTAAGATGTGTTATGTACATGTACCAACTGCTCATGATGAACATAATCATTATATACTGCAAACAAGTTCTAATAAAATAAAAAAACCCATCATTCAATCAGAACACTTTGAAAGTAGAAAGCTGCTATTAATAACAATACTAGAAGAGCGATGTAATCAGGAAGTTCCTGGAAAATATATCACCCTGTGCAGAGTAAACATTCATCCAAAAAAAAAAAAAAATATATATATATATATATATATTTTTTTTGTACCGGGGATTGAATTCGGAACCTTGTGCTTGCAAGGCAGGCGTGGAACCACTGAGCTAAATCCCCGGCCCACATTCAATATTTATTGAATGAACAAATGAATGAATGTGGAGCTTTTAAAAGAATTCTCAGCAGAGGTTTATATTATAGCATAACAATTAGTGAGCTGGGGAAACCATGGAAATGGAAGTGAGGACAATATTTTCAGGAAGATGGATTGGTGACATTGAGCTGTATTTCCTTATCTTCATAACAGATAAGAGGTGCACTCTCTATGCTAGGTCAACCAAGGGCAGGCACACATGTAAATAACCATCACCTACCGTGATAATGACTGCCACTGGCCCCATGAAGCTCCAGATGAATCCTTTATCAGCTGTGAGCCAGCAGCTGGGGAGAGGAAGATAAACATTAGCTGTCTCTTACTTCAGAGAAAGAAGAGAGTGTGAATAAAAGGTTCTGGGGCAAGATCTCAACAGTGCTGAGAGCCATTTTGTTCAGAATTTGGACCTTAGACAGACTCTGCCTCTGACACAAGCAGTGCATTCTTTGCTTTAGTTTCCCCAAATGTGAGATGAGCCTAAGTATTGGAAACATTAAGTAGTTACTGTAACTATACATTAAACCTTCAAGTAGGTACTGTAATGTCAGTCTTTTATGTACTGTCTCTTCAGGTTCTTTTGTTTCCTCCATAGATTCATTTCATCAGTATCCGCAAAATAATTTTCTGGGATTTGGATTGGGAATGAGTCACAGGTATAGATCAAGTTAGGATGAACTAACACCTTGACACTATTGAATCTTTTTATCTATGAATATATAATATCTCTCCACTTATTTCTATTTTCATTGACTTCTTTTTTTTTTTTTTTTGGTACCAGGGATCGAACTCGGGACCTTGTGCTTTTGAGGCAGGCACCGGAAACACTGAGCTAAATCCTCAACCCACTGACTTCTTTATTAGACTTGTATGGTTTTCCTCATATAGAACTTTTAGCAAAGATTAAATGAGATCCTATATATAAAGCTTTGGGGGACAGTTTTTGTCAAAGAATTAAGCCTCAATAAATGTTGTCATGGTGAGAATGATTGCTATAATGGGAGTGTAAAAACAATAATTTAACAACAAGCATAAAATGCTAAGGATATTAATTATGGACACAGTATACTGGCTCTCAAACACTTTGTATTCTGTCAGCTAACATTGTCAAAGGCAGTATAATGTATTCTAAAAGGCAACAAGCCTGGCAAAATGAATCTGAAAAAAAATGGGAAGCCATGGCTAACAGTCTAGGGGCTCAGAAGATTCCATACTTAAGTTCTGTTTCAAGGCTTGCAAACTATGGGCTACAATCCAGATATAATCCACCACTTGTTGGCAAAAATAAAGTTTTATTGAAACACAGCCGCACACATCCATTCACATATTGGTTGGTTTTGGTTTTTTTTTGTACCACGGATCAAACTTGGGTCCTTGTGCTTGAGTAGCAGGCAGCGACACCACTGAGCTAAATACCTGGCCCCATTCACATATTGTTAATGACTTCTCTCCTACTATAAGGGCGACACCGAGTAGTGCCATGGAGGCCACATGCAGCCCCAAAATAGTTACAATCTGATCCTTTATAAAGTTTGCCGATTCCTCATTTTCCCTATCATTCAATATCCAGAATCAGTCTTGCAAGTCACGGAGTTCAAGCCAGAGATTGGCTATATGACTTTAAGAGGGGTAAGATTATAGGTGATATTTTAGCACATTTGCAACCAACTTCCTAACCCAAGCACAGCTACCAAACTATTAACTTCTTAAAGGAACTGTCAAGGGCAGAGCTTTTTAAACTTCTTTAGCAAGGCAGTTAAACTTAGCTGTTAAGAGAACTGGCTTGACGCACTCCCCAACTGTGTACACTGTAAACATGTACTAATAAAAAGATTTAAAAAATACTGCCTTGGGAATTTTCACTAAGTCTCTTTTTAACTATGACCTTGGAAAAGTATATGAAGGGCACTAAGCCCCACGTGTCCTGTGCACGATGTAACAAACTGCTGACTTGAAGGGATCATGGTGAGGACAGCAGGAGCCAGTTTGTGCACAAAGCATTATTTTTGATGCATGGCAGGCTTTTGACAGCTGTTATCATTGTTATTCTTTGTGCTTTGGGGCTGAAAGCTTCAACACATTCCACCCACTCCTTCAGAATCCTATGGAACGTGTATCCCACAACTTCTTAATGTGGGGCCATGGATTTACTCCACCTGCTCCATATTTCCTGAAGTTTTATTCAAAATGATTGGTATATGTATATTTGTCTAGGAAAAGAGCTCTGATTTTCATAAAAATAAACTCCCTAAAAGCTGATAACCATCATTCTAGAAGACTCCAAAAGGAAATAGTATTCTGGCTTGAAGAAGGACTGGTTTGAAGGATAATTCACAGTTAGAAAATGTATTTTAAAACAAACATTTTAATTTCAAAGCATGCATGGGCTACAGATACAATTTCCACCATACACACATCTTTTGCTTACTGAGTACTTGTTCCATAATTTTTGTGTCCGACGATTGCACACACAGTGACAATCACAGCTGGGATGCCGTAGCCCAGAGGGTACATGAACCTCTTCTTGAATCTTCTTGCACTGGTGTAGTTGGCCACCTGGAGGTTCCTGACGGTGAGGAAGAGGTGCAGCCCCTCCAGGAGCATCCAGATGAAGGCGGCCAGGTAGAGAAAGTGCAGCACTCCTGCAATGACGGAGCACAGCACCTGGAAGCAGAGAAGAGCAAGGGTGGAGTAGATGTAGGATGTGCCTCGGTACTTACATTCCCTGGACGCTGGATACCAGGGACATTTTCCCCAGGAACAATATATTTTCTGGGAGCTTCTGCTGCCTACTGAAACTTGCTTGTCCCATGAGTAGACCAAGGCAGAAATGTTAAGCAGTAAATGTTGTTGGAGCAGACACCAAATGCACAGTGAGTGACTCCTTGCCATTGCATTTTGAGTCTGAGGACTTTAAGGTCCATGCTGCAAGGCGCCTCCTGCAGGTCTTTGATGAGATTAACCAGTCTATGGCCTTACCATCCTGAACGTGCCCGATCTTGTCTGATAGGATTATCAGACAAGCACTTCTGGTGCCCAGAGTGCAAATTTATTTGAAAACACACCTATTTATTAGCTGTCTTTCACCTCTGTCTTATTTCCTCATCACAGGCCAATGTATCCTAGATCAATCCTGAGTAAACATATCACACTCAAATGTCATTTGTTGTTAGGACAAATGAATCCATGGAGAGCAACAGCTACCATTCACCAAAGCTATCTCAATACTAATTAATGCACTACTTTAAAGACTAACATATCACTTTCCATAGGTGGAAACATATGACATGAGAAAGTAGCCTATTCATAAACATAAATACTAGGAAATTAAATTTGGAAACGTGTCTAATTTTGATCTACAAACACCTCAAGTACCACACTTTTGAAAGAACTTTCTTAGACTAAGTCACATGTATATGGGTCTTTCAGAAAGAGTTACACAAACCACAGAAGCTGGGATGGCATTTATTTCTTTTTCTTCTTGAATGCTTATCATATATGTTCAAAAAAGTACTGGAACCCATGATGACCATGATAAGAGAAAAATGGAAGGTACAACAAGGAATCAAATCAAATTTCTAGCGCTAAAAACATATATACAATCACTAAGATGAAAAAGACATTGAATGGGATTAAAAGTAGATTAGGCCCTGAAGAAGAAAATATTATGGAACTTAAGGATATACCAATTGAAACCATAGAAACTATGCAAAAACAGGGATGCCAAGAAAAAATATACTTAAAAATTTAGTAAATGTCAGTGACTTGTAAACAACATTAACAGATTAATACCTGTCTTTAGAAAAATAGGATCAGAGAAAGCAGAAAAAATGTATTTGGAGAGATTACAACTGAAGTTTTTCTCAATATGAATTCTTTAAAATCTCAGTGAGCCCCAAGTATTGTCCAAAGATATTAAATCAACAGGATAGATACATGTAGATATATTAAGGAAATTATTTTATGGAATTGGCACTATCTGAATCAGTAGGGAATGACAATTCAAGAACAGTAAGTCAGACTCGCAGGATGCAGATCCAAGCAGGGGTTTCTGCAACAGTCTTGAGAAAACATTCCTTCTTCCAAAGGAAATCTCAGTTCCATTTTACTCCCCAGACCTTGAAATGATTGGATGAGTTCCACCTGCTTTCCAGAAGGTTGTCTGCATACATAAACCAACTGATGGTAGATTTTAAAATATTTTCACAGCAATACTAAGACACATCAAACTAACCCTCACACCCAGCACAAGAACCATGAAGGATACATTTGAGTCATCTGTAGGAAAATGGAAGCACCTTGAGACCATAATGCTAAGCAAAACAAACCAGATAAACAAGGTCTAATATCACACTGGTCTCTTTTATATGAGAAACCCATAAGTAATTTAAGGAGCAAAATAAAAAAAAATAGATTATAGGAATCATGGAAGAGGGCCGGGGATTTAGCTCAGTGGTTCTGCCACCTGCCTTGCAACTGCTAGGTCCCAAGTTTGATCCCTAGTATCAAAAAAAAGAAAAAAAAGAGAGAGAGAGAGAGGAATCATGGTAGATTTTGTGGAGATGGGAAGGAATGTGAGGATGAGGGGCGATGGGAGAGCAGGAAGGTGGAGGAGAAATGCAATGAGTAAGATGTGAGATGTACCAATTCCTCAAGATGAATGTACTAGATGAATAAAGGAATTCAGATGTGTGATGTACATAAACTAACTCCACACAAGCAATCTAAACATTATGTACTGCGAACATGTATTTAAAAAGCAATAATAAAATGTGTAGTTAAAAGCAACCAAAATAATCTAAATGAAATGAGACGATAACTAAAAAGGGAAAGAAACACAAAGGAAATGAGAAAGTATCTTGAACTTAGAAAAAAATAAAGAACAACATCAAAATTTATTAAATACAACTAAGACAATGATTAGAAGGAAATTCATAGCAATAAACTCATATTAGTAAAACTGAAAGATTTAGAAACATAAGATCAAATTAAACCAAAAAGAATCAGGAGGAAATAATCAAGATAAAAGAGTAAAATATCAATGAAATACAAAATAGAAAAGTGATAGAAAAAAATAATTCTTCAGCTGATTCTTTGAGAAAATCAATAAAATTGACCAAACTCTAGCTATAGTGAGGCAGATAAAGAGAGACAATGTAAGTACAAATATCAGGAATTAGAGATGACATTTTTCAGTTTCTACATAGATATAAAGGATGAGGAATATTACAAACAACTTCACAAATGACGACTTAGATGAATTTGACAAAGTTATTGAAGAATACAAAATACTCATTTACTTAAAAAAAATAGTTGTCTGAAACAGCTTTCTATTAAAGAAGTTAGTTTAAAATCTTCCAATAATGAGTTCCTCAATAAATGAAGCACAACTGCCATTCAACCCTACAATCCCACTCCTAGATATCTGCCTAAAAAAAAGATAGCAAATATTAAAACAAAATTTGAACAAGAATGTTCACAGCACCTTTATTTACAATAGGCAAATGGTAGAAACAACCCAAAAGTCTATCAACTGAAGAATAGTTAAACAAAATATGGTATACCCCAACATATGCATATTATTTGGCAATTAAAAGGAATAAGTTCTCAAAACATGTTATGATATGGATAAACCTTGAAAACATCATGCTCAGGGAAAGAAGCCAGACACAAAAGGCCACATATGCTACAATTCTATTTACATGAAATAGCTAGTGCAGGCAGTCTGTAAGAGACTAAAATCAGATTAGCAATAGCCAGAGGCTGGGGAGAGGAAATAGGGAGTAAATTGCTTTATGGGTCTGGTATTTCCTCCGGTGTGATTGCATTTTTGTGGAACAAGATAGTAATGATGATTTCATGGCAATGCGAAAATATTAAATGCTCCTGAAGTGAACACTTTAAAATGGCTGAAATGATAAATTTTAATGTTAAATAAAACAAATCAGACACACAAAACTAAATATCACATGGTTTCTCTTATATGAGAAACCCAAAATATAAATAAAGAGCAACATGAAATGCAGATAACAGGAAGCAGGGAGATTGACGTTTTGCAGATGGGAAGGAGGCCAAGAGATGGAGGGAAGGGGAAGGAATGGAGGGAGTGGGGTAAAAAGAGAATTAAGGTGTGTTATGTACACGTAATAATTTCCCATGAGGGATGTAATCATTCCGTACTTCAAACGTGCTAATAAAAAAACGGAAAAATCACACATTTACATAGTGAATTACACCATATCTAAAATGAATGTGGTACTATGTGGTTAATAAAACATTTTGACAGCAAAGGAGGATTTTTATCATTAACAAACAGGGAGAAGTTTTATTTTGTTTTGCCTTTTGATTTCTGTTTCTGTTGTGCCGGAGTTTGAACCCAGGACTTCACAAACTCTAGGCAAGGGCTCTGCCACTGAGCTACAAATCCAGCCCAGGAGACAAGTTTTAAGTCTGATAAGCTCCACAAATTCTAAGGTCTTAGGTCTCAAGACATAGCAAATAGGGCCAGGGATTTAGCTCAGTGGTTCCGCAGCCTGCCTCACAAGCACAAGTTCCCAGGTTCGATCCCCAGTACCAAAAAAAAAAAAAGAAAAGATATACCAGATATCCTCTGTCCTGGGGAAGCCACAACACTGGATCTGAATAAACAAAAATAATCCAAAGTCATTTATTTTGCAGGTTCCTGCCAACACTCTACCTAAAGGAAGACTCATTTTTTTGCATTTGAAAACGTCCCTTTTTCACCTTTGTGATGGCTAATTTCATGTGTCCACTTGGCTGAACCAGTCTTCCAATTTGTGCTCAAACATTATTCTCAATGTGTGTGAGTGTGAGGGTATCGAGAATGAGTTCTTGGAAGGAATTCACATTTATTTTTTGGTATCGGGGATAGAACTCAGGACCTTACGCTTTTGAAGCAGGTGGCAGAACCACTGAGCTAAATCCCCGGCCCAGGAATTCACATTTCAATAGAGGACATTGCTCTCCAGATAGTTGGTGGACCTTGTTCAATTAGTTGAAGTCATGAGTGGAACCAAGACTGAAACCCTCCCGAGTTAGAGGGAATTCTGCCCACACCACATCTTTGGAACAGAGTTGTGATCATGGCTGTTCCATGGATCTCCACCCTACTGACCCACTCTGCAAGTTTCAGATTTGAAATGTTCCATGACCTGTGAACGAATTCTTTAAACCAAGTCTTTTCTTCTCTAGATATACATTCTGCTGGGTCGGTTTCTCTGGAAAACTTTAACTAATACAAACTCTTAATCACTAAGCTCAGCAGTCTCTACCTGACTTTTAGGAAGAATTTGACCAGCCTGCTTACCACTTCCTCTCCTTGGCTTCCCAGAACACCCATCAGACCAGGAATTCTCCAAACACTTTGTGTTACTTTTCTCTTGTTGCTGAGACAAAATACTTGACATCCAAAGTTAAAAGGGAAAAAGTTTTATTTGGCTTACAGTTCGTAGAGGTTTCAGTCCATAATCAGCTGGCTCCAAGGCTGGGATGACAAACAAGCATCACAGAGGAGAAACAACATGGTGCACAAGGCAACAAAGGTAACAAGAGAGCCCTTCGCAGGGTCTTTCTGCCTCTTTTATCCCATCCAGACTACCAGGATTAGGGTGGTCCCAAACCTGTCACTGACATGTAGTAGTTTAGTAATCATGTGCCCTTACTCCCAGCGTCACACATTCCAGATTCAACTACCTCTGAAAAAGAAAGTCCCAGCTCAACTGCATGAGGCTTTGGGGGGAGGGGGGCATCTAAACACAAATCATAATGCAATGCTTATCTCTGAATCTTCTTGTGTATCTCCTTCTTCCCAGTCTTGAAATGTTGGTCTTCCATGGGGCTCCAGCTTTAATCCACTTCACATCAAGCTTTATTAGTATGATCATATCAGTTTCTGTGTCCTGAACTTCCTCCTTCATGTGATTTCACTCTCTCTCACTCCAGTCATTTCTGGCCTCAAAACTCGTATTTTCAATTGTGTATTTTATGTCTCAACTTCAGTGTCTGAACAGTACATCTTACTAATATGAGCCTGACTTCATTATATTTTCTTTTTAAATTTTTATTTTTGAAGAGCCTAATAATTATATGTTTTCATGGGGTACCACATAGTGAAGCACTGTCTCAACGCATCATAGTCAACATCCTACAGACTCAGAAAAAAAAAGAGATTACTAAAAGCTACTAGAAAGATGCACCAAATTGCCTATAATGGCAAACCCATCAGAATAACAAATAGATTTTTCAGCACAAATATTAAAGAATAGGAAGGAGAGCTTGGAGTAAAGTTTTTAATGCCCCACCCCAATTTTGCTAACCCAGGTTAGAAAAAATATCCTTCAAAATTGTAGAAGAAATAAAGACTTCTCATAATAAGGATAAACTAAGGAAAATAATGATCACTAAACCAAATAGACTCCTAAACAGAGACACAGAAGATAATATTATCCAAGAGCCCAAAGGAAAGAATATACCTAACTAGGAGAGTAGTTCAATAAGAAGAAAATGGAAAGGAATCAAGCAATGAAAAAATAATATAATGACAGGAATCAGTGTAAACATATCAGTCTTCTTTTCTATCAATGGACATAGTAGTTGACACCCCAAACTTAGAGGAGGAGAGGTTTAATTTAGCTCATGGTTTTGGCAGATTCACCCCAGAGTCAGATGACTCCAAGGCAGAAACATCATGGTAGAAACATGGATGGAACAAAGATGTTTAGTTCCTGGCAGCTGGGAAGCAGAGCGCAGGGGAGCAGTGCCAGCCCAGAAATAGGACAGGGGCCACATATAGTGCCCAGTCATGTCTCCATGACCCACCCAGAAGTGTGCTCTACCACTGTTATTCTGAGTCTCTGCAAAGTCTCAGGACAAAATGTGGACAGATTATCTGCCAGAGCACAACACACATGATCTTTATTACAACTGCAAATGGAGTCGTGCTCCCAACTGAAATGTCCTGAGCCTGGCCTTTACGGAAATTACAACAGATGCCAGTTAAATCAAGAGGATCACAAGACATTCTTTTGAAAACATATTCCAATAAATTGGGAAATATGGAAGAAAGGTATAAATTCCTAGAAACATATGATTTACCAAAATTGAACAAAGAAGATAGGAAACCTCAGAACACAGAACAAACAAGCAATGAAATTAATGCCATAATAAAAACTCAACCAATGAGGAGAAACTCAGAACCCAATGGATTTGCTATAGAATTTTGCTAAAATTCTAGAAAAGAGCTAAAACTTGCACTCCTAAAACTTATCTATCCAATTGAAACAGAAAGAATTCTTCCACACTCATTCCATAAAGCCAGAATTTCCCTAGGATCAAAGCCAGATAGGGACTTAATGCAATAGAAAGCCACACCCCAATATTGTTGTTGAACATAGATGCAAAAATCTTCAACGTACCTACAAAATAACTCAAAAAATTATTAAAAAGAAACCCAAACCAAGACAGCTTGGTCCCAGAAGTGCAGGAATGGTACAACATATGTCTATCAATAAATACAACACATTGAAATGGCTATCATGAAGAGCATAATAAACAACAAATGCTGGTGGGGATGCAAGGAGGAAGGAACCCTTTTGGATTGTTGTTGGAAACGTAAACTATTATAAGCCATTATGGAAATCAATATGGAGAGAGCTCAAAAAATTAAAACAGAAATTCCGTTTAACCCAGCTATGACTCTCCTGGCTATATTCCTGAAAGAGTTAAAGATGTCATAGTATAATGATACAGGCATACTCAGGTTTATACAAGCAAAATTCACAGTGGTTGAGCTCTGGATACAGCCTGAACCCTCACCAACAGAGAAATGGATACAAAAAACATGGTATGCATACACAATGCAATATATTACACAGTAACAAAGAATGGAATTATTTCCTTTGCAGGAATATTGATGGAACTTCGGGTCATCATGTTATACGACACATGCCAGGCACAGAAAGTTAAATACTGCATGGTTTATCTTATGTGAGACACCTAAAATATTAATAAATAAATGATTACGATAAAGGAGAGATGAAAAAAGAAGAAGGCAGACTTTACAGAGGTGAAGAAAGAGATCGGGGGAGTGGGGCAGTAAGAGAAGGGAAATAAAGCCATAAAAATGACCAAGGCATGTTATATACATGTATCAAATCCCCCAAGTGAACACAATGATTATGTATTACAAATATACAGTAATAAAACATTAATTAAAATAATAGAAATAAAATGGGAAGGACCACAGGATGGGCTTGGAAGCTGTGTATGGAACCTAACAAAGCCTCCTTCAGCCTGATGCGGATGACTGACGCCCGTCAAATCTGTTTGTTCTCCTCTAATGAAAGGTAAGGAAGAAAATAACTAACATTGTGCTAAGACATTGTAGAGTTTATTTGTTACAGCAGCTATTTTTTCCGGGTCTAAATCTGTAGGACTCTCAGTCACTCAAATTACAGTCAAAAAGTGTGGTCTCATTCAAGTTATACAGGAGAAGAGCTGAATTCAGGACTCTTTCTTTTCTCTCACACCATCCCTGCTGATTAATTAACGTCTCTCCCCTCACCTTTTAGAATGAGATGGCCAGATTGGGCTAGGACGAGGTAACTAGTTTAAATCACCCACCTTAGGCTCAGTTCTTCTGATGCCTGTGAGGAACAGGAAGTGGGCCAGGAAGAGGCAGAGAGCAAGGTGCAAGTGGAGGGTGGTGCCCGTGTTCTGGATGGGTCGGCACAGCAGGAAGGTGACGGCTGCTAGGAAGAGGCACAGCAGGGAGAGGCTCAGCCCCACGTAGGTGATCACCGTCAGCACAGGGCCCTCCTGCAAGCCACCAAGGGAGGAGCGTCGTACACTTTGCAACTTGCCCTCCCGACAGAGTCACATGAGCTTACTACTCCCCCCAACACTGGTCACTCACGCTTTCTAATGTGGTGCTCTCTGCAGAATGGAAAGAGATTTACTACACGGGACTGCGGCAAAAACAACACTACGAGGTAGAAGCTGTCCAATGGACATAGTGGATATGGGAAACTCGTGTTTAACTGAACATTTTCCAATAGGTAAATTAAAAATATTAAAAAGAACAGGTAAAATTAATTCAATCATGTATTCTACCTAACCCAATAGCTTTAAAATATTATTAGTCCTGTGAATAATCAGTGTTAATGGAAACAATTATTAGTGAAAAATTTGACCGTTTTTTTATATTAGGCTTTTGAACTTTGTGTATATGTTACACTTACAACACATTTAAATTCCTACACAGTAATCCTATCAAAGAATAAAGTTGTTTTTAACAGAAAAATACTTCATACTGCTCCAGTTTTTAAATTTAAAACTGATTAAAATGAAGTAACATTAAAAATTCAGTTTTTCATTTGTACTTGGCTAAATTTTAAGTGTTCTATAGCCACGGATGATGATTTTATTTAATAGTGCAACTGTTTCATTAATCTCAATGAAAACTAGTTTTTTTAAAAAGTCTTGTTCCCTATTGCATGTTCAATGTCTAGAACAGTGCCTGGCACATAATAGGCACTTAATAAATATTTTTGACCAATAAAATGAGGCCATGTCTATGAAGGATAGAACAAGTTGGTCATCATATAAATATTTAATAAATTGAAGATTAAAAAATAAGAGGAGTTAAGGAAATTTCTTTTAATCTGAGTTATCCTAGATTTAGCTGGGATCTAGAAAGTCCAGAGAACTACAATGGTTTAGTTCCAGAATGTTTGCCAAACTCTCACACACTCAGAGGTGGGACCTTTGGAAGGTGATTGGATCATGGGGATGCTCTATTCACCAATGGTTTATCTTTGATGAGTTTAGTAGCTGAATGTGCTGATAGGAGGTGGGGCCTGATTGGAGGTGGGTCACTGAGGGGCATAACCCGGAAGGGTTTATTCTTGTCCCAGCTTCCCCTTCTCCTTCCACTTCCTGTCTGCCATGAAGTGAGAAGTTTTCCTCCATAGTAGGCCCTTCCTTCCACTGTACTGTTTCTGCATTGGAGCCTGCCTACCACTGACTGAAACTTCTGAAATTGTGAGCCAAAATAATCCTCTGCTCCTTTAAGTTGTGAATGTTGGGTATTGTCTCTCAGCAGGCCGAAAGTTACTAAGACAAGGGCTGTGCTTTCTCATCTGGTCTGACCAGGGAGGTTTGGTAGTAACTCCATCTAACAAAGTAACAGATGCTTTCAATTCCAGAATCCCTTGGACCTTACTCCTGTAAAGGCTGCCAACCAACTTCCCAGTGTCTGTTGGCTTTTCATGTTAGCTTCAATGCATGGGTCTTGAGCTCAACTATGCCTATGAAAGTGTTAGGGAGTTAACGCCCTCTGAACACAGTTACAAACAAATGACTAAAAGTGGTTGATGCATAAATACCCTAGTTCTGTCTCCATGTACTAAGGATGACTTTGATGTGTGCTTTTTATATCAACCCTCAGAGTCCCCAGAATAAATAAGCTTGGTGACCCACAGTGGGAACTGGCTTGATAATGTTCTCTGTACTGGTTTCCATCATTTTTCCACATCATTTCCCCATTATTACTGGTGTTTCTTTAAATCACCTCTCATGTAAGCTACCACTTGACTCCTTGTTGTAAAGTCTTTTTCTAAAAATATGTAGCAGATGAGCTCAGAGCTTCCATGCAATGGAATCATGAATCTTGGTACCTTGGGGCTCAGAGCCATGAGGACAGCAAAGCTGGACAGGTGGTAACACTTGCATGTGGTGTAGGAATCATTCCTGCCCATTCGAAGGCAGCCCTCTGTTGACCAGCTGCCCCCTTCCTCTGATCCTTCCCAGTAGACACAGAAATGCTGTACATTCTCAATCCCAGGCTGCAAAGGCAATAGTATGAAGGTGAATCTCCTTCCAGTTTTATTATTTCAACTTTACATATTAACCCAATGCAGTGGGTTGGAAACCTGATTCTGAACACCTGTGAGGTGTTTCCATCGCCACACCTGCCGGGGGGGGGCTTATTCTTCATTTATTCTTCCCCTCTATAGCTGTCTTAGTTCACTGAGCATTGATGCTTATGAGCTGATTCACTCAAGTTTCTTGTCATTGATAAAACCAGTAAGGGCACCAGTGAGTGAGAGATCACTGGATGGGAGAAGAGAGATGCCAAATGCCTCCATAGGCTTCCTTATCTGCTCTTCCTCACCAGCAGATGACCTTCTCCTTCTCCCTGAATCTGACTCCCACGTGGCTCAATGCTACTCTCCACTCCATTGGCTTTTTAGGCTTTATGGTGAGATTAGTTTCCCTCGTGACTGTCTTTGGGTGTCTTGGCGTGTCTTTTTCCAGATTTATTGAGGTGTGATGAGCAATTAAAATCATATACATTTAAGATCTATGATGTGATGCTTTGATATTCACATGCATTATGAATGATTACCATAACCAAACTAATTAGCATGTCCATCACCTTGCATTTTCTTTTTGTGGTGAGGAAACTGAAAATGCACTCTAAGGAAATTTCAAATACAGAAATCATTACTAATGAGTGTAGTCACCATATAGTACAAATATTTTTAGAATTTATTAATTTTATTATGTTTGTAATCTTTGGCCACCATTTTCTCCTAACTAGCATTCTATGCTCTGTTACAATGAATTCAAATTTCTTAGATTCTATATGTATTTGAGATCACACAGTTTTTATCATTCTGTGGCTGGCTTATTTTATTTAGCAAAATGTCCCCTGTGATGTTTTTGTAAATGGCAAAATTCTTTTCTTTCTAAGGCTGCATATAATTTTATTTTTTCTATATTTTATTTATCACTTCATCAGTTGATGGCCACTTAGCTTGTTTTCATATTTATGCCATTATGCATAGCACCCCAATGAACACAGGGGTGCAGCTGTCTCTTCCATATACTGACTTCCATCCCTTTGGATATATACCCAGCAATGGGACTGCTGGATCATATCTTTTATCATTTAGATAAAAAAATATCAAAAATTTAGATCAATGTCCAAAAACGTCCAAAATTTAGATCAAAAATGCCCAAATTCTTATGTGTTCAGAGGTGGGCTTTTGAGATGGGGCCCTAATCATCTGATTTCACAGCTGAATGTCCTGTCAGGTGTCAAGGCCTGCTTGGAGGAAGGGAGCATGTCTTTTTTTTTTCTGGTACTGGGGATCGAACTCAGGACCTTGCGCTTGCTAGGCAGGCACCAGAACCACTGAGCTAAATCCCTGGCCGAGGGAGCATGTCTTTGAAAGCTGTACTCTGGTCTCTCCCTCTTTCTTTGGCTCTTCAACATTCCCTTCTTAATACTTGCCATGAGGTGAGCAGTTTTACTTTGTCATGTCCTTTCTACCCTGGAATTGGGAACAATAGACCTCTGAAACCATGAGCCAAAATACACCTTTCTTCCTTTCAGCTGTATATGTCAGGTATTTTGTCCCAGGGACAAAAAGCTGATACAGAAAACTGATACTGAGAAGAGCAGCCATTGCTATGACTAAACTGATCACGTGGCTCAGTAGATCTGGAGCTGTTGCATGGGAAGATTTTGGGCAAAGTTGCACAAACAAGACAGAGAAAGCCTAAAATCCTGAAAGTATTGCTTGATAGGTGATTTTGGTTTGGGCTCAGAAGACCAGATTGCTGATGAAAATGCAGACAAGGAAGACCATGTTCATGAGGTTTCCGACAGAAATGAGGGCTCTCTTGGGAAGTGGACTAAAGGGCATACATGTTTCATTTTGGCAAAGAATTTGTCTATGATTTATCTATGGCTTGAAACTTTGGTGAGGCTGTATTTAAAGACAGTGAGCTAATGGATCTGGCACAGGAGATTTTAAGATAGCACAAAGTTCAGGTAACAGCATGGAGATTGCTGACTGATTTTACTTAGATTTTCAGGGTGAACTGAGAGCAAAAAGCAGGGTTAAAAGCTTTGAAAAACTTGCAGTTTGTCCACAAAATAGGCATGTGTAAAGTTGGGACCGAAGAAGGTAGGAAGAAAGTGTGAAGGTGTTGTAGAGATCACCACCATTACAGAGAACACAAGTGCTTTGCACCACGGTAACAGGAAAAACGCCTTGGGGATATTTTGGGAATTAACCAGACTGCAGCTATCACAGGTTATAGGTGTAAAAGTGCAAACTCCTTTGAAACACCTGGCTTTGAAAACAGAATCCCAGGGTGCCCTGTTCACTCAGGGCCACCCAGGGAAGTGTTTCCCCTGCTCAGCCTTCCAGGTACTCAGAGGTCACTGTGGCCATGGTTCAAGGGGAGCAAAACACTGCTCACGTTGGCAGCAGGCCTTGGCAATATCTACGTAATGCTAGATTTACAGGCATGTAGAAAGCAAGAGTTATATGGTCACAGGAGTTTCCACCTAGATTTCAAAGGAAGGCATGGAGCCAGGCATAGTAGTGCATGCCTGGAAGCCCAGCACTCTGGGGAGGTGAGGCAGGGAAATTGTGTGTTTGAGTCCAGCCTGGACAAGTTAAAAACTCAGTGAGACCCTATCTCAAAATGTCAAAAAAGGGCATGGGAGGTAGCTCAGTAGGAAGGCCCTGGGTTCAGTCCCAAGTACTACAAAAAAAGGAAGACTTGGGAGATGTTATGGCTTGTATCTAGATGTCCCTTCAAAGCCTCACATGATCATAGGTGAGGCTTCTTGGAGGTGGCTGGATGTAGAGTGTGTAATGCTGCAATCAAGGATGGGATGCTGGGATTGATTCATGGTATGATGTTAGGATTAAGGGTTCCCCACCCTGGGTGTGAGTGCTACTGCCCTAAGGGCAGGTATCCTGGATGGAATATAAGGGACAGAAAGAGGGCTGTGGTTATTGCTTGCTGCTTTGCTGCTTTGCTGCCATCTTCCTGCCATGAACTGTTTTCCCCTCTACAATGCCCTTTAGCTGTCCCATCATTCCCTGGAGACAGCTGACTATGAAATCTCTACAAACTATGAGGTATAATAAATCTTTCCTCCTTTAACTTTGGGTGTCAAGTATCTTGTCTCAGCAAAGAGGAAAAGTAACTAAGACGGGAGGCTAGCCAATATGTGACAGGTTCATAGTCCCCACCAGAAGGATGGGAGAGGGTGATGTGTGAAGCTGTCAGAGTGAAGATGAAACAGCAATTGAGATCCCAGAAAGCTGGAAATACCAGGAATGTGGAATGTATGCAAAGTATAGCTGCAGGAAGTGAGTGAAGACACCAAAAGAGAGACAAGGCCACAAGGCTGGGGCCACCCAAGCTCTTTGGAGCTCATGTTATGCCACCCTGTGCCCCAGGAGCCAGACCTGGAGCTACAGAATTTAATGTGTGTCCTGCCAGTCTTGCTTTGATTCCATTTCCTTCTATTGCTCTATTCTTCCCCTTTGTGATTATTCTGTGCTATTGTATGTTGGCATTATGTAACTTGGATTTAAAATTTTTTTGTAGGGGTTCATAGCTAAGAGTTTGCCTTGAGACTCTGGGGGACTTCATATTAATAACTTTTGAGAAATATTGGAACTGTTGAGACTTTAGCAATGCTTAGAAGTGGACTGAATGCATTTTGCCAAATGGGATGAACATGAGACTTCAGGGTCCAAGCATGGAATGTTATGGTTTGGATTGAAAATATCCCCCAAAAGTCTCAAGTGTTTGGATGTGGGGGTTTTGGAAGGTGACTAGGTCCTGCTGGTGCTAACCTCATAAATGGGACACTCCGTTGATGAGCTCATAGCTTAAGGTGCTATTAGGCAGTGGGGACTGGTTAGAGGGTGTAGGGAACTAGGGCATACCTTTGAAGGATGTATTCTTGTCCTTGGCCCTCAATCTCTGTCCCTCCCTCTCTTTTTTCCTGTTCTCTCTGCTTTCTGGCTGCTACTTCTGCCCTTCTGCCATGATATTTCTGCCCTGGAGCCTACCAACCATAGACTGAAACTTCTGAAACCGTGAGCCAAAATAAACCTTTTCTTCTTTCAGGTTTGTATGTCAGATATTTTATACCAGTGATAAAAATTATTAATATCATATCTATTTTTAATTTTTGAGGCATCTTCACATTGTAATGGCTGTACTAATTTACATTCCCAGTAACTGTGTTCAAGTGTCTCTTTTATCATCAATATGTCTGACTTTTTGATAATAGTCATCCCAATGCATCAAGGTGATAGCTCTTTGAAGTCGCCCCAACATTTCTTATCTGTTCTCTTACTTCTGAATGATGACAGTCAGATTCAGTTCCATATGGGGACACTTTCCCACTCATAGCACTGCAGAGAGAGGCAGCACTGGGTTATGCTCACCTGAGTATGTTGAAAAGTCAGGAGCACAGGTTCAGACAGGTAAACTTTGTCTTGCAAACCAACTGTGCCACTCACAACATGAGAGTTCAGCTTTACTCCTTGCATTCCTCTTGAATTGTTAAAAAAGGATCCATTCAGAATATTCCCAAGAGATTCATAAGTGATAAGAGCAACTGTACTCACATCTAAGAAAATCGAGAGAAATAATGTTAGAAGGTGTCCACATTTAAGACGATGGAACACTTTTGTCTTATGTGAGGGCATAAAGTAAATACAATGCACAATTAAAATTACCTGTGGAAATCCTTTAAATTGCACAGATAATATACTAAAAGTGGTTTAGGTTGCAGAATCTGGAACACATAATGCCCTACACATTATAAGAGGTCTATGTGCAAAATATTTCTATCAATGGTATATAAAAATATACAACTCCTTTGCTATCAAAATCAGTGTTGTTATGCAACATGCTTGTACCAGAAGGGTTGGTTGGCTATAGAAATCATACATTTCCATCTTCCATTTCAAGCTCACACTAATGTACGTGAAAAGTATGCAGGATGTCTTATTATATTTAATTTATTATATTTAATTAACTTTCTCTCTCTCTCTCTCTCTCTCTCTCTCTCTCTCTCTCTCTCTCTCTCTCTCTCTCTCTCTCTCTCTCTCCCCTCTTTCCCTTCTCTCTTTCTGTCTCTATCATTTTCTCTCCATTTCCTTCTCTTCTCCCTCCTTTTTTTTGGGTGAAAATTTACAATTTAATTCACAGAAATTAAATGAACACAAGGTGCTCTGTAGCATGGTGTAGTCTCTTCCAAAGTGCAATTATTCGTGGGCCACACTTTCATTTTGGCCAAAGTCATTTACCACTCACATTATAATTTACTCCATTAAAAAACCAACTCATTGTTACATCTTTTCCCTACCTTCCCCTACCCCACATCTCACAGTAAAGAATGAATGTTAATTGGTAATCAGGCATTTTCTGGAGTATACAAAGCAGGCTTCTCAGTGTCTCAAGGCAACCGTGTGTCTGTCTTTGAAATATTTTATATGCATGCATTCTGTCATCATGTATTTCCTGGGCACCTACTCTGTGCCAGACATCATAGGCATTATGATAGAGTGGTACACAGAACAAAGCCCTTGCCATCAGAGAGTTGACATCATACTAGGAGATATGGACAATAAATAAATAAATGAATTAGAAAGATATTACATATTGCAGGTGCTTCCCAAAATTATGGTGAAGGAGTCAGGTACAGGAGGCAAACTATGGCATGAAGAGCAAGACCAGCCTGCCATATGTTTCTCCAAATAAAGTTTTATTGGTACAAAGCCACACTGCTTCATTTCTACATAATCTACTGTTGCTTTCATGCTACTGTGACATAGTCGAGTACTTATGACACAGGTAATTTGGCCCCCAAATCTAAAATATTTATTTTCTAGTCCTTTTACAGAAGAAGTTTGCCAACAGAAGAAGTTTACAGAAGAAGTTGCCAATGGAGGGAAGTTTTGAGACTACTTTTAATAGGGTGTTCATAACACAAATCTCAAAAAAGAGACTGATTAAGACAATGATCATCTACCACTGTTATGTGACATTTTCAGACAATTACACGGAAACAGGACCTGCATTAGCCTGTCCATTTTAAGGAAGTGCATCAGTAGAGCCTTGTTTTAACCTCAGCATGAATTGCAAAGTACACACTCCATATGAGAATCCAACTTTATTCCCCAAATTGCCTGATATGGGGTCAAGGAAGATCTTTTCATTTCAGCATGTAGAGTCTCTTGAACTTGAAAACTTTGTGGATTCCCCCTACTGACACAGTAACTTATAGAAATAAGACAACGCTTACACTTTGGGTTCAATAAAATTCCTCTTAGATCCAGTACCTTTTCTGGCTCCTTTGAAAGCACCAGCACAATTGATATTCATTGTGTTATTTCCAGCTTCCAAAAAGGTCTTCTCATGACATTTCTTGGTTTCATAGACTGAAATATTAAGAAAATCGAGTCCTGCTATACTTGTTTCTCACACCTCAGAAATCTATTGAAGAACTCCCTTCTTTGGGAATGGGATTTTGCACAGTTTATAACATACCAAGCATTAGAAACATGGGCAGAGCTGGTTTATTCATTTATTCTTTTTTATTCATTTATTCTTTCAATTTATATTTTCAAAGAAGCGGACTACTCACAGACAGTGTTGGAGGGACAACTCTGTCATCCTGAGAGCTGACAGATTTCAGGCCTTGTCTATACCAGACCCGTATCTCTTTAAGGTGGTTATGGGCACCCACTTAGTATCTCTTACCTATATTAAGTGAAGGATTATTACCCTTTCCTGGAGAATCAAAACTCTGATTCCATATAGTCATTTCCACATGATGAAGTAGTCGGGTAACCCTTTTCGCAATTTCTTTTTTGCTAATATTTTGCGTTGAAAGTTCCTTTCAAAGATAGAGAACTAATTAGGAGGACTCCCATTGAAACTTAAGAAATCAGGAATATGGATAAATCACTAAATGAACCCAGAAAGCAACATTTATTTATGCAGTTTTTTTTTTTTTTGGTACAGGGGAACCAACTTGGGACCTTGCGCTTGCGAGGCAGGCAGCGGCACCACTGAGCTAAATCCCCAGCCCTGGCAACATTTATTATTGTACTATGAGGTGGGGTGGGAATGAAGCTCTTGATGTTTGATGCAGGTTGTTTAATGACATCTGAGGCAGTGTAAACCTATTTCAGAGTTTCTCAATGTCTATTGACCTCTGAGACTAGATAATTCTTTGTTGAGGTAGGCTGTTCTGGGTCTCAAGTTCTCCAGGAAGTTGAGCTGTATCCATAGTTTCTAACAACTAGGTGCCAATAGCAATCATCCCTGGGTTTTGATAACAAAAAGTGCCCCCAAATATTGCCAGTTTCCTCATTGGACAGAGGACTAAATTGTACCTTGATGAGAAGTATTCTATCTTAAAAAGCATAGGGCTTCACGGTAGAGTTTGAGTACGACAGTAACATGGTAAGACTTACTAGCTATTTCCCAAGCCCAGGCTTCACCCCACTCACCCAAACATTCTCTTGTGATGGTGTCTTCTGTATGTGGTTCTCTGAGAAAGAAAGTTAGCCATTAAGTGAGATATGGAAGAAAACACATCCAATTACCCTCAAATTAGATGTTCCTGAAGTTTCTGCATCCCATCCTAATTCCCCTTTAAGACCTCCAAAACATATTCTACAATAGAACTTTTTTTTTTAATGCTAGGTATTGAAGCAAAGGTCTTCTTGCATGTGCTAAGCAAGCACTCTACGGCTGAGCTACACTCTCAACCCTACAGTAGAATTTAAAATGAGAATTAGCATGTGATTTCTGGTTGAATAATTCAGTCAACAGTATTTGTTGAGAAGGGACACTTAATCTTGACTGTTGACTTGATTGGCTTGAGAGACTCCATGGAGATTAGTAGTCACACTTCTGGACGTGTCTCAATGCATCACTGGGGCTCTTCCCCTGACCTCTAATTCTTAATACTCTGAGTTGAGCAGCTTTCCTTGACCATGATGTTTCTGCCATGATGTTTTTGCTTTGGAGCCCGCTGACCATGCATTAAAACCTCTGAAACTGTGAGCCAGAATAAACTCTGGCAGGATTGTCATCAAGCAAACAAATACAAGTAAGTAATTGACAAGCTCTTATTAATTGATGCTCTTATTAAATAGGGTGAGATGACACGGGAATATACAACAGATCCCCAACCCATCAAGGTTAAGAGAAAACCCAAAGAAAAAACAAAGAGCAAAATAGAAGATAACAGGAAGCAGGGAGACAAATCTTACTCAAAAAGGAAGAGGAACAAGAGATGGAAGGACAGGAGAGGGCAGGGAGGGATACAGGATGAAAAAATAAATTAGGATGTGTTATGTACATGTACCAAGCCCACACAAGGAATGTCAACATTATGTACTACAAATATTTACCAACAAAACAAAACAACAAAGCAAAAGGATCAAGAGATGGGTGGATGAGAGAGAGAGAGAGAGAAGAAAGGGAAAGGGAATGAAAAAAGGAATTAAGATGTGTGATGCACATATACCAACTCAGCACAGGGAACGTGAACATCATGTACTGCACACATGTACTAATAAAATAAAATTTAGGAAAAAAAGTAAAAATAAAATAAAAAGAGAAGGCTTTCCAAATAAATTAGTGTTAAATACATTCATAGAGAAGCAATTGCCTGCACATCACAATATGTAAAGTTTGTTTTTACTTACACTATTTTATTAAGGGTGCGCAGACAGTTTTGAACACACTTGTGTAGCATAACTGCTAATATTTACTGACTTTTCTAGGGAAAAGTGTTCTATGTGCATTAATAATCACGAAGGGTAGCTGAGGTATATGAGATCACTGGGACTGCTGGACTACAGTACCACATACTGGATGAGAGAAAACAAGAAAATGAATTTTCTTGTAGTTCTGGATGTTTGAAGTGAGAATCCAAAGTGTCAGCAGGGCTGTGCTCTCTCTGCAGGCTCGAGGGCAGAATCCAGCCTGGTTTCTCCTTATTTCTGGGCATTGC
Source organism: Heterocephalus glaber (assembly GCF_000247695.1). The sequence goes on from NW_004624828.1 coordinate 3,427,554, forward strand.
CAGCAGCAATCTTTGCTATTCATTGACCATGACATCATAACTCTCATCTCTGCCTCCATCTTCATGCGGCCATCTTTCCTTCTGTGTACTTGTCCACATTTCTCTCATTTTATTTATTTATTTATTTATTTATTTTTGGTACCAGGGATCGAACTTGGGTCCTTGCACTTGTGCAGCAGGCGGCAAAACCACTGAGCTAAATCCCCGGCCCCCATTTCCCTCATTTTATAAGAACACCAGTTCCCTTGGGTTCAGGGCTTGCCCTAATCTAGGGTGACCTCGTCTTGACCAGATTATATCAGCAAAGTTCCTATTTCCACATAGGGTTGCATTCACAAGCTTAGGTAGACTTGAATTTTGGAGGAACAGTATTTAGCCCAGAAAGCAGTTTTCAAGAATTATTTCCAAATGATTACAGTCTCTGGGTATTCATACCCACTCTTGTGTAACCTCCTTCCGTTGACGGTGGATGTAGTGACTCATTTCTAATGGCCAGAACACTGCAAAATGACAGGATGTCACTGAAGGACCTTAGTTAATATGACAGACTCCATATTGTTGCTTGACCCATATGCCTGTCCTTTAGGTGAACCCAGAAAGAGGAAGTTTGGAAATCTCCTCCCCTTAGAAGAAAATGAACTATGCTGAGTGGTGGCTTTGAAGCGTTCTAACCGCAGGATGTTCTGCGTCTGTACATTTTGCTTGTTTTGCTAGTTTTCTCGAATGGGAGGCCTGGAAACTACTGGCCTCAAAAGTGTATAAAACCTGTTTATCTCCCCCGAGTCGGGGCTCGAGTCTGATACTGGTCTCCAGTTGGTTCTATCTCGTTGGGTCCAACAGTCACTAGTGGGATCCGATGACGAAAGACTGACACACACTCTTTCTGGCTATTCTCAGTGGTTGCTATAATGGAGAAAACTACAGAGGCCTTTCTAAACACTGCTGTCTCATACAGACCACCAGAGATGACCGGGTGCTTTAGTTTGACAGCTTTCCAGAAACAGAATACTGCCCGCAGTCATGTGAGTGAGTTTCGAAGCAGGTCTTGTCCCTAATTGAGGCTTAATATGAAATGATTTACTCTGAATAGTTCCCTGATTGTGGACGTGAGGGACTGAGATTCAGAAAAAACATATAAGCCAGGCCTAGACTCCTGACCCACAAAAAGGATGAAATAATACACTTCTATGTTGCTTTAAGCTACTACGTGTTGGGGTAACCTGAGATACAGCAACATATAACTGAGTAGATTCTATTAATATTCCCACATGTAGATGAGACATTTAGATAAGTTGAGCCCTAACCAAAAGTCAACTGGTTGGGCTGGGGATTTAGCTCAGTGGCACTGCACCTACCTCACAAGTGCAAGGTCCTGAGTTTGATCCTTGGTACCAGAAAAAAAAAAAGCCAACGAGTAAGTTGAGGAACCACCACTTGATCAGCACAGCATACAACATCATATGAGGATCAAAGAAATAAATTAAATATACATATAAACATTATGGTTTACATCTGGATATTTGTTCAATGTCTCATGTGCTCGTAGGTGGGGCTTTTGAGAGGTGATTGGATCGTGGGTGTGTGATACTCATTAGTGGATTAGTCCACTGATGAATTTATAGTGAAATGTGATGTTGGGAGGGGAAGCCTGGTTGGAGAAGGTGGGTTACATGCAGCATGGCATGGAAGGGTCTTTCTCCTTCCCTCCTCCCTTGATTGGTTTCTGCTTCCTGACTGCCATGCCATGAGCTGTTTCTCCTCTGCCACCCTCCTTTGCCATGCCTTGGAGCCAGCCACCAGTGGGCTGAAATCTCTACAAATTGTGAGTCAAAATAAACTTCTCCTTAAGTTGTGGGTGTTGGGTATTTTGTTCCAGCAATGAAGAAAGCAACTGAGACACGTACTGTGGATATTGAGTAGTGTATTTCTCATTATTGGAGAGAGATATTATAGATAAGGAAAAAGAGACTCTAAGTCATATCTTGGTGTTAGATTGGAATCAGAAGTACCAATAGGAATTCGTGAATTTTAGTATAAAAAAAACTGATAGTCATAGAAATTGAATTGAAGATCAAGAAAAGATGAAAAAATAGATAAGTTTAGAAAAAATTGAAGATGTACTTTGGAGGCCCAGGAAAGTGACCCAGATTGGTGACATAAATTTGGAAGGTGTATAGACAGGGATGATTACTGATGCTTTGGTGACATCTCTTAGGAAAAGATCACCCAGAACAAGGACTGAACAGGGACGAGGGTGAAGACAGATCTCTCTTCTCTTTCCTTGGACTCATATTCTGGGAGCTGTGACAAACTGTGCTCCTGCTCCTTTCTCATGGTGGAAAAAGTATTTAGAAATTCTTACCATAACATTCTGGACGATCAATTTCAGCGATACCAGCTATCCAGTATAACCAAGAACTGATTAAACAGCTGCAGATGTAGCTTCCAATTTTATTTTTACAGTATGATACTTTCTTGCACTTTGCCCGTCCAGTCTTACACTCATTGATATCTTAGAACCAAGACAAAATATTATTTTTTTATTCTCACAGAAATACACCATTTTCCTCTTGCCTATGGAATCTCTACTATCCAACATCATTTATAAATATAGCAAACAATCTTCAATAGGATGAGGCAACATTATAAATATGACACTTTTCCCTTATATGTCCTATGTAATACCATTTAAAAATCTACAAGTAATTTATAAACTGAGAAAGAGTCGATAGTATTATGCAAGGATAAGCAGAAAGATCATGAAGTGAGGACCTCCCTCACCAGGTATTAAAACATATTAACAAGCCGCAGTGAAACCAGGAGGTGCTGGTGAATGAATAAATAAAAACAGGCCAGTGAAACAGACTAAAAGCTAAGAAATAAACTCAAGGATGAATTGTAATTTAGTATATGGTGGAAATATTATGTGAAATCACAGAAGTGAAGATACAGTGGATTTTTTTTCCCGGTACTGGGGATCGAACTCAGGACCTTGCTCTTTCAAGACAAGTGTGGCCCCGATGAGCTAAATCCCCGGCCCATACAGTGGATTTTTAAATGCTGAATCACACACTGAGTTAAATCCAATTAATTCACAACCAGAAACAAGGGAATAAAGTGATGGTTAGTGAACATGCTGTTAGAGAAGATTATAAGTGAGGCGGGAGGACCATACTATTGAATCCTAGCTTATGTGATACTTGCATACCTGTGTCTCTCTGCTCTTCAGTTTTCCCTGTCAGTAAATCAGAGTGGAGATTAAAAAACCCCAGATAGACCTAAGACAGGAATTGTTCTAGGTCAACAATTCACATTTGCTTTCTCTATCTGAAAGGCTCTGGGATAGTACAATTGCCAAATAACTGTTCCTTGTTGATGTGTCTTATGACAAGCTATGTGTTTTATATGGGCTATTGTTTTGTGCTGGGGTAGAGGAGAAATGAACCAGCACATTTGTCACCAATAAGTGATTGAGGTAAAACCTCATGATATCTTTACCTTCACATTTGTCTTTGGTCCCAATGAAGTAATCCCTCCCAGAATGAGACTGGAATCCATGCATACAAACACAGTGGGTGTGATTGTAGCAGACGGCATTCGCAGGGCATAGAGGACAGGGAGCTGCAGGGAACAAAGAATCCACTTGTTCACTGGCTCAGTCATTCATCCAAGAAATAGTTACTGAGCATCTACAATGGATCACACATTGCGGTGAGAAGATTCTTCCTGGGACTCTTTTTTTTTTCCTTTGCACCCATTCCACTGCTGAATATAGGTGGTCACAATTCCTGTCCACATCCCCAGCACTGCCACTAGTGACAGCTTTTCTCAAGAATCAAACTTTGAACTCCAAGTATCTGTGTTTCTTTCCCTCTGGGCCTTTTCTAGCCACCAAGCCCTCTATGCTCACCACATGGAAAATCAGTTGTTTAACAGTGCCTACCCTCCAAGGAGCCACAGTGACCGACAAGTCAGTCTATAAAAACACCCAGCTTCATTATGATTTAAAAATAACAAATGGCTTTGGGGAGATGAAGAAATTGGAACATTAGCACTCCGCAGGTAGGAATGTAAAATGGTGCAGCCTCCATGGAATGATACAACCATTCCTCAAAAGAGTAAAAATTTGAATTCCCATATGACCTAGCAGTTCAACTTCTGGATATATGACCAAAAATCACTGAAATCAGGCAATCAAAGAGACTTTTATATCCATGTACATAGCACCAGTATTCAGAGTAGTCAAAAGGAAGAAGAAATCCAAGTATCCATTCATTGATGAATAGATAGGCAAAAGTGATCCATACATAAATGGAATATTATTCAGTCTTTTTGGTACTGTAATTGAGCTCAGGATCTTTATACTGAGCTACATCCTCATCCCTTATTTTTAATTTTGAGGCAGGGTCTTGTTAAATCCCTGAGTTGCTCAGCCTGGGCTCAAACTTGCAACCCTCCTGCCTCAGCCACCCAGAGTGCTGGGATTACAGATGTGCACCACCATAATCAGCTTATTCAGCCTTTAAAAGGAACAAAATTCCAACACATGCAAAAAACACAGACATGATACTTAGTGAAATAAGCTAGTTATAAAAGGACAAATTCCGTATGATTCCACTCAGAAAGTTCCTAGAGAACTCAAATTCAAGAATGGTCAGTATCAGAGGGTTGGGACAGGAAAAGAGAGTGTTTAGTGGATAGAAAAATTCATTTTGGGAAGAAAATTTTGGATATTGTTGATAATGATGGATGCACAGCAGTGTGAATGCCACCGATCTGCACACTTGACAATGGTTAAAAAAGTAAATTACATACAAATAACAATGTAAAACTGCCTCTTTACCCATTGTGGGGAGTAACTCTGAGGTTCATGTTCCATACTATGTCCAGCAGTTCTCTGAGAGGGTCATACTTCAGCTGTTTCTGTGTAACTTGCTTGATAATGGACTTTATATTTTTTCCTGCATTTCCAAAGTCACTTCCCACTCTCAGTTGGTACTTTCTGGGATTACTTATAGATAAATGACTTGCGTTCAGACTCTGTTTCTAGGATCTAAAACTCAAGTCTGAGGCTAAACAAATTATTTCTTAGAATGATATAAGACACATACTTTGAGGAAAGAAAGAACAGAATCCAGCATCCATCAACTATGTGACTGTTTTTTTTTTTGATACCGGGAATCAAACTCAGGGCCTCCAATGTGACCTTAAATGAGATCATTCTATAGAGAACCATTAGTCAAGTGAAGATTATGTCAATAACTTATTTGTAGGGACACCATGACAGTTAAATGCAATGCCATCTGTAATTTTTTCAGCTAAGGAAATGAACATTGTACCAGTTAAACTTGATCGTAAACCTGGCTGGATAAAGAGACTCCTGGACAGATTATTGGATATTGCAGATACTAACCTGTCAGTGACTTGACTCATTGATGAATTCATAACTGGATAGGGTAGTAGGAGGAGTGACCTAGTTGGAGGAAGTGGGTCATGGAAATTCAACCTTGAGGATTATATCTGGTCCCTGGTCCCTGCCTCCCTGCCTCTTCCCCTGCTCTCCCCTTTCTTTTCTTTTCTTTTTTTTTTTTTGGTACCGGAGATTGAACTCAGGTCCTTGCGCTTGCACAGAAGGCAGCGAAACCACTGAGGTAAATCCCCGGCCCTGCTCTCCCCTTTCTAATCCTATGATTTGAGAAGCTTTTCTCCTTGCTCTTCTGCCATGACATTTCTGCCTTGGAGACAGCTGACTATGGACTGAAATATCTGAAGACATGAGCCAAAATAACCCTTTTCTCCTTTAAGTTGTGTATAGCAAGTCTTTTTTTTCCCCTCAGCAACAGAAACCTGACCAACACAGAAAATTGGTATTTGCTGTGACTATATCTGACCATGCGATTCAAAGTCTTTTGAACAAGTTTGTTGGAGGGCTTTGTAAATGTTTGGACATGTGGATCACAGAAGCCCTAGAATGCAGTAAACAAAGATTGAGGTGCAATTCTAGTCAAGACTAAGATAGGAATGCAGATAATAAAGACTGTGCTCCTGAAGTTACAGATGGGAATGAGGACTCTATCAGGAATTCAACTAAGTCTATGCATGGTACATCCTGGCAAAGAATTTGAGTACATTTTATCCATACACTAAACTTTCAGCCTGAGTTTAAAGGTGACAAATTAATGACATGATGGAGAAAACTTCAAGGCAGCCCAATGTTCAGACTGTGGCATGGGTATTGCTGGCTGTTTTATTCTAAATTTATAGGGAGAATTTGGAAGAAAAAGCAGAGCCAAAAGATTCAAAAAACTTGTATTTTCCAAAAATACAAGAAAAGAAGCACATATAAAACTGGGGGTAAAGAATGTATGGTTGCTGAATAGATTTGTGCCACTAAGAAGAAACCAATTATGTTGCACCAGGACAATAGGAAAAATGTCTTGAGGGCATTTCAGAAATCACCAAGACCACATTCATGACTATTCAAGGGTACAAAAGCATTAACTTTTAATTTGTGGTGAGAGCTGCTGGGCCTGTTACTTGAGAAGAGCCACATAGAGATTTGTTGGGATTCATTTCGCCATGCTCAGCCACCCAGGCACTCAGAGGACACTGCAGCTGTAAATAAGGGAACATGGCTACTGCCAAGCTGGCATCAGACTTTAGTGTCATCTACATGACACTAGTGTTACAGTCATGAAGAATGTAGGCGTTCAGGCTCATGGAGGCTTCCACCCAAATTTCAATGGAATGTTGGGAGGCAAGGCAATATATGGCAGGGTCAGGAGCCCCTTTGAGAGAAATATAGGAAGCCAAAGGTGCAGTGGAGAGACCAAGATGTTGGGAATGTGGAACATCTGCTGAGGAAAACTGCATGAAGCAAGCATAGCCAACCCAGGAGAGGCCACATGGGCAAAGATAATGGGGCTGTGGAAGCCTGTTGGAGTTCACATCTTGATAGCACATGCCTTCAGTGCTGGACATGGTGCTATAGAATTTAACATTTGTTCTGCCGAATTTTGGCACAATTCTTTTCTATCCCTTTATTCCTCCCTTTTAGAATTGACATGTTTACCCTGTGACATTCTATCTTGGGATTATTAACTTGCTTAAAAATTTTTTTTTCTGATAGGGAGTTACAGCTGAGAATTCCCTTGCATCTCTAAGGACAATTGGGATTTGGACATTTGAGCATTGCTGGGATTGCTGAGATTTGGGGAAAGTAGTTTGTTTGGGTTATGGACAGTTACGTTAGATGGAATTAGAATCTTGTCATTGTGTTTATATGGATATTAAGTATGGTTTAAGGAGTGTCAAGTTGACAAGAGGTGGACTGAATGAGTTAATCTTGACTGTCAACTTGACTGTATTAAGAGATTCTGGGAGAGGTGATTGGATTGTGAAGGGGCACTAACATCATCAATGGGTTAATCCATTGAGGAGTTCATAGTGGAATGAGTTATTTGTAGTGGGGCCAGTGTAGTAGTAAAGCGAGTGACTCTGCAGAGGGGCCAGTGACTCTGAAGTGAGTCATGGGAGTGTGACCTTAAGAACTATATCTAGTTCCTAGCTCATTCCTCTCAGGTTCTTCTGCTTTCTGCTTCCAAGATGCCAGCAGCTGAACAGCTGTCTTCTAGCTTGCTTTTCTGCCATATTTCTTCCTTGGAGCCAGCTGACAATGGACTGAAACCTTGGAAACCTGAACCAACATAAATAATTTCTCACTAAGCTGTATGTATTAGATAATTTTTCCCAGCAATGGAAAGTTGACCAATACAAATTCGGTGACTGTGGTGGTGGAGATGGGAAACAGCCCTTGGAAGAACCGAATGCAGGCAGAACATATGTATGCAGGTCTCAGTTCTCTCAACTTGCAAAGGGCTCCTCTTCTTCCCTGAAGGAATGGTCCAAATCCCAATTTCCTTTCCCCTGGCCTTTGGCCGTGAGTAGACTCACCTCCAGAATTTTGTGCTTCTGATCCTGACACAGCCAGCAAGATGCTGAGAGCTGGAATAGAAAGAGGAGAAATAATTCCAGAGTCTGCCTTGAGAATCTGCTTGGGCTTAGTTTAGACTCTGACTCCCTACAAAGACAGACTCCTGCCTAGATGTACTTGCTAGCTTCAACAGAGGTGCTATTAAGACAAGCTTAACTGTGGGTATCATAAACTTAGGAAGCTCAAAAGGTGAATCCGATTGTATCTGTGTGTTCCAGTTTCTCAAAACTCAGCAGCTAATTCAACTTTTTCTCCAAAACTAACACTAAAAGACCAATTTTTCTATCTCTCTTCTATATTCACTTTTCTCTCCATCAGTCCAGACTTTAAATTCAGTAGAAACATAAAGTTAATGGCATAGACATTTAAAAATTTTTTAGTAGCCATATTTTGAAAAACCAAAGACTCAGGCGAATTTAATTTCAATGATCTATTTTATGTAACCTAATAGAGTCAAGATGTTTACATTGTAATTTATAAGCTTATGTTATCAACAAATATTAATTTAAAAATGATTTATAAATTATTTACATTTTTTCTATTGTGTATTGAGTCTTTGTGCCCTAATTTGTATTTTGAACACATAGCACCTCTTCAGCCAGACTGGTCACGTTTTTAATGCTTAGTAGCCACGAATGACCTATGACCATGGTACCAGAAGGGTCAGGCCTTAGTGACTGGTTTTTTTTTGAACAGCACAGACACTGAGACCCTAGGAGCCTGGTTACTGTGGACAAAGTTCATATGAGTAAGGATATTTGAAGATGACCTGTTTCTGCTTCCACTGTGTTGAAAAGAAGCTTCGTATACAAGCTGAGAACTCAGAAATGCAGAAGACTTTCCCAGCTATTTCCTCCCAGGTTACATACTGCCTCAAGTCTGATAGGCTTGGAATGGCCAGCCACCTGATAAAGGCATTTTTGTCCTTTTCATCGCAGGCTGACTGTGTCAGAATCCTTTACCAAAATATGGATGCATTTTTCTTTCAGGGCCAGCATCAGCTCTCAAGTGGTAGCATTTATGGCATGTAAGATCTGCATCATTTTGAATTGTGTCACATCCACAATCCATTTAGATTCTCAAAGAACAAGACATGGGCTGGGAATGTAGCTCAGTGGCAGATCATTTGCCTACTATGTGTGAGGCCCGAGGTTCAAGCCCCAGCACTGGAAAGAAAAGCCAGTGGACCAACATGAGATGAACCTCTCTCCTCCTAAGTCCTCCATTATATTCATACAATGAAGCACTCCTCTGCCATAAAGAAGGATAAACCTGAGACATTTTTAGGTAAATGGATGCACCTTGAGATCATAATCTTAAGTGAAATAAATCAAACACACAAGTTGAAGTATCACATTGTTCCTCTTGTGTGAGAAAACCAAAGTATAAATAAGGAGCAAAATGAAAGACAGACATTAGGAAGTAGGAAGAACTTGTTCAAATGGGAAGGGGAGAAAGAGATGGGAGGAGGAGCTAAGGAAGCAAGGAAAAGGGATCTAAAGAACAGAATAGAATTGAAAGAAAAATGTAAATAGAGCTTTTGTGAATGGGGAGAAGAAAAAGGCTTGGAGGGAGGGAATAAGAAGGGAAAAAAGAGGAATCAAGGTGTGTTACGTACATGTGTAAATCCCCCATGACGAATATGATCACAATGTATGACAAACATGTTCTAATAAAAAATAAATAAAAGATCACATTGAAAACATTATATTTAAGGATTCACACATAATACTGGTAAATCATAAGACTGTGTCATTTTTCTAAGCCAAAAACACTCAAGCATAAGCATTTTTCCAAAAACGTATATTACCTTATCCTGACAGGGCAGAAATAGGTGAACTGTGGGCTTGTTTTTTGAATGGTTTGTCAGTGAAATATTTTTCATGTTTTTTGCCATTTTCAAATTAGAATTTTAACAGTTTTGAGAGGTCTTTATATACTCCTGACATTAATCTTTAGTATGCAAATATTTTCCAGCTCATAACTTGCTTTTTATCCTCTTAATTATGTCTTTTGTAGTAAAAGTTTTCATCTGGGCTGCGGACTTAGCTCAGTGGTTCTGCCACCTGCCTTGCAAACGCAAGGTTCTGAGTTTGATCTCTGGTACCAAAAAAAAAAAGATTTCATCTAAATTTTGAAATCTAATTTTCAATTTTCCATTTATAAATTATGTTTTAGTTTCACATTTCACTGCATAAATCTAGATCCTGAGATTTTTCTCTTACTTTTCCCCTAAGTTTTGTATTTTGCATGTAAGTCAGTGACTCATTTTGAGAGTTTTTCTTTGTTTACAATATAAGATTTTGTTTTGTTTTTGTTAACTATAGATTTCCAGTTGCCCCAGCACCATTTAATAGCATTACCTTTCAGTTTTACTTGGGGAACCCCTTTCTAAGAAACTTAGTATGAGACTTTCTAGTCTTATAGTTATTGCTGGAGGAAGAGACAAGTGTGGGCCTATGAAACAAAGCTAGGAGAGGAGGCTGTGGGGAGAAGAGAATTTTTGTTTTACTTACCCAGTAGCAGGGACAGACACTTTATTCTCATACTGCCGAGACAACAGGAAGAGCCATCTGAGAATCCCTCCCCTGAAATGAATAAAGCCTCACGTAAACAAACTTCTGATGGTCAGAAAATTTAGAAATCAGGTGGTCAATGAATATAAAAAAGATTCTAGTTTTTTCTTCTCTGTTGATCCAATAATTCTGTTTCTAGGAAACTATATCAGGAAAAAATATTACAAGTGTGTTCATAGCAGAGTTGAGTATAAGAAACAAGTTTACCACCCAAGAATGGTGAAGACTGTACATGCATTCAAGGGAATACCTTGATGTAATTTACAGTCCTTCTCTGCTGCAATTGGCAAAGTTCACACTGTAAAAAACTGTGTAGCAAAAACTCCCTAGATTCTTTTTCTTCACACAGTTATCATTTGTTTTTAAATTTTTGCAGAAGTATTTGATACCACTGTAAATGAGACTGTCAGAGCCTTTAGAAAACATTGTGTAAAGTGTTCTCTCTATGGATATCACTTAAAAATTTAAGAAGCATTCTCCTACCTTACTCTTTAATTAACTTATGTTTTGGGTTCATGAAAGAAAACCACGAGATAGTGAACTTTCTTTGGCTGCCTTATTTCACATATGATAGAATGTCAGTGAGCAATTGAGATAAAATTTCTGATGTTCATTAACAAAGATAATGAGCTTTGCAAATATAAACCACTTAAGTGGTAATGCCAGCACTGGGCACCAGATGGAGATGTATCTAAATAAATTTCATGAAGAGTAAATGGAAAAACAACACTTCAATATGTGCAGTGCAAAAAAATTGATATCACACATAAAAAGTGTTTAGGGAGAGAAGCTCAACTGGTCCAAGCACCCAGAAGGAAGCTCCCCCACCGCCAACCCAGGCTCCTAGGGCAGAGAAGCTCAGCTGGTCCCAGCACCTGGAAGGAAGCTCCCCACCTCCATCCCAGGCTCCTAGGGCAGAGAAGGTGAGCCGGTCCCAGCACCTGGAAGGAAGCTCCCCCACCGCCATCCCAAGCTCCTAGGGCAGAGAAGCTGAGCCAGTCCCAGAACCCGGAAGGACGCTCCCCGGCTGCCATCCCAAGCTCCTAGGGCAGAGAAGGTGAGCCACGCGGCTGCCAGAAGCACCACCCCCATGTGGAAATGAGAAGACACATAAACAAGCCTCAATAACAGACTTCTGGATCACCTACAGCAACCCCAAAGGGAAACAAGATGGAACAATCTGATACTCAACCACCTGGACTCTCTGAACTCACAACAAAAGAGGATCTGGGAAAAATGAAATCAGAAATAATTACTCAGATAACAGCAAAGATTTTGCTCATGGTGCAAGAC